>CM067169.1:32989544-33052044 GCA_034093135.1 Erigeron breviscapus | reverse complement strand
TATTATTATTATTATTATTCTTAGTAACTTTAGTGTATAACTAAATTATTCGAGCAAAACGTTAAAGCACAAGTACAATAACAATGCAGACATATCCAGATGAATGAAAGACATCCAAAGAAATGAAAACCTTACTTAGCGAGACCTCTAATAGATGATGTATCTATTTTTCAACTGTCTGGTCACTGTTAACCGGAATCTAAACGACCACTAATGTAACTTCATGGGCTTTAGTGGTTTAATTCTTACCTGGTTAAATATTTGTCAACTTATGATATTATAAAAATTTAACATGTCATTAATTATATATTTTTCCCGCGTATTACGTGGGTAATAATCTAGTATATAATAAATCATATCTCGTTATTAAGGGATATAGAAGACTACAAATCAGATATATTCGGTATTAAATATACCGAAATCCTAGAAAAAGTCTAAAACCCTAGCTTTCTTCCCAAGTTACCATCTCCTATATAAGGAGAGAGAATTCTCCTCATAAGGCACGATCCATAATCGGCCAGAAAACCATAACACTTCTAATTAGCGTCAAACTAATTTCTGGAAATCGTCAATAAATCCTAAAACCATAACCATCTCTCCATAGTCGATTTCATGTACAATCATTTGACGTCATCTATGGGACCCTTCAACTAAAGTTTTGTCTCCATCACGAAGAAAGAATGGTAATCAGATCCGCCTTTACTTTCAATCAGATTTGTAACTACACTTCCTCTCATCTCTCTATATAATTAAAAGAGGATATGTAAAACCATATGTGGCAACTTTTTTAAAATGACAAGTAGGATTTTAGCATATTTGTCAAATTATTATATTTTTTTAATTCTTTTAAGTTTAATATTAATATTAGTTGATTAATTAATTATATACTCAATATTTAATATTATATATAAAACAAAATATGTTGCCTTAGGTACAGTAAAAGTAGGCTAGCAGGCGATGACTCAGCAGCCTGCATGCCTGCTTATATTTTTTTATTTTCGTTTCCTAATCATTCTGCTTAGGTTACCGATACATAAATCTAAGCTTGCATTTTTAATTCTTTTTAGCTCTTTTTTTCATGTTTTTACCTCACGTTCATACTGAGTTTGTTTTTCTTATTACTTTATTATTGTATTAAATTTCGTCTTTTAATTATTTTGAGCTGACAGGTTACCGCATACATGCATCTAAGCTTGCATTTTATTCTTTTTAGCTCTTTTTTTCATGTTTTTACCTCACGTTCATACTGAGTTTGTTTTTCTTATTACTTTATTATTGTATTAAATTTCGTCTTTTAATTATTTTGAGCTGACAGGTTACCGCATACATGCATCTAAGCTTGCATTTTATTTTTTTTAAGTTTTTTTTTTATTCATTATTAATTATATACTCAATATTTAATATTATATATAAAACAAAATATGTTGCCTTAGGTACAGTAAAAGTAGGCTAGCAGGCGATGACTCAGCAGCCTGCATGCCTGCTTATATTTTTTTATTTTCGTTTCCTAATCATTCTGAACTATAGGTTACCGATACATAAATCTAAGCTTGCATTTTTAATTCTTTTTAGCTCTTTTTTTCATGTTTTTACCTCACGTTCATACTGAGTTTGTTTTTCTTATTACTTTATTATTGTATTAAATTTCGTCTTTTAATTATTTTGAGCTGACAGGTTACCGCATACATGCATCTAAGCTTGCATTTTATTTTTTTTAAGTTTTTTTTTCATTCTTTTGCATCACGTTCATATTTTGTTTGTTTTTGTCATTCATCTATTAATGTATTCAATTTTTAAACATTTTTATAAAGCTTCTTTAATTTGATAAAAAAAGAAAGATTAATTTTTTACTTCTAGCCATCGGTCTTAGCTACCTATAAGCGTGCCTGATTGATTTTTATAAAGCTTCTTTAATTTGATAAAAAAAGAAAGATTAATTTTTTACTTCTAGCCATCGGTCTTAGCTACCTATAAGCGTGCCTGATTGATTTTTATAAAGCTTCTTTAATTTGATAAAAAAAGAAAGATTAATTTTTTACTTCTAGCCATCGGTCTTAGCTACCTATAAGCGTGCCTGATTGATTTTTATAAAGCTTCTTTAATTTGATAAAAAAAGAAAGATTAATTTTTTACTTCTAGCCATCGGTCTTAGCTACCTATAAGCGTGCCTGATTGATTTTTATAAAGCTTCTTTAATTTGATAAAAAAAGAAAGATTAATTTTTTACTTCTAGCCATCGGTCTTAGCTACCTATAAGCGTGCCTGATTGATTTTTATAAAGCTTCTTTAATTTGATAAAAAAAGAAAGATTAATTTTTTACTTCTAGCCATCGGTCTTAGCTACCTATAAGCGTGCCTGATTGATTTTTATAAAGCTTCTTTAATTTGATAAAAAAAGAAAGATTAATTTTTTACTTCTAGCCATCGGTCTTAGCTACCTATAAGCGTGCCTGATTGATTTTTATAAAGCTTCTTTAATTTGATAAAAAAAGAAAGATTAATTTTTTACTTCTAGCCATCGGTCTTAGCTACCTATAAGCGTGCCTGATTGATTTTTATAAAGCTTCTTTAATTTGATAAAAAAAGAAAGATTAATTTTTTACTTCTAGCCATCGGTCTTAGCTACCTATAAGCGTGCCTGATTGATTTTTATAAAGCTTCTTTAATTTGATAAAAAAAGAAAGATTAATTTTTTACTTCTAGCCATCGGTCTTAGCTACCTATAAGCGTGCCTGATTGATTTTTATAAAGCTTCTTTAATTTGATAAAAAAAGAAAGATTAATTTTTTACTTCTAGCCATCGGTCTTAGCTACCTATAAGCGTGCCTGATTGATTTTTTTATTTTTACTCTTTTTTGTCATTTTGTTTATACTTTTACCCAAAATTAATTTCAATTTTTCTTTTTTATCCATTTATTAGTATATTAAATTTGAAGAGGTTTTTAAGAGTGATTTTAAATAAAAATACAGGTGGTTAATCACAAACTAACAGGCGGGTACAACACTACTAAAAGAGTGGTTCTTAAATAGTACTTTGCATCACATTTTATTCTTCGTGCTATACTTTTTATTACCTTACAATACGCTTTTATAATGTATGTTTATCGCTATCTATCTATCACTGACCTTATATATGTTTCAAATTTTACGTATTGCTATGTTGTCCGGGGCAACGCCCGGATAAAAGAAACTAGTTTAGTATTAATGATAGATATTCATTATTATACATATATATTTTTTGTATATATACGTATATAAATTTTTGCTAAATTTTGATAACAACACCAAATCTCTTTAACGTATGACTTATCTAATTAGACTATTTCCTTTGTTTATTCTGTTTCTGACCCTCTTGCTCTAGTATCTGCTGAACCTACTAACTTCAATAATAGTGCCAGTCATACTCCCCCTTCTCCCATTCAGTCTCTTGTTGATGAACTTGATAATGAAGAGAAACAAGAGATGTTCAGTGAGTTCATGCAATTTGCATTAGTCGCTGGTAAAAGATACTCCAAAAGGTGGAACAACCGTAAGTCGGTTACCACCTATAAGCCTCCCGTTGATAAATCTCAAGAGGAGTGTTGGAGATGTGGTAGAAAAGGGCACTACCAAAAGGAATGCAGAGTTGCTGTTCGAATTCATGCTGCTTCCAAACCTAACTCTTCTAAATCTGCAGATGAGTACAGGAACAAGTACTACCAGCTTAAAGCAAAAGTGGTCGAGATGGAGGAGGCCAAAGTACCAGCTAAAGGTTTGGTCATTTAAGAGCATGACTGGGCTGAATCAGATGATGATTCAGACAGTAAAGAGTATGTTGATGTCATGTGTCTCATGGCACTTGCTGATGGTGATGCACTGACAAAAGACCAAGTCTCCTCCAGTCAGTGGGTAAATGTTACCATCAAGAAGGTATGTGCTCACTCAGCAGCAACTGATGAGGAAATCTAAAATATTTCAATCCTTGTCATGTGATATTCAGTTCGTTGAATCTATTCGTGCGGAACTTCAATCCAAACTTGACTCAGTGTGTTAGAGTTAAGTGAAACATCTGAAAAACTCAATGAGCTGAGAACTGTTCACGTTGAACTTCAGTCTCATGAGTTGCTGGCACAGAAACTTCAAATTGAGAATGAAAAACTCAAGAATGAGGTCGCTAATCTAAAGAAGATTGTGACATCTTGGTCAAAAGCTTATAGGTTTCATCAAAACTGTTTAAATGAGCAAGTTCTTGATCAAGTTCAAGTTGTCATTGGTGGTGACTATGAGGTCGCTGCCACTCTTTCTGACATGTTCGCTAATGATGTAAAACCTGAATCGCAATTCCTCCTTCAGTAGTCATGTCCCCTAAAGAAATGAGAAAGTGGTATTTCATCAAGGGATTTAATGACTATCATAATGAGATGGACGCTGGCCCATCATCTTCTTCATCCAGCAGCTCCTCTATCTCACTGTCTGCTGAAGCTACTGGTGCAAGCTCTTCAGCAAGCACTAGTAATCCTCTCGTTCATCTACCTGTCGAAGGTATGATGCCAAATGAAGGAAGAGTACAATGCTCTTACGCTGAATCCTGTAAAGGGAATGCTTCCAACGACGGATTGAAACCAGCTGCTTTACAGATGCTGACTGTTAAGTCTAAAGCTGTGGACCCTTTTAAAATAAGCAAGGTTGCCATTCCTTACGACTACAACACTCCTCAGCTAGCTAAACCTGTTAGTCAGCAATCTGAACAAGCTGTCACCCAATCTATTCCTTCTTATTCTCAGCAACCTTCTACTCATGCTGACAGTAAGTCTGCTTAACATGAACGTCTAATGAAGAGACGTGTGAAGTTTGGTGATGCTAGATATCAGCAAGTTGGGCCTTCTCACGTCAGGCATGCTGATGGATAGCATATTCAGCAGGTGTACTATGTTAAACCTGCTCCTTCTCGAATGAGGTCTATCACTCCTCTAAGGGGACACATGCCTCATCAGCAAATGAGGTTTGTCACTCCTCCAAGGGGACACATGCCTCATCAGCAAATGAGGTTTGTCACTCCTCTAAGGGGACACATGCCTCATCAGCAAATGAGGTTTGTCACTCCTCTAAGGGGACACATGCCTCATCAGCAAATGAGGTTTGTCACTCCTCCAAGGGGACACATGCCTCATCAGCAAATGAGGTATCACTCCTCTAAGGGGACACATGCCTCATCAGCAAATGAGGTTTGTCACTCCTCTAAGGGGACACATGCCTCATCAGCAAATGAGGTTTGTCACTCCTCTAAGGGGACACATGCCTCATCAGCAAATGAGGTTTGTCACTCCTCCAAGGGGACACATGCCTCATCAGCAAATGAGGTATCACTCCTCTAAGGGGACACATGCCTCATCAGCAAATGAGGTTTGTCACTCCTCTAAGGGGACACATGCCTCATCAGCAAATGAGGTTTGTCACTCCTCTAAGGGGACACATGCCTCATCAGCAAATGAGGTTTGTCACTCCTCCAAGGGGACACATGCCTCATCAGCAAATGAGGTCAATTCACTCCTCTAAGGGGACACATGCCTCATCAGCAAATGAGGTTTATCACTCCTCTAAGGGGACACATGCCTCATCAGCAAATGAGGTTTGTCACTCCTCTAAGGGGACACATGCCTCATCAGCAAATGAGGTTTGTCACTCCTCCAAGGGGACACATGCCTCATCAGCAAATGAGGTATCACTCCTCTAAGGGGACACATGCCTCATCAGCAAATGAGGTTTGTCACTCCTCTAAGGGGACACATGCCTCATCAGCAAATGAGGTTTGTCACTCCTCTAAGGGGACACATGCCTCATCAGCAAATGAGGTTTGTCACTCCTCCAAGGGGACACATGCCTCATCAGCAAATGAGGTATCACTCCTCTAAGGGGACACATGCCTCATCAGCAAATGAGGTTTGTCACTCCTCCAAGGGGACACATGCCTCATCAGCAAATGAGGTTTATCACTCCTCTAAGGGGACACATGCCTCATCAGCAAATGAGGTTTGTCACTCCTCCAAGGGGACACATGCCTCATCAGCAAATGAGGTATCACTCCTCTAAGGGGACACATGCCTCATCAGCAAATGAGGTTTGTCACTCCTCTAAGGGGACACATGCCTCATCAGCAAATGAGGTTTGTCACTCCTCTAAGGGGACACATGCCTCATCAGCAAATGAGGTTTGTCACTCCTCCAAGGGGACACATGCCTCATCAGCAAATGAGGTATCACTCCTCTAAGGGGACACATGCCTCATCAGCAAATGAGGTTTGTCACTCCTCTAAGGGGACACATGCCTCATCAGCAAATGAGGTTTGTCACTCCTCCAAGGGGACACATGCCTCATCAGCAAATGAGGTTTGTCACTCCTCCAAGGGGACACATGCCTCATCAGCAAATGAGGTATCACTCCTCTAAGGGGACACATGCCTCATCAGCAAATGAGGTTTGTCACTCCTCTAAGGGGACACATGCCTCATCAGCAAATGAGGTTTGTCACTCCTCCAAGGGGACACATGCCTCATCAGCAAATGAGGTTTGTCACTCCTCCAAGGGGACACATGCCTCATCAGCAAATGAGGTATCACTCCTCTAAGGGGACACATGCCTCATCAGCAAATGAGGTTTGTCACTCCTCTAAGGGGACACATGCCTCATCAGCAAATGAGGTTTGTCACTCCTCCAAGGGGACACATGCCTCATCAGCAAATGAGGTCAATTACTCCTCCAAGGAACATGCCTCATCAGCAGATGGAACACTGGTGGCATCTAAACATTCAGTTATATCCATGCAGGGTTCATTGGGAAAAAGAGTGTGGTACTTGGACAGTGGCTATTCAAAACACATGACTGGAACAAAAATCCTGCTGGAGCTGGTATGCTGATAACCCCTCCAGCATCCTCCAAGACTCCCAAAGTGGCAAAGAAAAGTGTTATTCCCAAAAGGAAGAAAACATTAAGGGTAGAACCTTCTCAACTCTCTCTCATTGATGAACAAGAAACTCCTGCGGCTGCTGATAAAATAGTGCAGCAACAACAACCTGAATCGGACAATCGCTCATCTCCCAACCCAATCAACTTCTCTATCGCTGAAAGGGACGCAACTGCTGCTGATATTTCTGAAGTGCAGGTTGCTGGGGGAGAGAATCTGAATATTGAAATTGGGCATATTGATGATGTTGCTGAAGAAGAGGTTGTTGGTGTTAAGGATATGGTTGCTGAAGAAGCAGATGATGAAATTATGGTTGCTGAAGAAGAGGTTGTTGGTGATGAGGATGATGGTTGCTGAAGAAGAGGTTGTTGGTGTTAAGGATATGGTTGCTGAAGAAGAGGTTGTTGGTGATGAGGATGATGGTTGCTGAAGAAGAGGTTGTTGGTGTTAAGGATATGGTTGCTGAAGAAGAGGTTGTTGGTGAAGGATATGGTTGCTGAAGAAGAGGTTGTTGGTGATGAGGATGATGGTTGCTGAAGAAGAGGTTGTTGGTGTTAAGGATATGGTTGCTGAAGAAGAGGTTGTTGGTGATGAGGATGATGGTTGCTGAAGAAGAGGTTGTTGGTGTTAAGGATATGGTTGCTGAAGAAGAGGTTGTTGGTGAAGGATGATGATGTTGCTGAAGAAGAGGTTGTTGGTGTTAAGGATATGGTTGCTGAAGAAGCAGATGATGAAAGTGATTATGAGTTGGGTGGAAGTTTCTTTTCAAGCTCAGAAACTAGTTGTAAAAGCAAACAACTACTTGGGATCTGAAGAAATCCCTTCCAAGGTTAAGGGATATTATTCTATGCTGGACTTCATCAAAGGATGTCCAGTTAGAAGAGCTATCTACAAAAATCCCCATGAGATGTGCCTTCATCTCTTGAGGGAATTCTGGTGGACTTGTGATTATGATGTGTCCACCAGCGCCATTTCTGGCACTGTAATGAAAGGGGAGCACACCATCTTCCTCTCTGCAGATTTATTAAGAGATGTTCTTCGTCTCCCTAAGCAATCAGAAGACAGACCCTTTGTTGATTTGGTCCCTACCTCAGTTTGGAAAGAATGGCTGCTAACCATTGGGTATGGGACAAACATGGTACCAGCACAATCTGTGCACAGCAATCCACAAAAGAAATTCATTCCTGGTGTATGGAGGTTGTTGTTTACACATGTTATTCAGTGCCTTGGTGGGAACAGTGGATCCTTTGATCAAGCCACTGCTGCCCAAATGCAAATGATATATGCACTGGCAAATGGTCGAAACATTGACTTTGCCAATGTTATATTTGAAGACTTGAAGTCCAAGGTCACTATCAGAAATCGCTCGAGCTCAGTGCCCTTTACACGCTTTCTATCATTGGTTTTCAGGCATGTGCTGAAAGAAAAGTACATGCCAGAGGGCGCTCAATTCATTCTCTCTCCAAGGGTTGCAAGCTCTGTCTATAAAGTTCCTGCTTGTGACCCTGAGCATTTTGATTTAAAGTATGCTGCGCTTACTCCAGCAATGAAGCAGGTACTTTTCACCATGTACCCTGATGTCTATAAGCAAAATCCTGCTGGAGCTGGTATGCTGATAACCCCTCCAGCATCCTCCAAGACTCCCAAAGTGGCAAAGAAAAGTGTTTTTCCCAAAAGGAAGAAAACATTAAGGGTAGAACCTTCTCAACTCTCTCTCATTGATGAACAAGAAACTCCTGCGGCTGCTGATAAAATAGTGCAGCAACAACAACCTGAATCGGACAATCGCTCATCTCCCAACCCAATCAACTTCTCTATCGCTGAAAGGGACGCAACTGCTGCTGATATTTCTGAAGTGCAGGTTGCTGGGGGAGAGAATCTGAATATTGAAATTGGGAATATTGATGTTGTTGCTGAAGAAGCAGATGATGAAAGTGATTATGAGTTGGGTGGCATTGTGGCAGAGGATTTTCAGCTTGATCCTGATAGTCATGCTGAAGAAATAGATGCCAGTGACATGGAGGTCGATGAAAATGTTGATGAGGCAGTGACTTTGATTGCAAGACCTCCTACCCCTCCTGTACGACCAGTGAACACCATGCTCTCTATGGGCATGCCTTCCTCTTTTCAAGCTGTTCCTGGTTGTTCTTCTCACAAGACAGCAGAAGCCAAGTCTTTCTCTGCAAAGGACTTGGGCATTTCTTACTCCACCTACTCTGCTGAAAGGTTGGATAGAGTAGAACATCAATTGAATGATCTTACCAAGGCTGCCACACTCATGGTAGATCTCAAAGATAAAGAAGATGACAGATTGGTAAAGACAATGGAAAGCTGGTACCGCAAGCAAAATGAAAACAAAGTGGAAGTAGACACACTTAAAGGGGAGATTGTCTCCTTGGCAGATGATCAACATAAAATAAATGATGCCATCAAAGTCATCAAGCGTGATCAGCAGATACTTAAGTCTGGTGCAATCTCGCTGATCAAGTGTGCAAACTCTTCCAGCTACTCAGCAAAGAAAGCAGCCTCTACCAGCAAGTCTGCTGCTGCTGGTATAACGAAGCTGCATAATCTCATCTCTCCCCTGGCCACTCAAGTTGAAAGCAACACCAAGGCTATTCAAGCCTTGGAGAAACAAGTGGCTGATCTTCCAGTTCCCTCAGCATCCTTCACTGAGGAAGATCGACAGAGGCACATTAATTTGGAGAAAGAGGTGGATGAAATCAAGCACTTGCTGACACAGCTTGTTAAGCAGCAATCAGCACCGGTAGCAACAGTGGAAGTTGTTATTAATGATACAACTTCCAAGGGGGAGAAAATCGATGCTGATATCTTAGCAGCAGTTACTGAAGCAGTAAACAAGGCAACTGAAAATTTATATGATGCTGCTGCTGAAGAAGTCTTGAATGAAAAAGATGAAGTTGATGAAGTTCCCCCTGCTGGTGCTGAGGGGGAGACTGAAAAGGATGCAAGTATGGAAGTTCCCCCCGCTGGTGTTGAGGGGGAGATTGAAACAGATGAAGTTAATAAAGCCCCTTCAGTACAGCAACAAATGATTATATATAATGCACCTCCTGCTGCTGTTAGGGAAGAGTTTGACCCTAAAGAACTTGAAACAGCATGGAAGGCTGGATTTGATGCTGAAATGGCTACTGATAGATCCATGGAAATGCTCCCTATTTTTCACAACCGCTTCATGGGAAATGCTGAAATCACTCCTCTCTCCGATGCTCGCCGAAGACAGCTTACTGATTCTGGTTTCTTCAAACCTCCCACTGCTGCTCAACTCTCCGTTCAATCCTCAGCAGGCCATCAACATCAATTGATTGATGTATTGGCACTAACTGCTGATGGAAAAACTCAAGAAGATGCTATCAAAGAGTTAGATAGGATCAAACAAAATGAAGAAAATGAGAAGAAAAATCTTGAGTTTATAAGGCAGCTACCTCTACTTGAAAAAGATCAACTAGATGGTGAGCAAAGAATGCTGCTGAAATCAGGTGGTGCTGAAGCCCTGTACAGGCAGAAACACAAGGAAGTTGAGAAGCAGCTTAAAGAGAAGAGAGCCAAGTTTGAGGGGGAGAAGGCTAAATGGCTGAAGTTGATGGAGGATAGAAAGAGGCCTCAACGAATTATTGCTGCTGAGGCCTTCAAAGCTGAAATGGGTCTTAAGACTAATTTAAAGATCTTAAGAGAAGGTGCTGACAAGCCAACCAAGTTGGAAGGGGTCAAACCAACCAACTTGGGTGCTTCAGAGTGGGCTGAAGTATACATGCTGGTGAAAGATAAAAGGGCAGCCAGCTACCATCAACTCCAAAACATGCTGAAAGAATATTTCGAGAAAGCACTGGAGTATGAAACCAAGTTTAAAGCAGATCTGCCTATGCTGAGGCAAGTATTTGGTACTCCTGCTGCTATCTCCTCAGCAGGCCATCAACATCAATTGATTGATGTATTGGCACTAACTGCTGATGGAAAAACTCAAGAAGATGCTATCAAAGAGTTAGATAGGATCAAACAAAATGAAGAAAATGAGAAGAAAAATCTTGAGTTTATAAGGCAGCTACCTCTACTTGAAAAAGATCAACTAGATGGTGAGCAAAGAATGCTGCTGAAATCAGGTGGTGCTGAAGCCCTGTACAGGCAGAAACACAAGGAAGTTGAGAAGCAGCTTAAAGAGAAGAGAGCCAAGTTTGAGGGGGAGAAGGCTAAATGGCTGAAGTTGATGGAGGATAGAAAGAGGCCTCAACGAATTATTGCTGCTGAGGCCTTCAAAGCTGAAATGGGTCTTAAGACTAATTTAAAGATCTTAAGAGAAGGTGCTGACAAGCCAACCAAGTTGGAAGGGGTCAAACCAACCAACTTGGGTGCTTCAGAGTGGGCTGAAGTATACATGCTGGTGAAAGATAAAAGGGCAGCCAGCTACCATCAACTCCAAAACATGCTGAAAGAATATTTCGAGAAAGCACTGGAGTATGAAACCAAGTTTAAAGCAGATCTGCCTATGCTGAGGCAAGTATTTGGTACTCCTGCTGCTATCTCCTCAGCAGGCCAAAGGATTCAAAGAAAGAGAAAGGAAGTGCATCAAACTCTTAAAATTGATCTTCCTCCTATCGCTGGTGATGCCTCACTGAACACCAGACTCCCTCCCAGAAGCCTATTTGAAGAAGGGAGAGTACTTGAAACACCTGCTGGCATCTTCTTCACAAACTTCCAGAACAATCAATTGTTCTTTCGTCTAGCCGAAATTGAAAAAGCTTCAACGGGGTTTCTCTTGAACATAAGAAGAAGATGTGCTGAGACATCCAACAATAGATGGTTCATCAGCAAGGTGGATGAGGAGCTGGTTAAGCCTCATAGATACAATGACCCAGCTGTTCAGATTGCCAAGCAAGAACATGCTTGGGAATTTGAAGCTGAAAATGAATAGATGTCTTACAAATGTAAATGCTGTATGAGTCAGCTTGTAATGTTCAAAGATATGTATATAAGACATCTTTTCATCTTTCTATAATTTTCTGTCTTCACTCAAACAAGTCTTCTCAGCGAATAGGGGGAGATTGTTGAGTCAAGGATTCGCTGACCAGACTTGGTCGCTGACGTGGGTCGTCAGCGAGTCATCAGCGAGTCATCAGCGAGTCATCAGCGAGTCATTGACTCTCGTCAGCGGGTGGTTTGCTTTCCAAATTGTTTGTCAAGGCGGGAAGATTTCAAACCAACAAGAAGACAAGAAGTCACATGGTGGTTCTCCTAACTGAATGTTACCTTATATGGCAAAGGTACAGTTGGGACCAAAACAAGGGTTTCTCTCTTTCATACCCGTTTTGGTAAAGAAGACAAAGGCTCCTGGATCCAAGTACTTAGAGCCAATGGAATGTCGACAACCACCATCACATCACTATCATTGTAAGGCTGTGTTGCCCTAATTCCTCTTCTATATAAAGGAACACAGCCGCATCTTTTAAGTGTGTTTGTCACCACAAAGTGTTTCACTTTATTTGTAATTGTTTAAGTTTCCTTCTTTCTAGACTTAGCAATTACATAGTTCATTTGTATTCTTGTAAGACAAGTTGTATTATCGACCATGTATTCATCGTTTAAATCAATGATACATATGATTAGACTTGCATAGTTTTCTAACAATTGAACTTGTTCTTGTTTGTGTTCTTTACTTCTGTTCTTTACTTTCTTGTTTAGTTTAAACAAATATAAGTGTGCAAATTAGTGGACTGTCAGTGATGCTGACTACAAAGTGATCCTTGATAAACATCAAGGCACTGTGGTAAACATTAACAAGGAAGTGTCTTGGTTGCACAAGAAAATGAGAAGAAAAATCTTGAGTTTATAAGGCAGCTACCTCTACTTGAAAAAGATCAACTAGATGGTGAGCAAAGAATGCTGCTGAAATCAGGTGGTGCTGAAGCCCTGTACAGGCAGAAACACAAGGAAGTTGAGAAGCAGCTTAAAGAGAAGAGAGCCAAGTTTGAGGGGGAGAAGGCCAAGGATTCGCTGACCAGACTTGGTCGCTGACGTGGGTCGTCAGCGAGTCATCAGCGAGTCATCAGCGAGTCATTGACTCTCGTCAGCGGGTGGTTTGCTTACGGTCATCAGCGAGTCATCAGCGAGTCATCAGCGAGTCATCAGCGAGTCATCAGCGAGTCATCAGCGAGTCATCAGCGAGTCATCAGCGAGTCATCAGCGAGTCATCAGCGAGTCATCAGCGAGTCATCAGCGAGTCATCAGCGAGTCATCAGCGAGTCATCAGCGAGTCATCAGCGAGTCATCAGCGAGTCATCAGCGAGTCATCAGCGAGTCATCAGCGAGTCATCAGCGAGTCATCAGCGAGTCATCAGCGAGTCATCAGCGAGTCATCAGCGAGTCATCAGCGAGTCATCAGCGAGTCATCAGCGAGTCATCAGCGAGTCATCAGCGAGTCATCAGCGAGTCATCAGCGAGTCATCAGCGAGTCATCAGCGAGTCATCAGCGAGTCATCAGCGAGTCATCAGCGAGTCATCAGCGAGTCATCAGCGAGTCATCAGCGAGTCATCAGCGAGTCATCAGCGAGTCATCAGCGAGTCATCAGCGAGTCATCAGCGAGTCATCAGCGAGTCATCAGCGAGTCATCAGCGAGTCATCAGCGAGTCATCAGCGAGTCATCAGCGAGTCATCAGCGAGTCATCAGCGAGTCATCAGCGAGTCATCAGCGAGTCATCAGCGAGTCATCAGCGAGTCATCAGCGAGTCATCAGCGAGTCATCAGCGAGTCATCAGCGAGTCATCAGCGAGTCATCAGCGAGTCATCAGCGAGTCATCAGCGAGTCATCAGCGAGTCATCAGCGAGTCATCAGCGAGTCATCAGCGAGTCATCAGCGAGTCATCAGCGAGTCATCAGCGAGTCATCAGCGAGTCATCAGCGAGTCATCAGCGAGTCATCAGCGAGTCATCAGCGAGTCATCAGCGAGTCATCAGCGAGTCATCAGCGAGTCATCAGCGAGTCATCAGCGAGTCATCAGCGAGTCATCAGCGAGTCATCAGCGAGTCATCAGCGAGTCATCAGCGAGTCATCAGCGAGTCATCAGCGAGTCATCAGCGAGTCATCAGCGAGTCATCAGCGAGTCATCAGCGAGTCATCAGCGAGTCATCAGCGAGTCATCAGCGAGTCATCAGCGAGTCATCAGCGAGTCATCAGCGAGTCATCAGCGAGTCATCAGCGAGTCATCAGCGAGTCATCAGCGAGTCATCAGCGAGTCATCAGCGAGTCATCAGCGAGTCATCAGCGAGTCATCAGCGAGTCATCAGCCACACTCTTGAATCATTTTGTGCTGATCATAGGATCTCACAAAACTTCTCAGTTAGAACTCCTAAGCAAAATGGTGCGGCTGAAAGAAGAAATAGAACACTCATTGAAGTAGCACGCACCATGCTCAGCGAGTTTTGTCTGCCTAGTAAGTTCTGGGCTGAAGCTGTTAGCATTGTCTGCCATACTCAAAATAGATGTGTCATTGTCAAAAGGCATGACATGATAGCATATGAGGTTTTGAAAGTAAAGAAACCTCACGTCTTTGGATGTCCTGTCTTCATCTTAAATAACAAGGATCATCTAGGAAAGTTTGATCCCAAAGCTGATGATGGTTACTTTGTTGGTTATTCTTCTATCAGCAAAGCTTTTAGAGTATTTAACACTCGAACTCAAAAGGTGCATGAAGCCACACATGTCCCTTTGATGAAAATTCATCAGCACTAAAAGACATTCAATCGCAATCTGATGAAGTCATCTTTAATGAGTTCGCTGATCCTCTTAATAAGGCTCCTGACTCATATGCTGATACATCTTGCTCGCTGCCTGAACTCAATCAGCACACCACTTAGGATACATCAGCAGATGCTGAAAATGAGCAAGTTGTCGCTCATATCTACTCAATTGAGCCAGTTGAGCCTATCTTGAGATCGATCCATGGTGCTTCAGCAAATCTTAATTCTCTGGCTGAGTCTGTACATGCTGATGACTCTACTGAGGAAGAGTTCCATGATGAATCAGCGAATGCTGATAATATCTAGTCTACTGATGACTCCATAATCATTGGACACTCCAATAAGCTAAATAGCTCAGCTGATGACACACCTACTGGACCCATTCTTACAATTGACTTCTCTTATTATACTAATGATCCCTCCTTTCTTCCCAACACTCGTCTTCCGCTTACACTCATCTGGGTTCATCAAGTGTTCCTGCACTTCAATGGACAACTAGTCATCCTGCTCACCAAATCATTGGTGATCCTTGCCAAGGGATCATTACTAGATCAACATCAAGAAATACATGTCTTTATGTAAATTTCTTGTCAATGATTGAACCTGAACACATTGGAGAAGCAATGGCTGATCCATCTTGGGTTGCTGCCATGCAAGAAGAACTCACTCAATTTGAAAGGAATCATGACTGGTTCCTAGTTCCTCCTCCACCTAGCAAAGAACCCATTGGCACAAAATGGGTTTATAGGAATAAAATGGACGAGGATGGTGTTGTTACACGTAACAAGGCTAGGCTGGTTGCACAAGGTTATCCCCAAGAAGAAGACATTGACTATGATGAAACCTTTGCACCAGTAGCCAGATTAGAAGCAATTCGCTTATTCTTGGCACATGCTACCGACAAGGACTTCACTGTATATCAAATGGATGTAAAGAGTGCTTTCCTAAATGAGAAACTCAGTGACGAAGTCTATGTTTAACAGCCACATGGTTTTGAAAATCCAGCCAAGCCATACCATGTCTATCGTCTTAATAAGGCACTCTATGGTCTTAAACAAGCTCCAGAGCTTGGTATGAGACAATTTCTAATTTTATTCTATCTCATAAGTTTCGGAGAGGATCTATTGACAACACCTTGTTCATCTTCAAGAAAGGTGCTGCTTTCATTTATGTGCAAATTTATGTAGATGATATTATCTTTGGATCCTCCAGCAATAAACTTTGTGAAAAGTTCAGCTCCCTGATGTCATCTCATTTTGAGATGAGCATGATGGGTGAGCTGACTTTCTTTCTGTTGTAATTGTGGAAATATCTCGACGAAATTTATACGGCCATTTATATATGATCCAAGAAGGGTTACACGCGAAAAACATTGAAAGGCTAGTTGAATTAGTAAATATATGTAAAATATAAGAACTTTCCAAAAATATATTTGGAAATGAATTTCGGGCCGAAACCGTGAATTGGGTAAAAATCGGATCGGGCACCAAAGCACCATGGGCCAATCCATTTGACCATGGGCCAAACAAGATTGGCCCATGGGGAGCCCCATAGGGCGGTCACGAACCAAAGGGGGGGAGGAGAGGGAAAAGGATTTTTGGAAACTCCTTTTCCCATCCCACATAGGAAACTTTGAGAAAACCCAAATGGTTTCACCCTTATAAATAAAGGGCTTTTCTAAGGTTTTCACATTAGTTTTTCTCCTCCTCTTTTGCTTGGGTCGAACTCCCTCTCCAAATGGTTAGGGTTTTTGGCTTTTGCATTCTAGTATATTTTATTATATTGATATGTATATATATATATAACTATGTATATGCATATATATATACGTAATTTTATATATATATATGTACTTGTAAGTATATATGTATGTATAAAAGATTTATATAAATCAAGTATATATAAATATATATATATATATATATATATATATTAATATATATTTATATATATATATATATATATATATATATATATATATATATATATATATATATATATATATATATATATATATATATATATATATATATATATATATATATATATATATATATATATATATATATATATATATATATATATATATATATATATATATATATATATATATATATATATATATATATATATATATATATATATATATATATATATATATATATATATATATATATATATATATATATATATATATATATATATATATATATATATATATATATATATATATATATATATATATATATATATATATATATATATATATATATATATATATATATATATATATATATATATATATATATATATATATATATATATATATATATATATATATATATATATATATATATATATATATATATATATATATATATATATATATATATATATATATATATATATATATATATATATATATATATATATATATATATATATATATATATATATATATATATATATATATATATATATATATATATATATATATATATATATATATATATATATATATATATATATATATATATATATATATATATATATATATATATATATATATATATATATATATATATATATATATATATATATATATATATATATATATATATATATATATATATATATATATATATATATATATATATATATATATATATATATATATATATATATATATATATATATATATATATATATATATATATATATATATATATATATATATATATATATATATATATATATATATATATATATATATATATATATATATATATATATATATATATATATATATATATATATATATATATATATATATATATATATATATATATATATATATATATATATATATATATATATATATATATATATATATATATATATATATATATATATATATATATATATATATATATATATATATATATATATATATATATATATATATATATATATATATATATATATATATATATATATATATATATATATATATATATATATATATATATATATATATATATATATATATATATATATATATATATATATATATATATATATATATATATATATATATATATATATATATATATATATATATATATATATATATATATATATATATATATATATATATATATATATATATATATATATATATATATATATATATATATATATATATATATATATATATATATATATATATATATATATATATATATATATATATATATATATATATATATATATATATATATATATATATATATATATATATATATATATATATATATATATATATATATATATATATATATATATATATATATATATATATATATATATATATATATATATATATATATATATATATATATATATATATATATATATATATATATATATATATATATATATATATATATATATATATATATATATATATATATATATATATATATATATATATATATATATATATATATATATATATATATATATATATATATATATATATATATATATATATATATATATATATATATATATATATATATATATATATATATATATATATATATATATATATATATATATATATATATATATATATATATATATATATATATATATATATATATATATATATATATATATATATATATATATATATATATATATATATATATATATATATATATATATATATATATATATATATATATATATATATATATATATATATATATATATATATATATATATATATATATATATATATATATATATATATATATATGACATAATGTTTGCTACTTGCTTGTGTGCAAGATATCAAGCTTCTCTTAGGGAATCTCATCTTCTCGCTGTTAAGCGAATCTTTAAGTATTTAAAGGGTACATCCTCGCTGGGTCTTTGGTATCCCAAAGACTCCAGTTTTGACCTTATAGGATACTCTGACTCTGACTATGCTGGTTGCATGTTAGATAGGAAAAGCACCAGTGGAGGATGTCAACTGTTGGGGGGGGGGGGGGGGGGGGGGGGGGGGGGGGGGGGGGGGGGGGGGGGGGGGGGGGGGGGGGGGGGGGGGGGGGGGGGGGGGGGGGGGGGGGGGGGGGGGGGGGGGGGGGGGGGGGGGGGGGGGGGGGGGGGGGGGGGGGGGGGGGGGGGGGGGGGGGGGGGGGGGGGGGGGGGGGGGGGGGGGGGGGGGGGGGGGGGGGGGGGGGGGGGGGGGGGGGGGGGGGGGGGGGGGGGGGGGGGGGGGGGGGGGGGGGGGGGGGGGGGGGGGGGGGGGGGGGGGGGGGGGGGGGGGGGGGGGGGGGGGGGGGGGGGGGGGGGGGGGGGGGGGGGGGGGGGGGGGGGGGGGGGGGGGGGGGGGGGGGGGGGGGGGGGGGGGGGGGGGGGGGGGGGGGGGGGGGGGGGGGGGGGGGGGGGGGGGGGGGGGGGGGGGGGGGGGGGGGGGGGGGGGGGGGGGGGGGGGGGGGGGGGGGGGGGGGGGGGGGGGGGGGGGGGGGGGGGGGGGGGGGGGGGGGGGGGGGGGGGGGGGGGGGGGGGGGGGGGGGGGGGGGGGGGGGGGGGGGGGGGGGGGGGGGGGGGGGGGGGGGGGGGGGGGGGGGGGGGGGGGGGGGGGGGGGGGGGGGGGGGGGGGGGGGGGGGGGGGGGGGGGGGGGGGGGGGGGGGGGGGGGGGGGGGGGGGGGGGGGGGGGGGGGGGGGGGGGGGGGGGGGGGGGGGGGGGGGGGGGGGGGGGGGGGGGGGGGGGGGGGGGGGGGGGGGGGGGGGGGGGGGGGGGGGGGGGGGGGGGGGGGGGGGGGGGGGGGGGGGGGGGGGGGGGGGGGGGGGGGGGGGGGGGGGGGGGGGGGGGGGGGGGGGGGGGGGGGGGGGGGGGGGGGGGGGGGGGGGGGGGGGGGGGGGGGGGGGGGGGGGGGGGGGGGGGGGGGGGGGGGGGGGGGGGGGGGGGGGGGGGGGGGGGGGGGGGGGGGGGGGGGGGGGGGGGGGGGGGGGGGGGGGGGGGGGGGGGGGGGGGGGGGGGGGGGGGGGGGGGGGGGGGGGGGGGGGGGGGGGGGGGGGGGGGGGGGGGGGGGGGGGGGGGGGGGGGGGGGGGGGGGGGGGGGGGGGGGGGGGGGGGGGGGGGGGGGGGGGGGGGGGGGGGGGGGGGGGGGGGGGGGGGGGGGGGGGGGGGGGGGGGGGGGGGGGGGGGGGGGGGGGGGGGGGGGGGGGGGGGGGGGGGGGGGGGGGGGGGGGGGGGGGGGGGGGGGGGGGGGGGGGGGGGGGGGGGGGGGGGGGGGGGGGGGGGGGGGGGGGGGGGGGGGGGGGGGGGGGGGGGGGGGGGGGGGGGGGGGGGGGGGGGGGGGGGGGGGGGGGGGGGGGGGGGGGGGGGGGGGGGGGGGGGGGGGGGGGGGGGGGGGGGGGGGGGGGGGGGGGGGGGGGGGGGGGGGGGGGGGGGGGGGGGGGGGGGGGGGGGGGGGGGGGGGGGGGGGGGGGGGGGGGGGGGGGGGGGGGGGGGGGGGGGGGGGGGGGGGGGGGGGGGGGGGGGGGGGGGGGGGGGGGGGGGGGGGGGGGGGGGGGGGGGGGGGGGGGGGGGGGGGGGGGGGGGGGGGGGGGGGGGGGGGGGGGGGGGGGGGGGGGGGGGGGGGGGGGGGGGGGGGGGGGGGGGGGGGGGGGGGGGGGGGGGGGGGGGGGGGGGGGGGGGGGGGGGGGGGGGGGGGGGGGGGGGGGGGGGGGGGGGGGGGGGGGGGGGGGGGGGGGGGGGGGGGGGGGGGGGGGGGGGGGGGGGGGGGGGGGGGCGACAACTCTTTGTTGTGTTGTTGCTGACTGAAAAATTGTAACATCCCGAACTTTTTAATTAACGGTTGACTTGAGTCGTTAAGTCAACACTACGTGTCCGTTAAGTCTCTAGGAGATTTAATGTTTATGTGTGATTAATGTGCTTTATGTGTAAGGTTTTAAAGCCTTAATGATTCATGTGTTAATGTGTTTAAGATGATTTAATGTGTTTAAAGTGTTAGTAAGTATTCCCGTTAAGTCGTTTGAGCCTAAAATGTGAAGATGTAAAGTTGAGGGGGTCTAAGTGCAAGATTAGAAAAGTGTGTCCAGCAGATTTAGGGGTAATTAGACCCTAATCCCTTTTCATTATTCAGTTCCAAACACATTCTTCCAACCCTAGGCCGCCCCCTGCCTCCCTTGCTCCATTTTCGAGTGATTTTGATCGTTTCTTGGTGATTGGAAGAGGTTTTGATCCATAGTTTGCATCCCTTTTGTAATCTTCAGGTATTTGAGGTATTATTACATTGATTTCATATCATTTCAATCCCTTGATTCAATTCATATCTGGTCCAAGTCTTTAGCGGGTTGTTTGATGTCAAAATCATGCTTTTCAATCAATTCGGTAACCTAAAATGTTTGTTATTGGATGCAAATCAAGTAGGGGTTAATCAATGATTTCATTGCATCATTATGGTCTTAAAATGATGAATTTTGAGGTACAAAAGTCGTTCATAAGGTTTGGGGTCGTTTGGGGTGTGTTTGGCTAAGTTTTGGAGGTTAAACAAAGTGATTTGTGCATATTCGGGGCCTGCTGCGGTGCAGTCATTTTTTTTTTTTTTTTTTTTTTTTTTTTTTTTTTTTTTTTTTTTTTTTTTTTTTTTTTTTTTTTTTTTTTTTTTTTTTTTTTTTTTTTTTTTTTTTTTTTTTTTTTTTTTTTTTTTTTTTTTTTTTTTTTTTTTTTTTTTTTTTTTTTTTTTTTTTTTTTTTTTTTTTTTTTTTTTTTTTTTTTTTTTTTTTTTTTTTTTTTTTTTTTTTTTTTTTTTTTTTTTTTTTTTTTTTTTTTTTTTTTTTTTTTTTTTTTTTTTTTTTTTTTTTTTTTTTTTTTTTTTTTTTTTTTTTTTTTTTTTTTTTTTTTTTTTTTTTTTTTTTTTTTTTTTTTTTTTTTTTTTTTTTTTTTTTTTTTTTTTTTTTTTTTTTTTTTTTTTTTTTTTTTTTTTTTTTTTTTTTTTTTTTTTTTTTTTTTTTTTTTTTTTTTTTTTTTTTTTTTTTTTTTTTTTTTTTTTTTTTTTTTTTTTTTTTTTTTTTTTTTTTTTTTTTTTTTTTTTTTTTTTTTTTTTTTTTTTTTTTTTTTTTTTTTTTTTTTTTTTTTTTTTTTTTTTTTTTTTTTTTTTTTTTTTTTTTTTTTTTTTTTTTTTTTTTTTTTTTTTTTTTTTTTTTTTTTTTTTTTTTTTTTTTTTTTTTTTTTTTTTTTTTTTTTTTTTTTTTTTTTTTTTTTTTTTTTTTTTTTTTTTTTTTTTTTTTTTTTTTTTTTTTTTTTTTTTTTTTTTTTTTTTTTTTTTTTTTTTTTTTTTTTTTTTTTTTTTTTTTTTTTTTTTTTTTTTTTTTTTTTTTTTTTTTTTTTTTTTTTTTTTTTTTTTTTTTTTTTTTTTTTTTTTTTTTTTTTTTTTTTTTTTTTTTTTTTTTTTTTTTTTTTTTTTTTTTTTTTTTTTTTTTTTTTTTTTTTTTTTTTTTTTTTTTTTTTTTTTTTTTTTTTTTTTTTTTTTTTTTTTTTTTTTTTTTTTTTTTTTTTTTTTTTTTTTTTTTTTTTTTTTTTTTTTTTTTTTTTTTTTTTTTTTTTTTTTTTTTTTTTTTTTTTTTTTTTTTTTTTTTTTTTTTTTTTTTTTTTTTTTTTTTTTTTTTTTTTCTCTTTTTTTTTTTTTTTTTTTTTTTTTTTTTTTTTTTTTTCTTTTTTTTTTTTTTTTTTTTTTTTTTTTTTTTTTTTTTTTTTTTTTTTTTTTTTTTTTTTTTTTTTTTTTAAAAGATGATTCTAATGTCAAATTCCGTCAAATTCTGTGAGCTCTAAAGTATTAATTGAACCTTCGATGCATCAAGCCTTGTCATGGGTCATGTTTATAGGTATCTAGGCTTGAGTCAGGACCATAAGTAAGTGGGTACTTGTTTAGTTCATTATGTCGTTTAATGATTATAGGTAGTCGGGAATACTTGCAAAGCTCGGTAACTTACGTATCATTTGTTGTGCGCTTCTACGAGGTAAGATACACAACTTTGTCACGCTGAGGGTTCAACAAAAACATAGTTTTCATATAATAACTTCCCCAAATGTTATCTTGTTTGCTTATGGGTATTCGGGATTATTCGGGAGGTGATATGGGCTATGTAGATGAATATTGAAGCCTGAAATGCTACCCCAATGATATGAGATGATATGTATTGTTATGATATGCTATGAGATGATATGAATTGTTATGATATGCTATGAGATGATATGTATTGTTATGATATGCTATGAGATGATATGTATTGTTATGATATGCTATGAGATGATATGTATTGTTATGATATGCTATGAGATGATATGTATTGTTATGATATGCTATGAGATGATATGTATTGTTATGATATGCTATGAGATGATATGTATTGTTATGATATGCTATGAGATGATATGTATTGTTATGATATGCTATGAGATGATATGTATTGTTATGATATGCTATGAGATGATATGTATTGTTATGATATGCTATGAGATGATATGTATTGTTATGATATGCTATGAGATGATATGTATTGTTATGATATGCTATGAGATGATATGTATTGTTATGATATGCTATGAGATGATATGTATTGTTATGATATGCTATGAGATGATATGTATTGTTATGATATGCTATGAGATGATATGTATTGTTATGATATGCTATGAGATGATATGTATTGTTATGATATGCTATGAGATGATATGTATTGTTATGATATGCTATGAGATGATATGTATTGTTATGATATGCTATGAGATGATATGTATTGTTATGATATGCTATGAGATGATATGTATTGTTATGATATGCTATGAGATGATATGTATTGTTATGATATGCTATGAGATGATATGTATTGTTATGATATGCTATGAGATGATATGACTTGTGATGATATGTGCCTTAAAGATGAAATGTGACTTTTCTATAATGTTTAAATGGACAAATGTTTTATTAATGATGTGTTATCTTACTTAGCTAATTCGTTAGCTAACACTTGTTCTTTTTAAATGTGTTGTGCCCTCAGGTCCAACATTAGTGAGCAGGTAGATGTGAGAAGTGCGAGGCATGGGTAGATTGCAATGAGGATGGCTATAGTTTACCCATAGTGGCTGCTCGCATTAGACATTTGATTTATGTTTAGACATTAATGATTCGTATTTACTATGTTGTTGTTTGTTTAATGTTGGGCAACCGATGGATTTCCATTTGAACTTATTTTGATGACATTGCTAGTAACACCAATTAATAAATGAACCAAACAGATTCTTTTGGTTTGGTCTTTTAAAGTTTACTTCCTC
Organism: Erigeron breviscapus; assembly: GCA_034093135.1. Taxonomy (NCBI): domain Eukaryota; kingdom Viridiplantae; phylum Streptophyta; class Magnoliopsida; order Asterales; family Asteraceae; genus Erigeron; species Erigeron breviscapus. The sequence continues at coordinate 33,028,000 of CM067169.1, read as the reverse complement.
TTTCTTTGACGCCATTAGGCGAACATTTTTGGAAATCCATATTTTTAAAAGACAGGTGTTACAAAAACAAAAACAAAATAAGGTAACCAAATTTATTAACTTGCTTATGGGATATACTTACAATCCAACTAATTTTACATGGGAGTATTTATCACCAAGTATATTATATAATATTTTATAATATATTTCAAACAGTTACCTCGATTTTCTTCTATATATATATATATATATATATATATATATATATATATATATATATATATATATATATATATATATATATATATATATATATATATATATATATATATATATATATATATATATATATATATATATATATATATATATATATATATATATATATATATATATATATATATATATATATATATATATATATATATATATATATATATATATATATATATATATATATATATATATATATATATATATATATATATATATATATATATATATATATATATATATATATATATATATATATATATATATATATATATATATATATATATATATATATATATATATATATATATATATATATATATATATATATATATATATATATATATATATATATATATATATATATATATATATATATATATATATATATATATATATATATATATATATATATATATATATATATATATATATATATATATATATATATATATATATATATATATATATATATATATATATATATATATATATATATATATATATATATATATATATATATATATATATATATATATATATATATATATATATATATATATATATATATATATATATATATATATATATATATATATATATATATATATATATATATATATATATATATATATATATATATATATATATATATATATATATATATATATATATATATATATATATATATATATATATATATATATATATATATATATATATATATATATATATATATATATATATATATATATATATATATATATATATATATATATATATATATATATATATATATATATATATATATATATATATATATATATATATATATATATATATATATATATATATATATATATATATATATATATATATATATATATATATATATATATATATATATATATATATATATATATATATATATATATATATATATATATATATATATATATATATATATATATATATATATATATATATATATATATATATATATATATATATATATATATATATATATATATATATATATATATATATATATATATATATATATATATATATATATATATATATATATATATATATATATATATATATATATATATATATATATATATATATATATATATATATATATATATATATATATATATATATATATATATATATATATATATATATATATATATATATATATATATATATATATATTATATATATTATATTATATATTATATCAGAAGAGAAAATGACGGTACTTCTGGCAGAAGTGGGGGCCCACAACCATACCACATATATACCCATTTTCTTTGTAAAACAGAACTTTACGCTTCTGATGAGCGATACTTTTATAGACTTTTCACGCACTAGTTTTGGCCATTTTATAGTCATTTGAGTGAACTTATGATACTTAATAGCTTGGATATATGATTCTAGGTTCATTGCTCATGGCATGAAGGAAAATTTCAAGAAATGGTGATAAAAGAATTAAAGGAAGATAAACGACGGTTCAATGAAGGATCGGGTCGAGATTCAAGACTTAAGACAAAGAAACTTGTGTCAACATGAAGCAAATGACCATGTGTTAGTATTTTGGGCATAACTTCTTCATCCGGACTCTGTTTCTGACGAATAAGCTGGCCACAGAATCGTAAGAAAAATATCTACAACTTTCATGTTGTAGATGAAGACCATCGCAGCTGGCATCTACCCTACAACGCCGCTGGAGTGCTACTAGAACTCACCAGCGCCGCTGGTGTCTCCAACCAGCGCCGCTGGTGAGGTTGGTTCAGATCTGGACTTTCCAAAAACCTATAAATACCCCCCTAAACCCTAAGATACAGAGAACTCTTCTCTCCCACGACTTTGGGGCTGATTCTAGGGTATTTTCATCAGATCTAAACCCTCATAACACCACCATATCACACGGGAGATCAGACATCAATGCTTTTAGTTATTGAATTGCATTCTAGTAATCTTGTGCTTCCTCGCTAGACCAAGCGGTTGGATCTTATGAAAATACCCTAGAAGCAGCCCCAAAGTCATGGGAGAGAACACACTAGCTATACTACAAACGAACGGGTCCACTGCCCGTGAGTGTGTGTTCAGTTTGGTATGTCCTTGATTTTATAAATTTAAAACTTGACTGCTTTTCATTATTCACAAATGACACATCAGCTTCCATATCCTTTATCTTCTCTTTCATTCTCTTAAAACTCTCTCAAATCTGCTTGTTTCTCTTTTTATCTTCAAATATTCATCATCTTTTTCTATATTCTTTTTTTACCATATCTCTCAAATGGCTTCCACTTCTGAAACACAAACTCTAGAGACACAAAATCAACCAGAAATCCAAAATCAAACCGAAGAAATGCAACCAGTACAATATGACCCAAAAGCATACTTAACTTATGAAACATACAACTCTGCCACCATTGCAAGATCTTCAAAAATTATATTCCATCCTGCAGAGATAGTTGTTAAGTCTAACAACTATCTCGGCTCGCTTGAAGTCCCAAAAGGGGCAAAAGGGTATAAGCTGATGTTAGATTTCATTCACTTCTCTCTTCTAAATAATTGTATTATGAGGGATCCCAAAAAGCTGTATATTCATCTTCTTCGTGAATTTTGGTGGACTTGTGATTACAACGAAGAAGTTAACTCCATTGATGGCACAGTTCGTCTTGAAGCCACCAATATTTCCATCACTCTTAACTCTCTTCGCACCATTCTTCAACTGCCACATGAAACTAAAAATCATCCATTTGTGGAACCAGCAACCACCGAAAATTGGAGGTAGCAGCTGCTTCGGAGAAGATATCCGATGTTATTCCTCATGTCTATCAAACTGATGTTGCTGATCCCGAAGCTGCGAGGCGCTTGGTGAAGGTAGCAGCTACTTCGGAGAAGATATCCGATGATATTCCTCATGCTGTATAAAATTTAGTTATTAGTTTTAATTATTTTTGTTGTTGTAATGTTCCTTTAAAAGGATATTTGTTGTTTCTCCCCCTTTGTGAAAATATATCCCTCCGTCTTGTGGTTCCGAAGGTATTAGTTATTTTTTGTAAGTGCTTGGGGGTGAAAATGCATGGTTCCGAAGGGACCCCCGGCGACGTTCCATGTCTTTTGTTATTTAGGTGTCCCTAGGGCTGCATGGTTTCGAAGGGACCCCATCCGTTGTTCCATGTCTTTAATTTTGTGTGTGTTATAACCTTAGGACTGTATCCTTGGGGCTCTGATTGTACGCTATGTAGGCGTCCCTTTGAACATGCATTATATCTAGATGTAAGTCCCCTGGTACGGATCGTTAATAGCTTGCTCCAGTTATCTTGAGGTGCGGAATCCCTCACTATAACTTGGTGATCAACAACAAGCCCCTAGATCATCTGCTGCCTCGCAGATCTTCTCCAGGCTAGTGGAACAACCTTTGACGACTATAACCTGCAATACCTGCTTGATATTTCGACAAATGTTCAACCCTAATCTCTGTTAGGTTTCGGTATTTATAGGAAACACCCGACATGGGCTTCAGCGAGTCGGCCTCGCAAATCCAGCCCAGCCCGTCACTAATGCGAAGTCGCATTCTGTGATTGGCCTCGTATTTGACCCTGTAAAAACGGGGTCGTATTTCCTATGTGAAATGCGAGGTCACATTTCACCCTTAGCAGATTTATTACACATTCAATACCTAAACTTAATCTAGTATTCTATGCATAATACTAAGTTCTTTAATGATAATCACATTACAAAGACATATAACAATATAAGCCCAAACAATCTAGACTGCTATTGACATAGATGTGCACTTACAGACTCCCCCTTGGCAATAGCTTCTAGACGTTAACATACCTATGTCTTTGTCTTGTCTTTGTCATCAATCTACTTTCTCTGCTTTTTCTTCTTGCTCTTGCTCTGCTCCTTCTCAGTCTCAGTCTCGAAATCAGAATCTGACTCTGACTCTGAAGGAGTATGAGTAAACGCTAACCGTTCTTTCTCTTGATCCCACATAGATCCTGGATCATAATAATAATCCGCAATCTCTGCCCTAGCTCTCATATGAGCTTGTGGATCATAACCCAATCTCTTCTCCAGTCGATGAACAATTGCAGGATGCAAATCTGACTCGGTAGAAGTGTTATTGGTAGAGTCGGTCTTGGTAGACTCACTATCCTGAGCACTAGCATCTTCAGTTTCAAGAGCACCAACATCAGATTTCCCTACCAAATCCTTACCCTTGTTTAATTGATCATTGTCAACATCTTTTGTAAGGAGTTTGGTTTGTGGTGCCTCAAGCTCAACTACCATGTTTATCTCTGTAGACATCTGTTCTTGAGCTTGTGGAGCTTCTGAAGTTGCCTTGCCAGCAATACCAGCCTGGCTAGACTCCCTTTGAGTCTCTGTTTTCAAATTAGAACCTTCTCCTAGCTCCTGAGTAGCTCTGGCAGCATCTGGATCTTCATTCTGATCATCATCATGCCTTGCCTTAGCCAGCTCATCACCTCTGCAACCTAAGCTGTCTCTCTCAGCTCTAACCTTGAGATAGTTATCGGTGAGCTCATGCAATTTATCTTCAGAGATCTTGACTCCCTTCTTCAATGCATCTGTCATCCTGATAACCTTCTCATCTAGAGCTAAATACTTCTTATACATACTGGACACTACCACCTCAGCCTTGCCCAACTTATCTTCCAAAAACTTATTCTTGTCACTAACAACCTTAAAATCACCAGCTAAACGAGTGATCAAACCTCTCATCGCTGTGGTTGTGGCTGTGTAGTCTCAAGAACAGTAACAACTGGCACACTTTGTGAACCACCAGCAGCAGCAGAAGTTTCTTGTTCCCTGACAAGTCTAGTTCTCTTTGGCATAGGCTGCTCTGGCACCCAATCTTCATCCATTTCTCTCCTTCTTCTTCTTCCTTGAGTTGCCTTAGTAGGTTTAGGAACCATCTTAGATCCAACTCTGATGAATGCATGAGATCCGTAAGGATCTTCATCACCATCACTGCTGGAATCATCATCAGAATGGATAGAAGGCTCTCTGTCTGCTTGAACATCAGCAACAACCTTTCCTCTACCTTCAAGCATTCACACCAGATCCACTAGCCTGACCCGCTCCTGACCTACTAGCTTCTTTAGTACCAGACCCACTAGCCCTAGCTGCTTCAGAACCAACTGCATCTCCAGATACATAATCATCTATGTCCCGGTCAAGGTCCACATCTACTAGGTCATCAGCATTGGCATTGTACCTTTGCACTTGAGCAATATCACCCTCTGGATCAGCCATTTACTCTAATAGATCATCTACAATCTCAGGATTGGCTCCAGGTTGGTTTATCACATCATCTGCAACCTAAGCTGTCTCTCTCAGCTCTAACCTTGAGATAGTTATCGGTGAGCTCATGCAATTTATCTTCAGAGATCTTGACTCCCTTCTTCAATGCATCTGTCATCCTGATAACCTTCTCATCTAGAGCTAAATACTTCTTATACATACTGGACACTACCACCTCAGCCTTGCCCAACTTATCTTCCAAAAACTTATTCTTGTCACTAACAACCTTAAAATCACCAGCTAAACGAGTGATCAAACCTCTCATCGCTGTGGTTGTGGCTGTGTAGTCTCAAGAACAGTAACAACTGGCACACTTTGTGAACCACCAGCAGCAGCAGAAGTTTCTTGTTCCCTGACAAGTCTAGTTCTCTTTGGCATAGGCTGCTCTGGCACCCAATCTTCATCCATTTCTCTCCTTCTTCTTCTTCCTTGAGTTGCCTTAGTAGGTTTAGGAACCATCTTAGATCCAACTCTGATGAATGCATGAGATCCGTAAGGATCTTCATCACCATCACTGCTGGAATCATCACCAGAATGCATAGAAGGCTCTCTGTCTGCTTGAACATCAGCAACAACCTTTCCTCTACCTTCAGCATTCACACCAGATCCACTAGCCTGACCCGCTCCTGACCTACTAGCTTCTTTAGTACCAGACCCACTAGCCCTAGCTGCTTCAGAACCAACTGCATCTCCAGATACATAATCATCTATGTCCCGGTCAAGGTCCACATCTACTAGGTCATCAGCATTGGCATTGTACCTTTGCACTTGAGCAATATCACCCTCTGGATCAGCCATTTACTCTAATAGATCATCTACAATCTCAGGATTGGCTCCAGGTTGGTTTATCACATCATCTGCAACCTGTACAACAACTTCAGGCTCTTCTGGTGCATCTGCCTGAGCTACTACGTCATGTAACTGCTCAACATTCTCAGCAGCTTCACCATCCTCTGGCTGAGGCCCTTCATAAGCTGATATGACCCCATCAATAGGTGCCACGTAGTTGGCATTTACGATTGCATCAAATAATGCAACATCTTGTGCATTTGGATCATTATGGTATCGAGACACAAACTCATCATAACCACGTCTGATGATCGAACTCACTTGCTTCACTTCTCCTACAGCAGGTAGATTTGGAAGTCGAGCATTGATTATCATCATCACGAACTGAGGATACATCAAAAACCTCCTCTTTCCTGTGGCTGTGATCTGTTTCTTCATCTCATCGAAAAAGAATTTAGAAAAACTGTATGGCTTGTTAAATACCAAGCCCACCATCTGTGCTTGGGCTTCCTGGTTCAATGTATCATAACCAGACTTCTTGTTGCTTAAACTAACCAGCAATACATGCGCAAGATACCTCCACCTGCCATAAAAACCCTTCTTGAACAGAGTTTTACTTGACATATCTGCAGCAAACCCCATTCTTCTGAAAGCACCTTGAATGACTTCATGTTTGAACTTGGTGAGACCTGTAACACCACCTTCTTGTTCAACTGTGCCCAGATTAAGAATGTTAACGAGGTCAGCAGCTGTGAACTGTATCTGCTGCCCAGCAACTATGGTATGAAAGATATACACATCTCCTGCCTTCACACAGTTAGCATTATTCCAGAAATCTCTGAGATAATCTAAATATATGATTGGAGAATGTGTAAGAACATGATGAATCCTTGATCTTCGGAAGAAGGCAAATATCTCGTGATAATAAGCCGTTCCTTCCTGATTATCATCGAATTTCATCACATAATTATGACCTGCTATGAAATTTCTTGCCATTTCTGTAATCAATAACAAATAATTAATTACTCAAAAAGACATAAAAATTCATATGCATATAAAATACACAACTAAAATTAACCCGGTAATTTAGTCACAAACATATAAATTATCCCTGTAATTTATAAAATTTATTCAAACATAGATTATCTCGGTAATAAGTTAAATATCAAAATTAACTTATTTTCAAATATTTATTAACATAAACTTTTGAAAATCTGTTAAATTAACTTAAATTATCCCTGTAATTAAGTTAAATATAAATTAACTCATTTTCAAATTTTTATAAAAATAAACTTTTGAAAATCTGTTAAGTCAAATACGAGGTCGTATTTCATGGTCAAAATACGGTCAACCAAACTCTAAAATACGAGGTCATATTTTCCAATTTGGCATCGTATTGGTCCAGGTCGTAAATACCTCCTGCACACTTTAAAATCAAATTTTTATCAAAGTTTCTGAATAATTGATCAACGAACTTCCTGGAAATATGAAATATTTAAATGACCAAACCTTTAGGCATCAAATTTTCATCTTTTCCCTGATCTTCGTCTTAAACCTGAAAAGTTAATAAACTTACCGAAATTCTTTAACTTTTCCACGATCAATCTTTCCAAAACTTTCAAATTTAGCTTTCCCGAATCTGAACCACTTGTAAAAAGTTATAAAATTGATTCGTCATTTTTATACCTCCCCCTCAATTTTATGACTAGGTGTTGGATGTATAATTGAGCTTTTTATGTGTGTTTAGAGTTTGTCAATGGCGGTTTCTAGAGAGAGAGAGTAGAGAGAGAGTAGAGAGAGAGTAGAGAGAGATTCAGTGAAAGATTGGTATTTAGTGTCAAAAAGGTACAATACAGTAGAGAGAGAGTAGAGAGAGAGTAGAGAGAGAGTAGAGAGAGAGTAGAGAGAGAGTAGAGAGAGAGTAGAGAGAGAGTAGAGAGAGAGTAGAGAGAGAGTAGAGAGAGAGTAGAGAGAGAGTAGAGAGAGAGTAGAGAGAGAGTAGAGAGAGAGTAGAGAGAGAGTAGAGAGAGAGTAGAGAGAGAGTAGAGAGAGAGTAGAGAGAGAGTAGAGAGAGAGTAGAGAGAGAGTAGAGAGAGAGTAGAGAGAGAGTAGAGAGAGAGTAGAGAGAGAGTAGAGAGAGAGTAGAGAGAGAGTAGAGAGAGAGTAGAGAGAGAGTAGAGAGAGAGTAGAGAGAGAGTAGAGAGAGAGTAGAGAGAGAGTAGAGAGAGAGTAGAGAGAGAGTAGAGAGAGAGTAGAGAGAGAGTAGAGAGAGAGTAGAGAGAGAGTAGAGAGAGAGTAGAGAGAGAGTAGAGAGAGAGTAGAGAGAGAGTAGAGAGAGAGTAGAGAGAGAGTAGAGAGAGAGTAGAGAGAGAGTAGAGAGAGAGTAGAGAGAGAGTAGAGAGAGAGTAGAGAGAGAGTAGAGAGAGAGTAGAGAGAGAGTAGAGAGAGAGTAGAGAGAGAGTAGAGAGAGAGTAGAGAGAGAGTAGAGAGAGAGTAGAGAGAGAGTAGAGAGAGAGTAGAGAGAGAGTAGAGAGAGAGTAGAGAGAGAGTAGAGAGAGAGTAGAGAGAGAGTAGAGAGAGAGTAGAGAGAGAGTAGAGAGAGAGTAGAGAGAGAGTAGAGAGAGAGTAGAGAGAGAGTAGAGAGAGAGTAGAGAGAGAGTAGAGAGAGAGTAGAGAGAGAGTAGAGAGAGAGTAGAGAGAGAGTAGAGAGAGAGTAGAGAGAGAGTAGAGAGAGAGTAGAGAGAGAGTAGAGAGAGAGTAGAGAGAGAGTAGAGAGAGAGTAGAGAGAGAGTAGAGAGAGAGTAGAGAGAGAGTAGAGAGAGAGTAGAGAGAGAGTAGAGAGAGAGTAGAGAGAGAGTAGAGAGAGAGTAGAGAGAGAGTAGAGAGAGAGTAGAGAGAGAGTAGAGAGAGAGTAGAGAGAGAGTAGAGAGAGAGTAGAGAGAGAGTAGAGAGAGAGTAGAGAGAGAGTAGAGAGAGAGTAGAGAGAGAGTAGAGAGAGAGTAGAGAGAGAGTAGAGAGAGAGTAGAGAGAGAGTAGAGAGAGAGTAGAGAGAGAGTAGAGAGAGAGTAGAGAGAGAGTAGAGAGAGAGTAGAGAGAGAGTAGAGAGAGAGTAGAGAGAGAGTAGAGAGAGAGTAGAGAGAGAGTAGAGAGAGAGTAGAGAGAGAGTAGAGAGAGAGTAGAGAGAGAGTAGAGAGAGAGTAGAGAGAGAGTAGAGAGAGAGTAGAGAGAGAGTAGAGAGAGAGTAGAGAGAGAGTAGAGAGAGAGTAGAGAGAGAGTAGAGAGAGAGTAGAGAGAGAGTAGAGAGAGAGTAGAGAGAGAGTAGAGAGAGAGTAGAGAGAGAGTAGAGAGAGAGTAGAGAGAGAGTAGAGAGAGAGTAGAGAGAGAGTAGAGAGAGAGTAGAGAGAGAGTAGAGAGAGAGTAGAGAGAGAGTAGAGAGAGAGTAGAGAGAGAGTAGAGAGAGAGTAGAGAGAGAGTAGAGAGAGAGTAGAGAGAGAGTAGAGGAGTTATGTGGTCCTGGAAGATGGCTAGGTTCATACTTGATCCAACAACCTCCTTGTTGACGTACGACGTACTTAGACTTCTTAGCATTCTTTGCTTCTCTCATCATTCTAATGCTGTCTCTGTACTCGAGTCTTTGGTTAATCTTGGAGATTGCTTTATCAAACACTTCCCTTTTCTTTTCATCTTGCTCATCGTCTTGCAGGCACAGCAATACATTCTTACAAAATTCCAACGTTCCATCAGAATATGAAGCAAGTTCATCCATTCGAATGAAAATCTTCTTCTTTCTGCTATTCAAAAACACAACTCCGAAGGATGGTTCTTCAATGATATGACCAATACTTAGCTTTTCTATATCTGCAGTGTATAGACTTTGATCAGGATAGGGCACATTAATCTTTCTCTTCACAACTTCAAATCCTATCTGAAAATCTTCCAATGAAGCATATTGAATGCAACTTGACATGTATCTTTTCACAGCATCAAAAGCAACAACATCTTCTTGGTATCTTTGTATGGCATTCAGGAAATGATTGTAAAGGAAGATAATGTCGTCCACTGGCAAAAGTTTAAATTGGGCTTCTGTGAACCGGTAGATCTTGTTATTATCCCTCTTGACATGAAAACATGGGATAGAAATAGAAACTCTCTTAATCAGGATCACCCTGATCAGCACCAAAATTTTATGATTTCTCTGTTCTTTCAGCAACTTTGGGTTATATTGTTTTGTAAGTTTAAGAAGCGCTGTATATTCTTCGATTTGCCTGGCTTCCTTAAACTTGTACATTGATTCCAGTTCAGGTCTTTTGGTTTTAGTCACCTTTGTAGCACCACAAAATATTGGGTAAGCCCTTTCTTCCAGATATCTTGATTTCTTCGCTGCTTCTTTTGGTTTAATGCCGAGAGCAACCATTCTTTCTCTATCCCTCAAGAAGTATCCCCGATTAATAAAGTTTAATTGTTCTTTAGTTAGCTCATTTGGAAAATAATCAGGGAGGACTTCCTCGGATGTGATTGCCTCTCGCAAAACCTGCTTGTAAGTAGATTTCTGGAAATTCTGACTTGCAGCTTCTGGAGTCTTTCTGAGTTCATCGAAATTGTTGAAATCTTCAAAATTATAACGTTGAGGAGTTGAGCTAGCACGAGCAGATGATTCTCCAAATTCTACTCTGCTTGAAGGACCTGTTTCAAAATAATCTAAATCTGCAAATTCTTCAAACACAGGTTCTTCAACAACTTCTACATTTGTTGGATTCTCAACAATCTCTGGTTCATCAAACGTTACATTATCTTTCAATGCTTCAACATCTGCATCATCTTCAGCATATTCAACAACATCATCTTCATTCACAAACTCTTCATCATCATCAACAACTTCAATTCCTTCATCATTATCATCCATATCAGAATCATCACCAAAAACTTCTATTATCCTTCTTTCAATCTCATCATTCAAAGCATCGTTCACAACATTCTCAACATTTTCAACCTCTGCTCTTTCTTCCATCACCATTTCTTCATCCAAGATTTCTTCAGCAGTGTCTTCAAAGATTTGGGCAACTGCCTTGTTAACTGCTTCAGTTACTAGATCTAAAATAACAGCATCAACATTGGTTTGAAGTCTAGAACTTTCAACATTTTCACTCTGTACTCTTTCTTCCATTAACACATCTCCAACATTTACTTCCACACTTGCCGATGTATTTTCAATATTGGCTTGACCTTCTCCTTGGTTCTCCCCCTCGGGGTGATCATCAGAATCAGGATCATCCCGACGAGAAGGAACCGAGGCCGGTCGGCAAGATTCTAAAGCCAACAGTCTGAGTTCAAAGGCAGCAAGCTTTGCATCATACTCTGCTTTTTGATTTGCAATTTGATCTTGTAGATCTTTAACCCTCTTTGCTGTTGCTTTTTCCCTTTCCCTCACTTCAAGAGCATTTAACACACCTCGTTCCGTAACACTCAACAAATCACCTTCAGACCTCAAAATATTCAATAACACTTCACACGCCGAGTCTTTTGTAGGTACATTTGTTGATGTTGATGGATTTTCATTTTGTGTTGGTGTTCTTTGTGTTTGTGTGGGAAGTGGAGTATCCAACCCGGGGGTTGTTGGCACACTTGTGGTGTGACCTAAATTCAGCGATGCTGATTCAGGATTTCCTGCGGATCCTTGGGATATACCCTCACCAGCAGTTGGAGATTCAGTGGCTTTGCAACCAGAATCGGGTTGTGTCCTAGACTGTGATAAATCACTGTCCGGGACTTGTTGTTGGGTAACACCACTAACAACACCGGGGTCACTGAGAATGCCCGTTAATACAGGCTCAGTTTGATCCTGAGGAACAGCAGTGTCACAACGGCGTTCATACTGCTCCCCAGTCTCGGTCTGAGACCTGTTACCTGCGGCTAAAGCTGGCGTGATGGTAGCTAAGGCAGGATTTCCAAGCTGTCCTTGAGGGTCACACAAAGTGGGTCCCTCTCCGCTTGTTCCGGCACCAGTACGCAACTGGGCTTGTGAATCATCAGTGTCCCTAGGGGATCTAGACTCTAGTGCATCAAATGAAGGCGAGAGGTGGGGCTTGTGAATCATCAGTGTGTGAAGTGAGCTTTGCAAAATCTAGACGAGATACAACAAAGAGGGAGAAAATCAACAAACCAGGGGCAAAAGAAGAATGGAAACTAAGTGAACGACAAGAGAAGAAGGAGAAATAAAAAAGAAGCACCCAGAACCAGAAGACACCGGGAATAGCAAGAGGAGAAATAGTACATTAAAAAGAAAGAAAAGGCGAAAAAGATTAAGACGGAAGGTATCGAGGCAAAAAAGAAGAAACAAGAGAGAGAGAAAAACCAGGGAGACCGAGCAAGTAAAAAGATGATAGAATGGAGTAGAATAGCAGAGTAAGAGAGAACCTGGTCGGAGAAGAAAAAGACACAATGGCGAAGAAAAGAGAGCAACAAAGCTGGGAGAAGAACAAATTATAGAGCACGAGGAGAAAGTAGAGAAAACAACCAAAGGGGACGGGATAAATTCGGCATGTAAATAGGAGGTTCAAGCCAAAGAAACAGAACAAGAGAGAGGAGTAAAGGAGCTGTTGGAAAGAAGACACTGGTAAAGCGTGATTCCGTGCTCCCTAGGGGATCTAGACTCTAGTGCATGAACTGAAGGCGAGAGGTGGGGCTGGTCCTCTCTGATTTCAACACTCTCATCCTCCAAATGAGGAGAGTGTGGTGAGCGTGGCTGTTCCCCGTGAATATCTGAGACTAACTCCTGTTGTGAGGAGTCAGAATGGTGAGGAGAATCCGGTGCAAGCGAGAATGGGCAGTTCTCGACTTCTACCCTAGGGTAAATAACCCGGCTAGACTCAGTTGGTTGAACTATCGGAGGGCCATCGTTTTCTTTTTGCCCTTGTCCTAACCCGGACCGCTCATCCTCTCCGGTATTTTCAACCCCTCCCTCATTCCTTCCTTGTTCCTCCAGCACAACATCATCGCCAGTGCTCACATGCTCAGTCTCAGTATCATATTCAACATTATGCACAATATTCGTTGCCTGTTCAACATCAAACTCCACCGAGGCATCAGCTTGTTCATTTACATCTGCTGAAGAAGATTCAAGTCTTTGTCTTGCAGATTTAGACGACTTATGTTTTCGTTTGGATTTCTTCTTCTTTAACTTCTGTTTTAAGAGACTTCTAGCAGACATTTTCAGTCGTCTCCCTGGTGGTGGAGTTGGTTCAGCAGGTAAGGCTGAGGCAATAGGTGTTGGATTAAAAACATGTGTAGAATGAGGTGGTTTAAAGGTTGGTGGAATCGGTGAAACAATGGATGGTAAAGGTGTAGATTGCGAGGGTGAAGATTGAGAAAAGCGAACGGTTGGTGTAGATGGTGTAGATTGTGAAACAGGTGATGAAATAGGTTCAGGTGTAGCAACATCTTGCTCAAAAACAACTCTTTTCGACTTTCTTTTCCTCTGCTCAGAGGCCTCTTCACCACTAACCCCTCTTTTTCTTTTTGACTTACTAGGACCCTCACTTGGCGACCTATGCTCAGTTTGGGCAGGAGTCTGTTGGCTGTCAGACCCCATCACTGAGACTAACCACTCAAGATACGCCTTAAGGTGAGGACTCTGAGCAGGAACCAAATTGATCAAAAATGGTGGAATTGGAAAAGGTCGGACATTATCACTTCCAGTGCCTCTCATATTCGATTTGTACATAGCAATGACGCACTTGAAACTATCCTCCATCTTGGGAATATCATCATTGTTGTCTAGAACATCATCCACAATCAATGTAAAGAATCTGATATAAGGAATGTACTTCCTTTCTTGTTTGTCCTTCCCTTTGACAACTTGGGCCATCTTATCCCATATAATCTTGGCAAAGTCACACTCAACATTGTGAGTGACTGCATAGAAGATGGACAAGGAATGTTTTGTCATTGCATCAATTCCTTTTGTGAAGGCATCAGACATGTAACCAGAACATTATACATCGTATGCCAGAGAGAGGCTATTTTCATTCTTTTGAAGTCTCTCATTGTGGCCAATTCTCCGTCATAACCCAGAGAATGAACTGCATCTAGCATCTCTTCAATAGAAGGCAGTTCTTCATATACTTCATGTTCAGGAAAGCCAATAACAGTTCTGAACTCATTTAAATTGAATGTGCATTCAACTTCATTATTTCCAGATCTAAGAGTGAATCGGAAGAAATCTTCAGTGTTTCTTCTCTTACTTTCTTTGACATATTCAATCGATTCCCATAGATCAAAGATATATTGTTCTGGAACTACTGCACCATTTGTTAAAGCAACTCTCAGAGGATGATGACTTAAAATCTCAGTAATGATTGGAAATCTTGTATTGAAAGGAATGTGCAGAGCTTGATTTGCTTGCATTTTCATTGTAGCTCCTTCTTGAAACATCACCATCTTATTTTTCTCTTTTTATGAATTTTCTGAGAAAATAAACTGACCAAAAGAAAATTTTGACCAGACATTTATTTTAGTAAACAACAAATACAAAGAAAAAATAGAAGATAAAAGAAATGACATATAGAATCTCATAAGTATTAAAAGATAAGATACATAAGGTAGTACACAAAGGCGTTCGATACCTTGTTTCTTACCCTAACACTTATGAAAAACTATATAGACAGCAAAACATACACACATACATACATACACTTAGACAATATATCAACAAACAAGAATGAAAACAAAATAGAAAGAAAGAAAAAAAAATTTTAAAAAAATGTTCATTTGCCGAGCTTAGATCTCGGCAAATGACATGTTCAAACAGAAAGTTTTGCCCAGTTAAATGACAAGTTATGAAAATTGGTTTTGGGCAGCTGGTTTGATAAAAGTATGATTTGCCGAGCTTATATCTCGGCAAATGCTAGTATTGAGATTAGCGACCAGCATGTAAGCAAACCATTGATTGTTTGAAGTCAATAATCGTAAATGCCGAGCTTATATCTCGGCAAATAAACATTTCAGATTGAACTTCAATTTGATATATGAAAAATCCTTTGATATGAATAACAAGTATGTTACCAATGAATAAAGGATGTTTTTCAATGAAGATATATGCATTTGCCGAGCAGGGAGCTCTGCAAATGACACAAATACTTTGATTTTGACAACTTTTGTTAAAAAAAACTCATTTGCCGAGCTGGGAGCTCTGCAAATGACCTTTTCAGTACTTAACAAAATTTCTTGGTAACCAAGTACAAGTAAAACATGCATTTGCCGAGCTGGGAGCTCTGCAAATGGCCTTTTCATTACTTAGAAAAATTTCAAGTAAAACATGCATTTGCCGAGCTGGGAGCTCTGCAAATGGACTAAATCTTCAAACATTCATATAGATACCCAGCCCTTAAGAGATCCGCCCAGAAACATCAATCACAAGTAAAGTAAGACAGTTATATCAATCAAACATTCATATAGATATCCAGCCCTTAAGAGATCCGCCCAGAAACATCAATCACAAGTAAAGTAAGACAGTTATATCAATCAAACATTCATATAGATATCCAGCCCTTAAGAGATCCGCCCAGAAACATCAATCACAAGTAAAGTAAGACAGTTATATCAATCAAACATTCATATAGATATCCAGCCCTTAAGAGATCCGCCCAGAAACATCAATCACAAGTAAAGTAAGACAGTTATATCAATCAAACATTCATATAGATATCCAGCCCTTAAGAGATCCGCCCAGAAACATCAATCACAAGTAAAGTAAGACAGTTATATCAATCAAACATTCATATAGATATCCAGCCCTTAAGAGATCCGCCCAGAAACATCAATCACAAGTAAAGTAAGACAGTTATATCAATCAAAACCATTCATATAGATATCCAGCCCTTAAGAGATCCGCCCAGAAACATCAATCACAAGTAAAGTAAGACAGTTATATCAATCAAACATTCATATAGATATCCAGCCCTTAAGAGATCCGCCCAGAAACATCAATCACAAGTAAAGTAAGACAGTTATATCAATCAAACATTCATATAGATATCCAGCCCTTAAGAGATCCGCCCAGAAACATCAATCACAAGTAAAGTAAGACAGTTATATCAATCAAACATTCATATAGATATCCAGCCCTTAAGAGATCCGCCCAGAAACATCAATCACAAGTAAAGTAAGACAGTTATATCAATCAAACATTCATATAGATATCCAGCCCTTAAGAGATCCGCCCAGAAACATCAATCACAAGTAAAGTAAGACAGTTATATCAATCAAACATTCATATATCAATCAAACATTCATATAGATATCCAGCCCTTAAGAGATCCGCCCAGAAACATCAATCACAAGTAAAGTAAGACAGTTATATCAATCAAAACCACATGTATTAATCAAACATTCATATATCAATCAAACATTCATATAGATATCCAGCCCTTAAGAGATCCGCCCAGAAACATCAATCACAAGTAAAGTAAGACAGTTATATCAATCAAAACCACATGTATTAATCCTAAACATGCACCTAACATACTTAAACCATGAATACAAACATCATTCCAAGCATAAAAATCAACAAAATCATCTTGGCATTTAATCAAACAGTTGGTAAACAAACTGAACACGAAATCTCACCTCAAAATCTGTTGATATGATGGATGAATGGATATAATGTGGACCGAAAATGAGTTCTCTTGTTATTCTTCCTTTGATTTTATGGCTTAAGAAAAAAAATATGATTGATTGATGTGATTGATGTTGATCAGTTCGAGAGAGAAAAAAAAACTTGATTTGAATTTGAATAAAATGATTTGACCCACCCACTTTTTCTATTTAAACACAAAGTTGGGTCGCGGGTCTGGGTGTGACCCGCGTCTCAACCCGGTTTCTAACTGGTCTTGGGCTCATTTTGGATTATGGGCTTTACCTGGTTGTTGGGCTAATCATGCTGTTGGGCTCAAATTCATTTTGGGCTTAAACAATCACAAGAAAAATAATAACACATGAACATAGGAAAAAAAAAAAATTTAAAACAAATAACAAAAAAAAATCTTTTTAGAATTTTATTATTTTCTATTTTTGTATTTGATTTTTCAATTTTAAAAAATAACAAACACACATACAAATTATAAAAGGAAAAAAAATTTAAACAAATAAAACAAACAAACAATTAACAATTAAACAAATAATTAAGCACATGCATTTGCACACTCCCCCTCAGATTAAGCATTTTAGACTTTACTAAATTTACAAACTCCCCCTAAACTCATGCATTCTACCCTTTTTCTCCCCCTCAAACATTGCATGCAATATCAAGTAAAACACATCAATGTTTGAGACAGAAAATGAACATAGAAAACATGCATGAAAGCATTTAAGTTTGTAAATTAAGCATTCCCAACTTGGTTTTCAGAAAATTGAACCTGTTTTCATCCAAAGGTTTGGTGAAACATATCAGCAAGTTGGTAGTCTGTCGGGACAAAATAGAGTTCGATGTTACCTTTCTCGACATGATCTTTAAGAAAATGGTACCGAACATCTATGTGCTTGGTCTTTGTTTGCTGTACAGGATTGCAAGAAATAACAAGCACGCTTAGAATCACAGTATAAACACCAAACAACGCAAAGGAACCCCCAACCGCCAAAACTCAGCAAAAACACTCACACCACTCCAGCCCCCTAAAGCCCTAAAACCAACCACCCACAAGGATTGCAAGAAATAGCAATTGCACTCTTAGAGTCACAGTATATGGGAATTCTGTTGAATTGAAATCCATAATCAGTCAACTGTGTCTTCATCCAAAGAACCTGTGAACAACTTGCTGCAGCAACGTATTCAGCTTCTGCAGTCGATGTAGATACACAGTTCTGTTTCTTTGAAGACCAACTGACCAATCTATCCCCTAGAAACTGTACACTCCCAGAAGTGCTCTTTCGATCAAGCTTACAACCTGCATGGTCAGCATCTGAATATGCAATTAGTTGAAACCCGGTATCCCTTGGATACCAGAGACCAAGGTTCACTGTGCCTTTCAGGTATCGGAATATCCGTTTGACGGCCTGGAAATGACTTTCCTTGGGATTGGCCTGGTACCTGGCACACATGCATGTGGCGAACATAATATCCGGGCGACTAGCAGTCAAATACATGAGTGACCCTATCATACTGCGATATTTCTTTGATCAAAAGTTTTTCCATTTAAATCAGCATTAATCTTTGTTCGAGATTCCATGGGTGTGCCAATTGTTTGACAATCCATCATATCAAACTTTTTCAACATGTCAAGAATGTACTTTGATTGACAAATAAAAGTTCCATTTGTCATCTGTTTTACTTGAAGACCAAGGAAAAAGTTTAATTCACCCATCATGCTCATTTCAAATTTCTTGATCATTAAAGCAGAGAAATTCTTGCAGTATTTAGGATTAGTTGACCCGAAAATTATGTCGTCAACATAAATCTGGATTAGAATGATATCACTACCTTGTCGTTTGATAAACAAGGTAGTGTCAATTGAACCTTTGTTAAAACCAGATTTCACAAGATAAGAGGATAGAGCATCATACCATGCACGAGGCGCTTGTTTCAGACCATATAATGCCTTGTCTAACCTGTAAATGTAGTCTGGATGTTTGGAACTCACAAAACCTTCTGGTTGTTCAACCTACACTTCTTCTTTGAGAATTCCATTCAAGAAGGCAGTTTTAACATCCATCTGGTAGACTGTGAAGTTCTTGTAGGCAGCATAGGCAAGAAACATCCGAATAGCCTCAATTCGTGCAACTGGTGCGAATGTCTCATCATAATCAATTCCATCTTGTTGGCAATATCCCTTTGCAACCAATCTTGCTTTGTTACGTACAACAACTCCATTTTCATCCTTTTTGTTCTTGAAGATCCACTTGGTCTTAATTGGCTCCTTGTTTTTGTAAGGATTGGGAACCAATTTCCATACCTCAAGGCATTCAAATTGATTCAGTTCCTCCTGCATTGCTTTCACCCAATCTGGACAACTTAGAGCATCATTCACTGTCTTTGGTTCAACTATACTCAGGAAATTTACAAATAGACATTCGTTTGCGGAAGCAGATCTTGTCTTAATTCCTGTTGTTGGATTACCAATGACTTGAGATATCGGATGAGCTCTAGTCCATTTGGTTGTGTGAGGAATTGGATCAATTGGATCACCAGATTCTTCGGAATCAATAAAATCAGGAGTAAGTTGTTCTGTCAATTGTTCAAGTGAAGTAGCAATTGGTTCAACAAAGTGATCGTGATCATAAGCTTCTGGATTGGTTGAAGGATTTGTCACTTGAGAAATAACAGGAGGTTGAGTATGCAAATCTGAATTATCAGAAGGTGGAGGAGAATCAGATGTGGAACTTTCATCTGATGTATGTGTTGGTGACGACTCATTGTGATCCATCTCTTTCGAATTTGAACTTGATGGTTCATCTGTACTTCAGTTTCAGGAACTTCTTTGGAAACTTTGAAAAATTCTTCGAACAAGATATCTAAATCTTGTGTTGTTGGAGTAGAGAATGATTTGACATTTGATGTAGGTTTAGGTGCGGAAGCTTGTGGACATTGAAGTTCGGGTCTTGAACTGTGTTGTTCAAGAACCATTCCTGAGAGTTCATCAAATCGAACATTCATACTCTCGTCTATTCTCTTGGTTCTCCGGTTATATACACGATATGCAATCGATTCTCTTGAATAACCGATGAAATATGCCTCATCGCCTTTAGGTTCAAATTTGCCCAGATTGTCTCGATCATTGAGAACATAACATACACATCCAAAAATGTGTAAAAAGTTCACATTGGGCTTTCTTTTGTTGATCACCTCATACGGAGTTTTATCAAACCTCTTGTTGATTATTGATCTGTTTTGTGTAAAACATGCAGTAGCAATAGCTTCAGCCCATAGATTCGGTGGCAATTTCGAATAGGCAAGCATTGTTCTAGCTGCTTCAACAAGAGTTCCTTCAACAAGAGTTCGATTTCGACGTTCAACTACTCCATTCTGTTGAGGTGTTCTGACAGCGGAAAATTGGTGTGAAATACCCATGGACTTGAAAAAAGAATCAATTGTTGAATTCTTGAATTCAGTTCCATTGTCTGAGCGAACAATTCTAACAGATGATTTGAGATTGACTTGGGTCTTCTTGATGAAATCAATAATCACTTGCGGGGTGTCACTCTTTGCATGAAGAAAGAATACCCAAGTATAACGAGAATAATCATCTACTATCACTAGAATGTATCGCTTTCCATGGATACTCTGAACCTTCATTGGGCCACACAAATCCATATGAATAAGGTGCAAAGGACCTTCAGTACTTAAATGCTGCTTTGGTTTGTGTGAAGCTTTCTTCATCTTTCCAATTGCACAAGCTGGACAAACATGTTCACTTTCATACTTGTAGTCCGGAAGACCTTCAACAAGTTGTTTATCCACGAGTGTATTAATCGTTTGAAAGTTAAGATGAGAAAGACGGCGATGCCATAACCAAGAGTTTTGTGCAGTTGCTTTCGAAAGAAGGCAAATATCTGAAGAATTTGGAGAGATGTTGTTGAGATCAATTGTAAACAAATTATTGTCTCTTGTTCCAGTTAGAATATCCACACCATCTTCAGTCTGCACTTTGCATTCATATCTCCTAAATAAAACTTGAAGATCATTGTCACAAAATTGACCAACACTAAAGAGATTGTGTCCAAGTCCTTCAACGTAGGAAACTCTCTTTATAGTTACTCCATTTTTGACAATATCTCCATAACCAAGAATAGGAGCGATATGATCGTTTCCGAATCTGACTGTTCCCATAAACTTTTCAACAAAGTTCGAAAGAATTGATTTGGTTCCAGTCATATGTCGAGAACATCCAGAGTCGACATACCAAACACAAATTAGAAATTCCTGCAAGGACAGGGAATATGGTTTAGGTACCCTTTTAGATTGGGTCCTTGCAGGTTAGGTGGATAACATGCAAGTACACATAATAAAAAAAATTAAGCAAGATAACACACAAAGAAACAATTTATTCAAATGACAAACAAGCACGCACAAATGTTCAAGATTCAAAAACAACATATACACAAACAAACTGTAAAATGTTAAACTCATGTTTTGATACAAGCAGGACTAGTCCTAGATGTAGAAACATTATCTAATGAAGTTGATCTACGGACAATCCAGACTTGTTTGACTTTTACAGGTTTTCCATCAAGCTGAACTTTACTAGAAGCCTTTAAAAATCTATCCTTAGGGATCCATTTACTGCTACTAGCTAAGCACACGTCACCTGAAACACGAACATGTTTTGAGTTAGCAAACACTTTGTCAACTTTGTTCTTAACAGGTTTTTTCTTGATGGGTTCTGTGGTCTTATTTACTTTCTTAATGTTATTAGGTGACAACCATCCATACTGGTCTTTGTATTTAGTTATGCCTGTGACAGTATCTCTAACCCTATGAAAAGTGCATGTAGGATTCTTCTGAGAGTACCTAGGGAAACTAGAATACTTAACCTGCTTAGATTGTTTGTTACCTAACGAGAAAGTTTCTTTCTTAACATTCTTTGGACCACTGTTTGGTTTGACTTCTTTTTGTGCCTTGTGTTCAAATTTGACCTTGTACATCTGTGTTTGCCTAGAAGTCTTTGATGTCATTGTTACATTGGTACTAGTCTTTGGTTTTGGACATGAGGTAGTCTTTGATGATTGGGTGGTCTTGGGTTTTGAAATAATCTTTGGTAATGGACTGGTCTTTGATTGTGGAATGGTCTTTGGTAATTGGTTGGACTTTAGTTTAGAAACAGTCTTGGGTAATGGGTTGGTCTTTGGTCTTTGGAACTTTTCTGATGAAGAGTGTGAAGAGTGTGACTTTGGAATCTTCTTTAGATTTAAATCAAGTTTTTTCTCCTTTTGAACAAAAAGTTTTTCAAATTCAGGGTTAAAATCATGATTTCCTTCCAAATATGTTGACATCTCATCCGTTTCCAACTTCACACTCACTTCACCTTTCTTTATTGGACATGGACTTTTCTTGAATGGAATTGATGCTTTTTCGTTTTCTTTATGAAATTGAAGTGCTATTTTCTGAAATTCGAATTCAACTTTTAAATCATTGAGTTCCTTTAGCACATTTAATCTCATTTCTCTTTCTTTTTCAAACTTTAGTTTGAAAGCATCAATGTCATTCAAGTATGACAGAGTTCCTTCAGAAAGCTTGGTAAAGGTCTCAATTTCAGAAGTGATTGGGAAAAAACAATCATCAACATCATGAACATCATCTAAATCACCTTCAGTTTGTACAGAAACATGCACAACATGACTCTCATTTTGAACAGATGTATTCATGACTTGGTGAACTTTACTTTCAGAACATGCATTTTGTGAAGTTTTCTCATTATGACTCACAGATTTGGTTGGTGGAATTGGAGTGGCCATAACTTCACAAATGGGACAATCGGGGTGGTCACAATCATTTTCATGATTCTTGGGTGGGTCTTTGACATAGTGATTTTGAGATTGCAGATTTTCTATCAAAGATTGCTTCTTCTCAAGAGACTTTTGTAAATCCTCTATCACCTTTTCCAAAACTCTTTGTGGGACATAAGGTCTCAAGTTTTCAGCTTTTGGAATTGGAAAATTTTCCTCTAAAGGTTTTTCTTTAAAACACTCAAGAATTTCAGGGATTATGGCCTCATGAGTTTCTTTTTCGTCCTTTTCTTTCTCAATTTTATGTGAAGGGTGACTGAAAAAATCATATGAG
The DNA here is from genome assembly GCA_034093135.1 of Erigeron breviscapus. Taxonomy (NCBI): domain Eukaryota; kingdom Viridiplantae; phylum Streptophyta; class Magnoliopsida; order Asterales; family Asteraceae; genus Erigeron; species Erigeron breviscapus. The sequence goes on along the minus strand of CM067169.1, from coordinate 33,004,842 downwards.
TCGTCCATTAACGAATAGTTAAAATAGACTTTTGCACCCTTTTCTAAAAAATCTTCAGCCTCATAATCACTATTCGTCGGTCTCACGAATTGGTCAGTCATCCCACATCTCAAATAAGATTCCTTGTAAAGAGATGGGATCTCTTCTTGTGCTTTGAGCAAACACTTTGGATTGTTATAACCCAGCCCTGATGTGAATATTGTTTCAGAACTTCTTGGCCTATTTAAAAAGATTTGTTGATATGAACGATTGATCTTATACAACTTTTCTTGATAAGATTTGATTTCAGATTTCAATTCATCATTTTCTTTATCAAGTTTTTGTTTAAGAGAATCTTTTATACAACATTCATATTTTAGGTCAGAAATTTTGTTTTCAAATTCCGTCACATCAGGGATAGATTCTTTCATCTTGACATTCAATGACTCAATGTCTTCAGCCAAGGCATTTGCTCGAAACATTTCATTGGTCTTTTCCACTTGAAGTTGTCGGACAGTCTTGTTTAATTCAAGAACTTTGGTCTCAAGTTCTTGTTTTTCAAGATGCAGTTTGGAGTGTTGAGTAAGAGAGACTGCAGATTTTTCTGATTTCAAATTTTCAATTTCTTTTTGAAGTGAATCAATTTTAATTTGAAAATCCTGTTCTTTGTCCTCCAAATCTTTCTTTAATGACAAATTCTTTTTCCTCAACTCCCTGCTGTTCTTTCTTGCAGTTTCAGACATGTCCACGTAATGCTTAAGTACAGATTTGGGAAAAGAAATTACCTCATCCTCGACTTCAGAAGAGCAGTCTTCATCTTCTCCAACTCCTTTGACTTCTTTATTTTCGTCATGAAGCACACGTTTGCTGCAAGCTCGTCTGTCTCCTCATCTGAAAGATGTAACCACTTGTCATCCTCAGCAAAGAGCAATTCCGCTTTCCTCTTGTCTTGCCAGCAACAGTTTGTACTTGTAGTATTCGGAGTTCTTTTGTCGAGGCTTGGTACAGTTGATTGCAAAATGTCCAGTCAAGCCACAGTTATAGCATTTTCTATCTTCTGATCTCTTGTCCATGACCTTCTTCTCAAACTTTTTCGGATTCTCAAACTTCTTCTCACCACCAGCAAAAACTTTCTTTTGATCATACTTAGGAGCATCTGCATTTCTAGCATAAGAAGACACTGATGATGTCCTAAGTTGATTGTTTGTTGGTTTCTTCTTGAAGAATTTCTTCTTGAAAGTCTTGGTGAAATAAGCAAGTTCTTTGTACATCTGTTTCTGTTTTTCATCCATATCAGAATCACTCATCTCACTTGAATCAGAATCAGTTTGATCTTCTATAAAACTGTGTCTTGACATTCTTGAAACCTTCTTTTCTGCAACCAAAGCCAATGGATCAGTATGAATACTCTCTTCTTTCTTCTTCTGAATCCTTTTCACATCTTCCACATTCAATTGTAGTTTCTCAAACAGTGTGTGAATGGTGAGCTTTGCAAAATCTGATTGTTGGTTGAGTTGAGTTCCATACACTTGCCATTCTTCTTCCAAATTCTTGATGAATTTGATGTTGAGTTCCATATTGGTTCTCTTTACATCATTCTTTCTCAGCTCATTGATGACATTGCAGAATCTGATGTACACCTCATTCAAAGGTTCACCTTTTTGTTGTTTGAATGTTTCATACATATTCAAAACAGTTGACAACCTGATAGTGTTGGATACATCAGATCCTTCCATTTGCTTTCCACCTCATCCCAAATGTCCTTTCCTGTTTCGTAGGAATCCACATTGCAATATATGTCATCTGGAAGTGCTTGATAAAGAAAGGCAATTGCACTTTGGTCTGCCTCAACTCTGTTTCTTTGTTCAGTGTTCCAACTTTCTTCAGATAAAATTTCTCCATTCACTGGGTTCTTTGGGATTTCTGGACCTTCTTTGTATGATTTCCTGAGCAGTTTTCCATTCTTTTGCCTGTCTATCCAGTTCAAAATCTCTTCTTCCATTGAGGATAAGATCCTCTGAACAAGACAGGTGGTCTTCCTTCAGATCCAAGAGCCAATGCTTCCCTGGAAGCCATACTCTAAGAAAGACTTAAAAAAATTTGTTTTTTTTTTTTCTTGAATTGTGAAGGATGCCGAGCTCAGATCTCGGCAAATGAGGAAAAACTTTTTGAAAATTTTCAAACACTTAGCACCAGGAAAGAATGTTGATCAAAAATGACTTTGAATCAACTTTCACCAAATTTGTTGATTTGCCGAGCTTAGTACTCGGCAAATGGTACTTTCACTTAGTCACAAGTACGAGGTTTCTGAATCAAACTTCAATTACTACTAGATGCCGAGCTTAGATCTAGAATCACTACTAGATGCCGAGCTTAGATCTCGACAAATAGCACAAATTCCAACTTGATCTCAAATCCTTAGATGAATTTGATCTGAACAACGTGTTTGCCGAGATAATATCTCTGCAAATGAACCAAATCTTCAACGACTTAGTCACACCAGAATTGAATGTAGTGTTTGCCGAGCTTAGATCTCTGCAAATGGCAAGTTCGTCCAACACTTAGAAAAATTTTCTTGAAGTAGTGATTTGCCGAGCTTAGATCTCTGCAAATGGCACTATTAGTTCAACACTTAGAAAAATTTTCTTGAAATGTTGATTTGCCGAGCTCTTATCTCTGCAAATGGCAAGTTCGTCCAACACTTAGAAAAATTTTCTTGAAGTAGTGATTTGCCGAGCTTATATCTCTGCAAATGGCAAGTTCGTCCAACACTTAGAAAAATTTTCTTGAAATGGTGATTTGCCGAGCTTAGATCTCTGCAAATAGCACTATTCGTCCAATACTTAGAAAATTTCCTTGAAATGGTGATTTGCCGAGCTCTTATCTCTGCAAATCACACTAATCGTCTAGAACTTAGCCAACAACCTCTGCAAACACGAGAACACACTAGAAGACAAAATAGTCGGTTTCCAGTCGTCTTCTTAGTTCAGCCAAACACTCAAATGCCGAGCTCACACAAAAACTTAAATTCTCACTCATTCTTGTGAATTAAAACTTGAAAATTGTTTCATAATGTTCAGAATTAGATCGCGAACCAATCCTCGAACAAAATTTGAACAATTATCCACTCGATTCAAATCCCAACGAAACCTCTGTTTGCCGAGCTCGAACAATACATGATTAAATGTTGAAATTGAAGTCTGAAATTGATACAGAATGATGATTTACTATCAACTAATCGATCGGTGATCAAAATTCTAACCAAAACACACTCAAATTGCTGAATTAACTCGAACAGTTAACTCGGCAAATGGCAGTTTCAAAAAAACTCAAAAATACCAGAATTAAGCACATAAACAGCTTGATTCAAGCTTGTAGATCGTTCAGATATACTGATTGTGCTCTGATACCAATTGTTGGATGTATAATTGAGCTTTTTATGTGTGTTTAGAGTTTGTCAATGGCGGTTTCTAGAGAGAGAGAGTAGAGAGAGAGTAGAGAGAGATTCAGTGAAAGATTGGATTGTATTTAGTGTCAAAAGGTTACAACTTACATTGTGGAGGGGGTTTATATACTTCTATACAATTTACACAATGCCCCCTTCCATACTTACAACTTTACATTCTAAGTACAAAGTAATATAAAGCATACAAATCACCTACTACATTATATATCTAACACTAGGATGTATAACTATGATTAATCAATATAACCAATATCATTCTTATGTACTCCCCCTCAATTTATGACTGGGATACATAACTATGATCATATAATCAAAGCAAGAAACATCTAAATTTTACACATAGTATTGATTAACTACGTCATATTTATCTGAAAACCTTTCAAAACTATATGATCTAGATAATCAATATAACAACTTCTTTCACATTCATATAAACGTTTCTATTTCTAAGATTTCAAAATATATTTGACAATCTTTCAAATTTAAACGATATATCTTTGTCTAAGGCATAAAAATATTAACTACGTAACCTTTTACATCCAAACATTACATTTCTATGTCTAAGGTATTACATAGTCAATAACCTTTCACATTCACCTAATGTCTATGTTTAAGATTTTTCATAACCTCCTACATTCACATTATGTCTATGTCTAAGGTTTTACAAATATGAAGTTGATAATCTTTCATATTATATATCTAAGATCTTCAACTAATAAAAATACAGCTATCATCATCTGTAATTACTATATAAATATATATTATAAAAACCTGATGATCTTAGCTTTTGTCTTGAACACTTCAGTCTTTTACTTAGAAATCCTTCCCTTGGATTGACTTCTCTGCAAATACACTGAAAAAGAATTTCGAGACAACAAAATTTTAATTGCTATACCCGAAACTCGATCTTCTGAAACTTCAGATTTGAAAGACAAACTTCAAACTCTCTGTATCGTCATGATAATCAACTAATGCACCATAGCTCGTTGTAGTTCTCTCCCTCAACGATAAATCCCTCCGAATTAAGCATATGCAATCTTCCTTCTTGGATATATTGCTCGAGTCCCTGCTCGCCTTGCATAACCGGCATATAATAGAGAAGTAGAATTTCCAACAATCAATACTGAACTAGTTGACTCCCATGAAAACCAGAAACTTTGAAACTTGAATCACAACCTTTAGGAACATGGATCCTGTTTCAAAAGCAATCTAAATCATGTCTCCATATCTTCATAACTTTAAATGTTTCTTCTAATTACTTGTAAAGTCTTCAGACAAAACATGTAAAATACAGCTTCTTGTGCTTACACCTGCACATACAAGCTTTAAAAAAAACAAAAACAAGATAAAAATGATAATGTTATTCTTCATTATTTCATCACTATTACATTTGATAGTAATGACTTAATCTAGAACTACATTCTTCATTTTCTTCTCCAAATTTGTTATTCTTCACTATCATAAGTCATAAACATATGACATTATCTTAGTCTAGAACTACAAATCTTCAAAAACCTTAAACTTCTTATTTTTCAAAAATCTAAACCGTAAGATCTCTGTCTTATTGTTCAAAATCATTGACCTATAAACTCCTTGTTTATCCGTCAACTTATCAGAAAAATTCTAGAATCTTAAGATCCCTGTCTTATCATTCTACACATACTTATCAAGATCTAGAATCTTAAGATCTCTGTCTTATCATTCTACGGACAACCTGAACTAAGGTCTTCCAATAAAGTATCCTTCATTATGCAAACTTATATAGATTCCGTTTTCAAAGTCACTTGTCTTTAATTCTGTAAAAACATCTAATTGAAACCTAATCTCTTATACTTTTGCAAAAAGACATTTGATTATGCAAATCCCATCTATGGATACCATATGTAATACTCCTATGATTGCCTCATCAAACTAGTATCCAACTTGGTTAAACTAGATAACAATTATAAATACTCCTATGATAGCCTCATCAAACTAGTATTTATCTTTGTTCAATATAGATTTGCATGATCCATATCTTGTTTCCATGGTGAAATCTTGCTCAACAACCTACAAAAAAGAATATATGTCCGTTGTCCTGCACATCTCAACATACATATCAAATCTTCTCAAAGTAATAACATACAATCTGAAGAAATGAATAAAATAGAAAGATAAAATGAATATACTTAACAGTCTATTATTAACCTAAGTCTCATTAAGGTCAAATAATTCACTGTTAGCATTTTCAAATTATGCACATAGTTTATCAAAATTATTTAGAATCTCTGTTCCAAATCTTTTTGATTCAAACAAAAATCTTTTAAAGATCAATTTCAAAACTATGAACATCTCGGTGTTCATTCTAATGAAAATCTTCTTTCTAAGAATAATATAAAAAGGAATTCTTTTAAAGATGAACATCTCTGTGTTCACTATTAAGTTAATGCCTTAATATTTGTTTATTGAAATTAACAACTCTGTGTTCTTTTCCTTAAACCCATATTCTGTTAATGTGACATACTTTCTTTTAGCTTTTGATCACAACACTATCGCTTAACTACCCTACTCGTTTATTCAGTGTTCCATAGAACGTAGTTGAGTCCTCTTGGAAACTAGATTCTATTCTGACTATATCTCTCGTGCAATAGAAACTTTTATTCAAACAATACAATACAAATAAAAATTTAAACATTTCACAAAAAACACAAACACACACACACACATACACTGAACATAAACGAATAACATAGTTACAAGAGTTAAAGATACTGCAGATTAGATCAGATTAGCATGTTACATAAGCCTACTAACGAGAAATAATTCTCTTATTTTTAGTTATGAACAGTGATCCAAAAACGATTACCAATATGTTTGTCCTCTTAAACACTCGGTACTTCCGGTCTCCTTTTTGGTTGTGACACTTTCGACATACCCTGGCCAATGACAGTCACCATGCAACCCGAGTAGCCTAATATGTCACTTAATCACGTTTGCGAACTTATGTGCCCCATATTCAGATACACTCTCACAATCGACACAAGCACTAAGATTAAGACATTTGGTGAGTAAAGTGAAAAAGTCTTTAAGAATCAAGTCAGCGGTGACAGGTCGGTGATTCCTCACGCGCAAAGCGACTTAACTTGAATCATGTACGGAAATATACTCAACATTGCATAATGCTAAGTACTTGCATATTTGTGACATTATTTTAAACACTTATGAAAACCCGTGACTTTCGATGAGACCCGTGTAGCGAACTTTCTGACAACCTATCCCAAGTTGGAAGCTTTAGGTAGGCTAGGTATACAAATACACCCCAAGGACTTACTTGTTCGAATCTCAAAGGCCACATTAGCTTCATATTTTCAACAGATTTATTAGATATTTGCATATCTTGTCACAATATACATCCGAAAAAGCAATACATACACATATATGTACCCGAGACCTTCTATATAAAGACCAAATATACATAATACAATGCAAGATCTTTCATAAGATTTAAAGGACTTGTCTATTTTAAGAACAAGCATTCTCAGCCATATATCTGAATACGTTTCCATAAGAACATTGTATACATTTAAGTTCAGATTATAAGGAAACCTTGGTACTTTGTGCCTACCGATACATCATATAATGGTATCACTGAACTGAGCAATTTAAAGTACAATTAAGTAGGCTTAAAAGCTAAAGTATCGTCACGTCTAATCGTCTTGATGCAGTGACCTTACTCTTTTTATTATATTTCTTTTTCTTTTCTGATTTTTCTGATTTTTATTTTGTTTTTCTGACACTATATGACACACATACATTACGACACAAACACTGACTCATTTTACAAAGTTCCTTTTGAGAGACACTGTCACTATAGATTTCTCATTCCAATCAATTGGACTAACAACTCGAAACGAGTTCGGTCGAAAGCCGTAGTGAACAGATCAGCTAAATTAAAGTCACTCAGCACCTTTTCTAGGACTATTAATTTCTTTTCAACACAATCACGTATAAAATGAAACCTTATGTCTATGTGCTTAGTCCTACTGTGCTTAACAGGATTATTGGTAATGGATATAGTGGATTCATTGTCTATCTTTATGGGAGTACAAAGGAAATTCTGACCGTAATCACGCAGTTGTTGCTGAATCCATAGAACCTGTGAACAACATCCACCAGCTGCCATGTATTCCGCCTCGCAAGACGAGATCACAACAGAAGTCTGCTTCTTACAATTTAAACCAATTCCACCTCGCAAGACTAGATCGCAACAGAAGTCTGCTTCTTACATTGCCATGAAACCAATCTCCCCCCTAAGAACTGACATCCACCGATGTCTACTTCCTCAAGAACACCAATTTCTTCATCCCTGTGATTAAACTAGTGCACTTCTGGAACTGACATATAACATAACCAACAACATAAATCAAACATATAAAAATTAGAACATGTACTATAGATCATCATCTAGTCATGATCTTCTATAGTACTTTGTCTATCACATGAACAATAATAAACATAAACTAATTAGAACAAGTCTTCTTGGAACATTGATCATGAGTTTCATGGATCTTTCTCTTTCGTCCATCTAACACATCTTCAAAGTCCTTGAAAGCTTGCTTATGAGACCTACAAATCTCTTCTTGTTCAGGAGTTAACACAAGAGGCAAAACTTTCGGACGATCATAGCTGCGATCCTCCTTGTTAACTTCTACACTCCATACCTTGTCAATCAAAACCCGAGGAAAACAAAATCTTGAAAATTCCATCTCGGTAAAAACTCGATCACTACCCTTTAATGTATAATGAGTAAGATAGACTTTTTCCTTTTCTAGTCCTTATTAGATATTGATACGTGGCAAAAGGTTCTGATCCTGTTTTTCAAAAAAATTAACATTATCAATTAAGATGCTTCCTTTTACAACTCTTCCAACCCTGGAAATTTTTCCGCCTTTGGAATCCATAAAACAGACATAAGACCCTTTAACAGGTGTAAATTCCGTTAACAGTCTCTTGTCACCAGTCATATGTCTTGAACATCCACTATCGACAAACCATAACCCTGTAGTTCTCCTTAGTGGCTCCTTATGTTCAACAACCTCAAGATGTTACATCTTCGATTTTGGCTCTTACTGGTTCTGTTGATTCAGGTTCCTCTTTTACCCTCTGATGAACACTACCATGAACATCGACACATACCATAGGATCAAATGAATTATCAGCAAGATCGTTCATTTCTTCATCAAGGTCGTGAATTATTGCCATGAATGCATGATTCTGATCATCGGTACTAGTCGAACCCCAATTATAAGTACCATCAGATTGAACAACTAAAGCTCTTGAGTTTTCCGTTTCTCCTGAGCTTCGGTTCCCAGTATTAGCATATTGATGTCCAGAATTCTGACTCACTATAGAACCACTTTGATTGAAGTTCTGACGGCCTGTAGCTGAATTGTTGTCCCGTCTTGGCCTCTGACACTCTCTTGCAAAATGTCCAAAACCATCACAGTTATAACACTTCACCTTGGTCTTGTCAAACCCTACTTTGCCATTCACAACCTTCCTTCCGGTTCTATCTGTGAAACGCTGAACTCTCAATGTTAACATAGCTAATTGCCAGTTCAGATCCATTTCTTCCAAGTCATCTGGATCAACTTGCTTGTAATCCTCCCTAACCAAATCAGGATCAGTCAGTTTTCCTCCAATTAACTTCTCATGACCAGACACAAATGAAGCGAGCATGCCCAAATGTCCCTCAGCAGATCTTATGCTCATCGGCATCCCTGTGTAACCCGAGCTTGGAGAACTACCATTCTGAATCCCATTTTGTACTACCATGGCTGATTCCGGAGAAATTACATACATCAAGTTGCTGTCAGAATCCATTGACATCTTCATCTTGTTATTCTCTCCACTGTAGAAGGCTTCCACTTGGAGATTTTCTAGAAGCAATACTAGGCTTATCAACTTTGGGCGGTGAATTGGCCTTTCCGGTTTCATGATCCATCAGAATTAATTGATTCAGCAAAACTTGATAGTTTGCGGGTAACTGAGACGTCATTTTCTTTGAGCTAGTAAAGTTCACGAACTGTTCAAAAATAAACGAGGTCGTAAAAGTTTACGAGGTCAAAGAAAAACGAGGTCGCAATTAGTTACTCGAGGTCGTAATTGAACTGGTGAGGTCTTAAAGAGCTCACGAGGTCGCAAACGAAATACGAGGTCGCAATTGAACTGGCGAGGTCGTAATTAGCTACCCAGGTCGTAAATAGAGCTGGATGAGGTATTACGAGCCCGCGGGGTCACAAACGATGCTGAAACCTTTAATACTCTTAAATTCAAAACCCTAATACCCAAAACACCTTCGACTACTGTAATTGTCAGACTACTACTCTCTCCTTTCTGCAAATCTGATGAGATCTACTTATGCCAAGATAGGGTATAGAAGGTACTCCTGATTTCCCTCCAAATTTTTTGCCACCAAAATATGTTCTCATGAAACTTTGAATTCCATGTAAACTTTGGATATCATGATCATAAGAAAAAATTGATAATTCCTAAAAATTTTTGCCAAATCCGCGTCGACAACGGATGAAAATTGACCTAAAATTTTTCGAATGTTACCAAACTTCAAATCTTCATTATTCATCCCATTTTAAGACCCTGGGCAAAAATTATTTTTCCCGCCAAAAGACTTTTTTTTTTTATTACAACAACATAAGAGTCTTCTCTCGGGAACTTACCCTATGTTTCTTCAGATAACCTTCTTCAACTCTGTGATTAAAGTCTTCTGATTAAACAACTTGAAACGCATAAGAGATCCTCTTTAGTGTGTGGACTAGAGCTGCTACTGCTTGTATATGCGAGGTCGCAATTTCAGATCAATTGCGAGGTCGCAACTTACTTGTTCTTTACGAGGTCGCAATTAAAGAGACCAATTGTGAGGTCATAAACTAGATGACTAATTACGAGGTCGCAATTCTGAAGACCAATTGCGAAGTCGTAATTTTACCAGGTAGCAAAACATCCTGATCAGCATCTTCATTGAACGACAGCAGCTCTTCTTTTCCAGAAACCCTAATTCGTCCCCAACCTGAAAGGCCACGAATCTGGGTCTGCCTCAACATGCAAAACTAATCAGATCTTGTTTTCATCGTTACAAAGCTTTAACACTGTAAAGCGTGTAAGGAGGAAAACACAATCTGATATAGTTTCACACGATCAGATCTCAAAAATAAAGATTTCGGTCGTAAACTCCATGAAAAAATCACGGCTAGACGACCAGATCTCAATACTAATGTTTTCGGTCGAGAACTCCGTGAAAAAATCACGGCTAGACGACCCTAAACCGATGTTGTCTATCACCAACAAGCTATAACCTTCCGGTATTAAACCAAGAGGCTCTGATACCACTTGTAAGTCCCCTGGTACGGATCGTTAATAGCTTGCTCTAGTTATCTTGAGGTGCGGAATCCCTCACTATAACTTGGTGATCAACAGCAAGCCCCTAGAGCATCTGCTCCCTCGCAGATCTTCTCCGGGCTAGCGGAACTACCTTTGACGACTATAACCTGCAATACCTGCTTGATATTTTGACAAATGTTCAACCCTAAACTCTGTTAGGGTTCGTTTATATAGGTAACACCCGACATGGGCTTCAGCGAGTCGGCCTCGCAAATCCAGCCCAGCCCGTCACTAATGCGAGGTCGCATTCTGCGATTGGCCTCGTATTTGACCCTGCAAATACGGGGTCGTATTCCCTATGTGAAATGCGAGGTCGCATTTCACCCTTAGCAGATTTATTACACATTCAATACTTAAACTTAATCTAGTATTCTATGCATAATACTAAGTTCATTAATGACAATCACATTACAAAGACATATAACAATATAAGCCCAAACAATCTAGACTGCTATTGACATAGATGTGCACTTACAACACTAGAAAACCTTTTTGTTTTTGAAGTTACAAAAATAACGATCGTGGTAAAAGAATACGTTAGGGAGCGACCCTTCGTATGAGATAAATAGTAAAAGTCGTGCATCACTTTGTGATTGCTGTACTTTATTCATCCTAAGCAGATAGTTTTACATCACATTGTGAATACTATCAAATCTTTATTTTATGCCGTGGCATTTCAATACAAAGTAACTAATTTTACGGATTGTAAAGTCCCTCACACGATGGTTTAACCCTACGAGTGTAAAATACAAGACAAGTATGAACTAGATTCGGACTAGTATTACTTCAATATAAATAAGCAAGAATATGAACAAAGTAATAAATGACTTAAGCAATATTTAAACAAGTAAATAAATGGTGGAACACCAATGTAGTTTTCAAGTGTATTTTCTTTATAGATGTATAAACAAAATACAAGATCGTTGCGGAACCTAGATATTACCCGTATGTAAGTATCTAAACAATCTTTGAATTACAAGTGATCTATACTTGCTAAATAAACTCTTTGATCGATATACTTAGAGTTGTGAAGTATAACTGTTTAGATCGAGAGTATTTAAACAAGTTCACCAATTTGCTAAAAAGTAATTTTCTCAAATAAATGACTTTGTATTTATAGGCAACAAAATTCACCAGTGAATTTTGTGCCGTACAAATATGGTTGCATACATTTAATGATCGACAAGAACATTAAATGTATTGGATAAGTATAAGGATAAAGTCACATCAAGTGCAAGTGTATCCTTTTATCCAACCACCTTAACACACGTATACTTTGGTAAAGAACAAGTGGGTTGTTCTTTGAAAAGTGTGTAAAGGCTTAAAGTCAATCCTCGATATCAGTGTTCAGACTTGTAAGGTCTAGAACACTGACAATCCTCCAGTGTACAGATCTGGTAAGACATCCAGTGGACTCCGCCATTTGTCAGTCTTCTTTATTCTGACTTCAGTCTTTGACTTCAGTGAGAATGTCTTCAGTAGAGTAGATCTGGACTGGGGTGAAGTCCAGTGAGCTCATCTGGAGAATACGCCAGATTTCCTATACAAGTATTTGCTCACTGGTCTTCCATTATTTCTGGACAAATCTTCAGAGGGACTCCAGATTCCAAGTCTGGAGTAGGTCCAGTAGAACACGTTTCTGGACAGATCTTCAGTAAGGCTCCAGTAGTCGAGTCTGGAGCGAGTCCGGTAAATCTGGACCTAACAAATTCCCCCTATTTGTTTAGAAATAATGCAAGTGTTTTCAAGCTTAAATCTATACAAGTTTGTATGCTTGAAAAACACAAGTTTGATTTAAGTCTAAAAAATCTAAGTTACTGGAAAACACTTTATAGATCATGAAGTGTTTTCAGTTTCATCTTTTAAGTTCTAACTTAGACTAAATCTGATCATTTACTTATAAATAAAAATTGCAACTATTATTACATTCATCAACTGATAAATAGTATACAATTTTCATAAGACAATAATTTACAATAAGTAAACAATAAGAGTTTGGCCCTTCTTTTCGATGTCCTTTCTGGAGCATCTTCAGTAGCCTTTCTCTTTGGAGAAGGAGAGGAAGGTAGTGAATCTGGTGATCTTAAGCCCAATGCAACTTCCATTTGTTGCTTCCTTCTGAACACCTTTTCAACCCTTTTCAGAATTCCTTTAACATCAGTCGACACATCTGTCTTCCCCCTGAACGTTAAAGCGATTTCCTTCAGTTCACTCAAACCAAAAGCTTGAACTGAAGTACTTTTCCTCTCATCAGTAAAGTTACCCTCTCTGGTCAACTTTACTTCAAATTTTGACATGCCTTCATGATCTTCATCCAATTTGATTTCAGCACCAGTGATCCTTCTAGCATCAGCCCTGAAGTTCATCATTTCATTGTATTTTTCCTTCAGCTTGGCTTGCTGGATCAAAGCTTCAGTATCCTTGGACACTCTCCTTTGCTCTACAGCAGTTTGGAGTTCTTGACGATTTATTCTTCGAGAAGTGTCCAGGGAATGAAAGTACTTACATCACCATCTCTGATTGCTTTGATCTGTCTGGCAGTCAACTTTGGTAAACCAGTAAGTCTCTTTCTGTACTCTATCTCCAGAGCACCAGCATTCTTTCTTATCTTTTTCTTGGAGACTTACCAGTTCATCCTTTCTTTGTCTGATGAGTTCTGGTACACTCACGCCATAAATAATTGAATCATAGACTTGCTCTTCTTCAGCGTAGAATGAGCGTACATGAACATCATCTAATGCATTTAGGCATTGATGAACTCTGGGGTCATCCTTCATCCTTTTAAAAACTTCAATATTAATGCCTAACCTTCCATCATTGTAGGAGTCCAGAGTACCCATTGTTGCCATCTCCCTTTGATGGGCCAGCAGTTCATCCTTTTGATTTCTTTTAAAAATCTCTATCATTATGCATTCCTGCTCTAACTTCCTTGAAGTTTCATTATCAACATCTTCAGTTTGCTCTTCCTCTTCACCAGAAACAACTTTTTCCTTTCCTTTAACAGCCTTCAGTATAGTAGGAATATCTGGGAAGGTTTCAAACTGGGGCTCACTGGCTTCAGTACCAGCAGCCTCTTCAGTAGCCCGGCTTCATTGCCATTGTGCTTCAGTGTTTGGTCACCAGACGACTTTTCCCCCTTGGAATGATCACCAGTCCTTGACTTGAGATCATTCCAATTGTTCAAGCATGAGTCTGTCTAGTGGACCAAAAGATGTACCTTCTACTGGAGTTGTTTCAGACACAACTTTCTTGAGTGCCTGTACTTCCTTCTGAACATTTTCAACAGCTGAAGGCAAGTGTTGTGGCAACTTCTCATCCAGTAGCTTTTCCACTTGGGGTAACACCCCATCATAAATGCTACGAAGGACAGTCCCAGAAACTTCTTCACATAATTCTTTTAACATGTTGTTTCTGAACTTCCTTGTACATTCATCACTTAGAGTACTAACAACTACACTCTGTTCCAGTGTGGGTCTACTCTCCAGAGAGCTTACCCTGAAAACCAAATTCTGAACCTCTTCTTTCAGACCTGCCAGTCCACCAGTGACTGCACTCTGAACAGAAGTAACCAACCTGTTCTCTAATCCCTGGACTGCCACCTTGATCTTGTCAGTGTTGGTTTTTGTGGCCAGTACCAGTTCATCCAGCTTCTCATACACCAGTTTTTCATTTCCAGTAAAGACATTCATCTCAGATGCCAGGTTATTTGATAATAAAGACTTGAAGTCAGAAATAACCTGAGATGATGACTGGAGTGATCTCTCCAGGTCCGCCACCCTACTAAGAAGGCCTTGGACCTCGGTGGAAGAAGAAGTGGAGAGACCAGTAGGTTGTTCCAGTGTTGGGTATCTGGTCATTAAGGAACTTGTGCCCAGTCCTCTTCAGTTGCATCTTCAGATGGTGCAACTGGTGACTCTGGCGCACGAGGAGGAGGTTGAGATTCTGAAGGTTGAATGGGTGCAGGAGTGAAGTATTGGGTGTTTTCTGGAATTGAAGGTGGTGGAGGTGGTGGCATGGTTGTTTGTGGTGGTGGCATTTCTGGTGTAGGTGTTGGCATTTCTGGTAGATTTTCTTCTTCTTTTACATCTTCACCCAGAAAATTCATGTTAACATCAAAGCCTTCAGACATTGGGGAGTCAACATCATCCCATTCTAGAGTAATCCCAACTGTCTGTTCACCAGACTATTCACCAGTCTCTACATTTACCTGTTCACCAACCTCATCATTCAAGTCCAGTGGAGCCTCTTGCTCACTAGAAGCATGTTCATAAGATTGAACATCTTCAACAACTTCTTCAACAACCTGGGCAACATGTTCAACTTGTTCATCGATGCTAAATTATAATAAACAGTATTGATAAATATAATATATGTTTAGTTGAGTTTTGGATTTACCTTAACTTTTTAGAAGCACAT
>CM067169.1:32940140-32988544 GCA_034093135.1 Erigeron breviscapus | reverse complement strand
ATATTCCCACTGCGCCGCAGTGGGAACTCACTGTCTTCTTCATTTGGCCTCCAACTTCAGCCCCAAACCTTTTGATGCTTCTTCT
This sequence comes from Erigeron breviscapus, assembly GCA_034093135.1. Lineage (NCBI taxonomy): Eukaryota > Viridiplantae > Streptophyta > Magnoliopsida > Asterales > Asteraceae > Erigeron > Erigeron breviscapus. The sequence goes on along the minus strand of CM067169.1, from coordinate 32,988,459 downwards.
TGGAGATTACATTTACAAGAAAAAATGCAACTAATCTACTTATTACATACCAAATGAAATAAATAGATTACATAACCAAATGAATGAAGAAAATCCTATTTAACTATTACAACCATTTAATAATTAAATAGAATACAAACACATCCACAAATCACAAACAATCACAAGGTCTCTTGGCTAAGTTGTGACACTAAAATACACAAGAAAAAAAGGAACCTCCTTTTTTGTGTATTAATTTCGGCCATAACCAAAATGGCCAAAACATTGGATTTTGTCCAAACAAAATATCAACTTTTGATGTATGTATCCATATAACCGGCTCTAGATGCCATTGTTGGGATTTTTGGGTTTTTATCAAAGTAATATTATCCTTATAATATTAAAACGCAGCGGAAAATTGAACCATTTCAATGTGTTATATGTGGTTAAAACCAAATTTTTAACTTATAAAAGAAAACCCAAACAATAAGGATCCATGTATATGAATAACATACATACAAAACAACAACCATAGGGTGTTTTAGAAGACTACCTTCTTCCAAGCTTATGAGAAGGTTGATATGAAGGAGATGATGATCTTGAAGTGGCAAGTCTTCAACCTAGAAGAACCTCAAGCTTGTATACCCCAAACTATCAACAAACACCCAAATGTGCTAGGATTTAATCTTGAAATGCCTTCCCTTTTGCTCCTTGTTTGTGCCGAAAATCAAGAGAGAAAAAGAGAGTCTTTTCTTGCTAGTTGAGAGAAAAGTATTCTTACAATTGCATGTAAGAATGGTGATACACACTATGTTATGTATGTGTCATCTTATGCTAGTACAAGTGTTGAATATATATCAAACTTGCATGAGAAACCACAGGGGGGGGGCGGCCACATGGGGTGTTCACAAACAAATTTTGTGTGCAAATTTTATAAACCATTTATTTGTACATTTTGTATATAAAATGCAACATAACTTGTTACATATCTTATGTAACATATTACATATTATATACAACACACATAAATGTTTATTTTACCAAATAAACATATTCACATTTCTCTCAAAATAAATCATCCATATAATTTATTTACGTATCTCAAGTGCAATTATTTAGAAACCCACTTTCTAAATGTTTCAAGTATTGATATTTATTTAAAGATCAAATCATATAAATAAATACCATAAGTGTTTGTCTAGCTTGTTATTGGGTATGACCCGACTTGGATCATCACGTACTAGCCACGTCAATTTAATATGTGTCTTGGGCAGACGAATTCCAACACTGAAGTCTGAAGAAAGAAGACTTAACAAATGGCGGAGTCCACTGGAAAGTCTTACCAGATCTGTTTACTGGAGGATTGTTAGTGTTCTAGATCCTGCAAGTCTGAACACTGATATCAAGATTGACTTTTCCTTTAACACACTTTCCAAAGAACAATCCACTTGTTCTTTACCAAAGTATACGTGTGTTAAGGTGGTTGGATAAAAGGATACACTTGCACTTGATGTGACTTTATCCTTATTCCTTATCAATTACATTTAATGTTCTTGTCGGATCATTAAATGTATGCAACCATATTTGTACGGCACAAAATTCACTGGTGAATTTTGTTGCCTATAAATACAAAGTCATTTCCTTGACAAAATACTTTTAAGCATTCATTTTGCATTGAAGTGAATTTGTCCAAATACTCTCGATCTTAAAATGGGATACTTCACAACTTTAAGTATCTCGATCCTAAAGAGTTATTTGACAAATATAGATCATTTGTAACTCATAGGTTGTTAGGATATATACTTAATTGTATTATCTTGATTCCGCAACAACCTTGTGTTTTATTTAACATCATAAATAAATACCCATGAAACAATACATAATGTTCCACTTTATTTGTTTATTGCTTTAAGTCTTGTATTACTTTATTTATATACTTGCATTTATATTAAAGTAATACTAGTCCAATCTATTGCTTATTAGACTTGTTGTATTTTGCACTTTCCTGGTTAACCATCGAACTTAAGGGACTCACAGAACCCCACTAGTAGAATCTCCAATGATTTGCTCGATTGGATGTGCTCTTGTCCACTTAGTGTAATGACCAGGATGAACAATGATATCAGTGAAAGAACTCCTCTAAATTGCTTCAGGAGGTGCTTCAGAAAAGACTACTTCAGTCTCATCATCTTCCTCCTGTAGATCATGATTTGCATCATGAAACTGTTCAGATTGGGGTAATTCAGTGGAACCTGATATCTGAGGTGAAGCAACATGTACATCTGATCCAATAGTCAGTTCAGAAGGTAGTTTAAAACTGACTGGAGGATAGAATGGAATGTTGCTTGACATGTTTATTATTGGTTCTGAACTGAGATGTTCAGAAACAGGTTCAGGTGACTGATCAGATTGGACAATAGGATCAGAATCACCAAAACTTATTGGACTTTCTGAGGGTGGTACAGGAGTTGAATTCTTAAAGATTGCAGAATTAGATTCATCAAAGGTAACATGAATTGACTCATCAACCTTGTCAAGTCTCTTGTTATAGACTCTAAAGGCCTTGCGAATTGTTGAATATCCTAGGAAGTAACCTTCATCAGCCTTTGCATCGAATTTTCCAAGCTGACTGGAGTCATTCAGAATATATACTGGACATCCAAATACATGGAAAAATCCAATATTAGGCTTTCTATTTCTGAGTACTTCATAGGTAGTCTTCTTATGTCTTTTGATATAGACAGATCTGTTCTGAGTGTAGCAAGCAGTTGCAACAGCTTCAGCCCAGAAATTCTTAGGAAGACCAGATTCATTGAGCATACTTCTAGCAGCTTCAATCAGCGTTCAATTCTTTCTATCTACAACACCATTCTGCTCTGGTGTGCGTGCTGAAGAGAAGTTCTGAGATATGCCAGTTTCAGTGCAGAAGGACTCCAGAGTTGCATTTCTGAATTCAGTGCCATTCTCACTTCTGAGCTGACAAACTTTTCGCTTATACTTGAGTTCAATCTGTTTGATGAGAGCAATGATTTCAGCAGCAGCTTTGTAATGAATAGAATTCGAGCTTATGTGTGTGTAAGTGTGTGTAACAATGGTTGTTTTTAGAGAGAGAAAGTAGAGAGAGAAAGTGTGTTTGGCAGGAAAAGATTAGTTTGTATTATGGTATGAAAGGTTACATTTTACATTATGGAGGGGGTTTATATACCTATACACATATTACACATATTAGATGGTAAACCTGTGAACACCACTGTCTATAGAGGCATGGTTGGTTCACTGATGTATTTAACTGCCAGTAGACCAGATATTATGTTTTCAACATGTTTATGTGCCAGATATCAGTCTAATCCAAAGGAATCTCATATGCTTGCTATAAAGCGCATACTGAAGTACCTTAAAGGTGTCCCCAGTCTAGGTCTTTGGTACCCCAAAGGCTCAGGCATGGATCTAATGGGTTATTCAGATTCAGATCATGCAGGTTGTAAGATAGATAGGAAATCTACAACTGGTGGATGTCATTTCCTAGGTGGCAAACTGGTCAGTTGGACCAGTAAGAAGCAAACTTCAGTTTCATTGTCCACTGCTGAACCTGAATACGTGTCTGCAGCCAGTTGTTGTGCTCAGATACTCTGGATGAAGAACCAGTTGCTTGATTATGGTATTAAATATTCAAAGACTCCAATCTTTTGTGATAATACCAGTGCCATCGCTATCTCAAACAATCCAGTCATGCACTCCAGAACGAAGCACATTGATCTAAGGTATCACTTCATTCGTGATCATATTATGAAAAACAACATTAAACTCCATTTTATTCCCACTGACAAACAACTCGCTGACATTTTTACCAAACCTCTGGATGTCAAAACTTTTGAATATCTTGTTGGTGAGTTGGGAATGTTAAATCCTTAAATCTGGTGACTGCTCAGATATTGAATGCCTTTGTGTACTATCTTTGCATTATTAGATTTCTGGAACAACTTTCCAGGGAAGACTTGAAAAATATTTTCTTTTAAACATGTTTTAAGTTCAGGGGGAATTTATTTTCTCACTGGACAAATTCTTCAGAAAATAATACTGGTGCTTTGTAAATATGTCCCTCTCACTGGTAACTGGACAGGTTGAAGTGCATGTTTGAGTTGACCTATGTCTTCTTGTAAATGTGTCCCTCTCATTTGTCTGTATTAGTTGACGTGCACGTTTGAGGTTACCAGTCTTTCAAAAAAAAAAAATGGTTTTCACTGGTACTTTACTGGAGTGTCCCTCCAGTGTACCATCAGTACATGTTCACTGGACTAATCCACCAGTGATACTGGAGTGTCTAGTCAACCTCCAGATGCACTGAAATATGTCATAATATTTTCTAAATACTTGGTCTTTGTGTGTGCCACGTAAGCAAACCTTTTTGAAGATATTTCAATCCTACGTGGCATGTAAACTTTTTCAACGCAATGATGGTCTTTTTACCTTGGGAAAACAAAAAGTACAAGTTGTTACTGTTTTGTGGGCTGTAAACCGTCATGCATTTATGTGTGATGTGATGTAATTAATGCGGATCTCAAAACCCGATCAAAAACTTTGTTTGATAATTTCAAATAAGACATTTGAGTTCCACATTGTCTCTCCTATATATACCCACTTTTAATTTCAATAGCATTTACTTCGAACATAACTCCCAAATCTCTCAAATTCCTTCATTAAATTTCTTCCGTCATTCAATTTCCAATCATATTAATCTCTCTTATTTACTCCATTTTCATTCATTCTTTCATCAAATCTTCATCATAACCTTAAATATTCAATTTCATTTTCATCTATACTTATAAATGGTACCTAGACAGTCAAGATCTCTTAGAAATTTGCTTGCCAATGAATTTGCTCCTTCGGAAAATGTTGATAGGGCGCCACATATCAATCTTGAGGCAAGTGCCATAAGAATAAATATGAATAACTGGATGGCAAGACTCTCTCTGTCCAGTGTTCATGATGCCCAATCGATCATTGGGAGATTAAACTCATTCTTTCTCTCTTGCCCATTATATGGTGCATTAACATTGAATCCAGGAAGGATGTACCATGAATATTTGTGTGAATTCTGGTACACTGCAACTTATGACGATGAAACTTCATCGATCAACTATACTCTCAAGGGAGGTACCAGACCCCTTGGTTTCACAGCTAGTCTTCTCAGGTCTGTTCTCCAGTTAAGCTATCATGAACAGAATGAGTTGCCTATCGAACTTCCCACTGGTATCAACACAAGGGAAGTATGCAGGTTGATGGGGTATACAGATATATTGGATGAGCATGGCCAGCTATCCAGAAAAGGGACTATCTACATGAGCAAGCTGTCAGACTCATGGAGATATTTCTTCACTCATATTGTTGAGTGTCTAGGAGGCAGCTCTGGAGGATTAGACCAGATTAATCAAACACACCTCCAGATTGCCTATTGCTTGTGGTTTGGGCTTAGGGTGGACTTTGCCCAAATTCTTTTTGACGACCTGGTTGAGCGCCAGAAATGCCAACACCTACACCAGAATGCCACCACCTACAAGAACATGCCAAACCACCACCAGAAATGCCAACACCTTCACTAGAAATGCCAACACCTACACCAGAAATGCCATCCACCAGAACCAAACATGCTACCAGAAATGCAAACACCTTCACAGAAATGCCAACACCTACACCAGAAATGCCATCACCAGAACCAAACATGCCACCACCACCACCACCTTCAATTCCAGAAACACCCAATACAAACTCCAACACCTTTACCAGAAATGCAAACACCTTCACTAGAAATGCCAACACCTACACCAGAAATGCCATCACCAGAACCAAACATGCCACCACCACCACCACCTTCAATTCCAGAAAGCCAACACCTACACCAGAAATGCCAACACCTACACCAGAAATGCCAACACCTACACCAGAAATGCCAACACCTACACCAGAAATGCCAACACCTACACCAGAAATGCCAACACCTACACCAGAAATGCCAACACCTACACCAGAAATGCCACCACCAAACCAAACATGCCACCACCACCACACCTGGGTGAAGATGTACAAGAAGAAGAAAATCTACCAGAAATGCCAACACCTTCACCAGAAATGCCAACACCTACACCAGAAATGCCACCACCAGAACCAAACATGCCACCACCACCACCACCTTCAATTCCAGAAATACCAACACCTTCACTAGAAATGCCAACACCTACACCAGAAATGCCATCACCAGAACCAAACATGCCACCACCAAATCCAACACCTTCACAGAAATGCCAACACCTACACCAGAAATGCCATCCACCAGAACCAAACATGCCACCACCAACCACCACCTTCAACCAGAAATGCCAACACCTACACCAGAAATACAACTCCTACACCAGAAATGCCAACACCTTCACTAGAAATGCCAACACCTACACCAGAAATGCCACCACCAGAACCAAACATGCCACCACCACCACCACCTTTAACCAGAAATGCCAACACCTTCACCAGAAATGCCAACACCTACACCAGAAATGCCAACACCTACACCAGAAATGCCACTACACCAGAACCAAACACCACCACCAGAACCAACACCTTCACTAGAAATGCCAACACCTACACCAGAAATGCCATCACCAGAACCAAACATGCCACACCAGAAGCCAACACCTAACCAGAAATACCAACACCTTCACTAGAAATGCCAACACCTACACCAGAAATGCCATCACCAGAACCAAACATGCCACACCAGAAGCCAACACCTAACCAGAAATACCAACACCTTCACTAGAAATGCCAACACCTACACCAGAAATGCCATCCACCAGAACCAAACATGCCACACCAGAAAGCCAACACCTAACCAGAAATACCAACACCTTCACTAGAAATGCCAACACCTACACCAGAAATGCCACCACCAGGACCAAACATGCCACACCAGAAGCCAACACCTAACTAGAAATGCCAACACCTTCACTAGAAATGCCAACACCTACACCAGAAATGCCACCACCAGAACCAAACATGCCACCACCACCACCACCTTCAATTCCAGAAAACGAACACCAGAAATACCAACACCTTCACTAGAAATGCCAACACCTACACCAGAAATGCCACCACCAGAACCAAACATGCCACCACCACCACACCTTCAACCAGAAATGCCAACACCTTCACTAGAAATGCCAACACCTACACCAAAAATGCCACAACCAGAACCAAACATGCCACCACCACCAACACCTTCAACCAGAAATGCCAACACCTACACCAGAAATGACACCACCAGAACCAAACATGCCACCACCACCACCACCTTCAATTCCAGAAAACACCCAATACTTCACACCAGCAATACCAACACCTACACCAGAAATGCCATACACCAGAACCAAACATGCCACCACCACCACCACCTTCAATTCCAGAAACAACACCTACACCAGAAATACACCACCAGAATGCCAAACTACACCAGAAGAAACACCAGAAATGCCAACCACCTTCACAGAAATGCCAACACCTACACCAGAAATGCCAACACCTACACCAGAAATGCCAACACCTACACCAGAAATGCCAACACCTACACCAGAAATGCCAACACCTACACCAGAAATGCCAACTACACCAGAACCAACACCACACCAGAATGCCACCCTACAAGAAATGCCAACACCACACCAGAATTGCCAACACCTACACCAGAAATGCCAACACCTACACCAGAAATGCCACCACCACCACCACCTTCAATTCCAGAAAACACCCAATACTTCACTCCAACAACCATTCAACCTTCAGAATCTCAACCTCCTCCTCGTGCGCCGGAGTCACCAGTTGCAACGTCTGAAGCTGCAACTGAAGAGGACTGGGCACAAGTTCCTCTAATGACCAGATTACCCTCCACTCTTGAACCTCCCACTGGTCTCTCCACTTCTTCTTCAACCGAGGTCTAAGGCCTTTTAAGTAAGGTGGCGGACCTGGAGAGATCACTCCAGACTTCATCTCAGGTTATTTCTGACTTCAAATTATTACTTTCAAATAACCTTGCTTCAGAGATGAATGTCTTCGCTGGGAATGAGAAGCTGGTTTATGAGAAGCTTGATGAACTGGTACTGGCCACAAACACCAACACTGAAAAGATCAAGGTGGCAGTCCAGGGATTAGAGAATAGGTTGGTTACTTCTGTTCAGAGTGCAGTCACTGGTGTACTGGCAGGTCTGAAAGAAGAGGTTCAGAATTTGGTTTTCAGGGTAAGCTCTCTGGAGAGTAGGCCCACACTGGACCAGAGTGCAGTTGTTAGTACTCTAAGTGATGAATGTACAAGGAAGTTCAGAAACAACATGTTAAAAGAATTATGTGAAGAAGTTTCTAGGATTGTCCTTCGTAGCATTTATGATGGGGTGTTACCCCAAGTAGAGAAACTACTGGATGAGAAGTTGCCAAAGCACTTGCCCAAAGCTGTTGCAAATGTTCAGAAGGAAGTGCAGGAACTAAAGAAAGTTGTGACTAAAACAACTCCAGTAGAAGGTACATCTTTTGGTCCACTGGACAGACTTATGCTTGAACAAATGTGGAATGATCTCAAGTCAAGAACTGGAGATCGTTCCAAGGGGGAAGAGTTGTCTGGTGACCAATCACAAAGAGCATATGGCACTGAAGCCGGGCTTACTGAAGAGGCTGCTGGTACTGAAGCCAGTGAGCCCCAGTTTGAAACCTTCCCAGATATTCCTACTACACTGAAGACTGTTAAAGGAAAGGAAAAAGTTGTGTCTGGTGAAGAGGAAGAGCAAACTGAAGATGTTGATAATGAAACTTCAAGGAAGTTAGAGCAGGAATGCATAATGATTGAGATTTTTAAAAGAAATCAAAAAGATGAACTGCTGGCCCATCAAAGGGAGATGGCAAATATGGGTACTCTGGACTCCTACAATGCTGGAAGGTTAGGCATTAATATTGAAGTTTTTAAAAGGATGAAGGATGACCCCAGAGTTCATCAATGCCTAAATGCATTAGATGATGTTCATGTACGCTCATTCTACGCTGAAGAAGAGCAAGTCTATGACTCAATTATTTATGGCGTGAGTGTACCAGAACTCATCAGACAGAGAAAAGCTGAACTGGTAAGTCTCCAGAAGAAAATAAGAAAGAATGCTGGTGCTCTGGAGATAGAGTACAGAAAGAGACTTACTGGTTTACCAAAGTTGACTGCCAGACAGATCAAAGCAATCAGAGATGGTGATGTAAGTACTTTCATTCCCCTGGACACTTCTCGAAGAATAAATCGTCAAGAACTCCAAACTGCTGTAGAGCAAAGGAGAGTGTCCAAGGATACTGAAGCTTTGATCCAGCAAGCCAAGCTGAAAGAAAAATACAATGAAATGTTGAACTTCAGGGCTGATGCAAGAAGGATCACTGGTGCTGAAATCAAGTTGGCTGAAGATCATGAAGGCATGTCTAAGTTTGAGGTAAAGTTGACCAGGGAGGGTAACTTCACTGATGAGAGGAGAAGTACTTCAGTCCAAGCTTTTGGATGGAGTGAACTTAGGGAAATTGCTCTAACATTCAAGGGGAAGACAGATGTGTCGACTGATGTTAAGGCATTTCTGAAAAGGATTGAGAAGGTATGGAGAAGAAAGCAACAGATGGAAGTTGCATTGGGCATAAGATCACCAGATTCATTACCATCTTCTCCATCACCAAAGAGAAAGGCTACTGAAGATGCTCCAGAAAGGACATCGAAAAGAAGGGCCTAACTCTTATTGTTTACTTATTGTAAATTATTGTCTTATGAAAATTGTATACTATTTATCAGTTGATGAATGTAATAATAGTTGCAATTTTTTATTTTTATAAGTAAATGACCAGATTTAGTCTAAGTTAGAACTTAATTGATGAAACTGAAAACACTCATGATCTATAAAGTGTTTTCCAGGAACTTAGATTTTTTAGACAAATCGAAACTTGTGTTTTTCAAGCTTACAAAATGTATAGATTCAAGCTTGAAAACACTTGCATTATTTCTAAACAAATAGGGGGAATTTGTTAGGTCCAGATTTAGTCCAGATTTACTGGACTCGCTCCAGACGCGACTACTGGAGCCTCACTGAAGATCTGACCAGAATCGTGTTCTACTGGACCTACTCCAGACTTGGAATCTGGAGTCCCTCTGAAGATTTGTCCAGAAATAATTGAAGACCAGTGAGCAAATACTTGTATAGGAAATCTGGAGTATTCTCCAGATGAGCTCACTGGACTTCACCCCAGTCCAGATCAACTCTACTGAAGACATTCTGACTGAAGTCAAAGACTGAAGTCTGAAGAAAGAAGACTTAACAAATGGCGGAGTCCACTGGAAAGTCTTACCAGATCTGTTCACTGGAGGATTGTTAGTGTTCTAGATCCTGCAAGTCTGAACACTGATATCAAGGATTGACTTTTCCCTTTACACACTTTCCAAAGAACAATCCACTTGTTCTTTACCAAAGTATACGTGTGTTAAGGTGGTTGGATAAAAGGATACACTTGCACTTGATGTGACTTTATCCTTATTCCTTATCCAATACATTTAATGTTCTTGTCGGATCATTAAATGTATGCAACCATATTTGTACCAGTGAATTTTGTTGCCTATAAATACAAAGTCATTTCCTTGACAAAAATACTTTTAAGCATTCATTTTGCATTGAAGTGAATTTGTCCAAATACTCTCGATCTTAAACTGGGATACTTCACAACTTTAAGTATCTCGATCCTAAAGAGTTATTTGACAAATATAGATCATTTGTAACTCATAGGTTGTTAGGATATATACTTAATTGTATTATCTTGATTCCGCAACAACCTTGTGTTTTATTTAACATCATAAATAAAATACCCATGAAACAATACATAATGTTCCACTTTATTTGTTTATTGCTTTAAGTCTTGTATTACTTTATTTATATACTTGCATTTATATTAAAGTAATACTAGTCCAATCTATTGCTTATTAGACTTGTTGTATTTTGCACTTTCCTGGTTAACCATCGAACTTAAGGGACTCACAGAACCCCACTAGTAGAATCTCCAATGATTTGCTCGATTGGATGTGCTCTTGTCCACTTAGTGTAATGACCAGGATGAACAATGATATCAGTGAAAGAACTCCTCTAAATTGCTTCAGGAGGTGCTTCAGAAAAGACTACTTCAGTCTCATCATCTTCCTCCTGTAGATCATGATTTGCATCATGAAACTGTTCAGATTGGGGTAATTCAGTGGAACCTGATATCTGAGGTGAAGCAACATGTACATCTGATCCAATAGTCAGTTCAGAAGGTAGTTTAAAACTGACTGGAGGATAGAATGGAATGTTGCTTGACTTGTTTATTATTGGTTCTGAACTGAGATGTTCAGAAACAGGTTCAGGTGACTGATCAGATTGGACAATAGGATCAGAATCACCAAAACTTATTGGACTTTCTGAGGGTGGTACAGGAGTTGAATTCTTAAAGATTGCAGAATTAGATTCATCAAAGGTAACATGAATTGACTCATCAACCTTGTCAAGTCTCTTGTTATAGACTCTAAAGGCCTTGCGAATTGTTGAATATCCTAGGAAGTAACCTTCATCAGCCTTTGCATCGAATTTTCCAAGCTGACTGGAGTCATTCAGAATATATACTGGACATCCAAATACATGGAAAAATCCAATATTAGGCTTTCTATTTCTGAGTACTTCATAGGTAGTCTTCTTATGTCTTTTGATATAGACAGATCTGTTTTGAGTGTAGCAAGCAATTGCAACAGCTTCAACCCAGAAATTCTTAGGAAGATCAGATTCATTGAGCATACTTCTAGCAGCTAGAGAGAAAGTAGAGAGAGAAAGTAGAGAGAGAAAGTAGAGAGAGAAAGTAGAGAGAGAAAGTAGAGAGAGAAAGTAGAGAGAGAAAGTAGAGAGAGAAAGTAGAGAGAGAAAGTAGAGAGAGAAAGTAGAGAGAGAAAGTAGAGAGAGAAAGTAGAGAGAGAAAGTAGAGAGAGAAAGTAGAGAGAGAAAGTAGAGAGAGAAAGTAGAGAGAGAAAGTAGAGAGAGAAAGTAGAGAGAGAAAGTAGAGAGAGAAAGTAGAGAGAGAAAGTAGAGAGAGAAAGTAGAGAGAGAAAGTAGAGAGAGAAAGTAGAGAGAGAAAGTAGAGAGAGAAAGTAGAGAGAGAAAGTAGAGAGAGAAAGTAGAGAGAGAAAGTAGAGAGAGAAAGTAGAGAGAGAAAGTAGAGAGAGAAAGTAGAGAGAGAAAGTAGAGAGAGAAAGTAGAGAGAGAAAGTAGAGAGAGAAAGTAGAGAGAGAAAGTAGAGAGAGAAAGTAGAGAGAGAAAGTAGAGAGAGAAAGTAGAGAGAGAAAGTAGAGAGAGAAAGTAGAGAGAGAAAGTAGAGAGAGAAAGTAGAGAGAGAAAGTAGAGAGAGAAAGTAGAGAGAGAAAGTAGAGAGAGAAAGTAGAGAGAGAAAGTAGAGAGAGAAAGTAGAGAGAGAAAGTAGAGAGAGAAAGTAGAGAGAGAAAGTAGAGAGAGAAAGTAGAGAGAGAAAGTAGAGAGAGAAAGTAGAGAGAGAAAGTAGAGAGAGAAAGTAGAGAGAGAAAGTAGAGAGAGAAAGTAGAGAGAGAAAGTAGAGAGAGAAAGTAGAGAGAGAAAGTAGAGAGAGAAAGTAGAGAGAGAAAGTAGAGAGAGAAAGTAGAGAGAGAAAGTAGAGAGAGAAAGTAGAGAGAGAAAGTAGAGAGAGAAAGTAGAGAGAGAAAGTAGAGAGAGAAAGTAGAGAGAGAAAGTAGAGAGAGAAAGTAGAGAGAGAAAGTAGAGAGAGAAAGTAGAGAGAGAAAGTAGAGAGAGAAAGTAGAGAGAGAAAGTAGAGAGAGAAAGTAGAGAGAGAAAGTAGAGAGAGAAAGTAGAGAGAGAAAGTAGAGAGAGAAAGTAGAGAGAGAAAGTAGAGAGAGAAAGTAGAGAGAGAAAGTAGAGAGAGAAAGTAGAGAGAGAAAGTAGAGAGAGAAAGTAGAGAGAGAAAGTAGAGAGAGAAAGTAGAGAGAGAAAGTAGAGAGAGAAAGTAGAGAGAGAAAGTAGAGAGAGAAAGTAGAGAGAGAAAGTAGAGAGAGAAAGTAGAGAGAGAAAGTAGAGAGAGAAAGTAGAGAGAGAAAGTAGAGAGAGAAAGTAGAGAGAGAAAGTAGAGAGAGAAAGTAGAGAGAGAAAGTAGAGAGAGAAAGTAGAGAGAGAAAGTAGAGAGAGAAAGTAGAGAGAGAAAGTAGAGAGAGAAAGTAGAGAGAGAAAGTAGAGAGAGAAAGTAGAGAGAGAAAGTAGAGAGAGAAAGTAGAGAGAGAAAGTAGAGAGAGAAAGTAGAGAGAGAAAGTAGAATGGAGGTTCTAGAGAGAGAAAGTAGAGAGAGAAAGTAGAGAGAGAGTAGAGAGAGAAAGTAGAAGTTCGTGTTATGTGTGTGTAAGTGTGTGTAACAATGGTGGTTTTAAGAGAGAGAAAGTAGAGAGAGAAAGTGTGTTTGGCAGGGAAAGATTAGTTTGTATTATGGTATGAAAGGTTACATTTTACATTATGGAGGGGGTTTATATACCTATACACATATTACAATATGCCCCCTTCCATACTTAGACAATTACATTGTAAGTACAAAAGATACAAATCAACTACTACATTTATATTTCTAACAATCTCCCCCTTAGTAGTGATTTGTGCAAAATATCCAGTCTTTGTCCATCTTCAAACTCTTGTATTTGGTCTGTCTTTGTTTGGATGCCAGAACCAATTTTCTCCTTCAGGTTTGTCATCAGGAACAATCATATTAGCTTAAAAGTTTCTTGGAGGAATGTTATGTGGCCCTGGTAGATGACTAGGCTCGTACTTGATCCAGCAACCTCCTTTCCGACGAACAACATACTTCAACTTCTGAACATTCTTTGCTTCTCTCATCATTCGAATGTTGTCTCGGTACTCAAGCCTTTGATTGATCTTGGAGATTACTTTATCAAACACTTCCTTTTTCTTTTCATCTTGCTCATCTTCTTTCAAGCACAGCAACACATTTTTACAAAACTCCAATGTTCCATCAGAATAAGAAGCAAGTTCATCCATACGAATGAAAATCTTCTTCTTTCGGCTATTTAAAAAGAAAACCCCAAAAGATGGTTCTTCGATGACATGACCAATACTGAGTTTTTCAATGTCTTCAGTGTAAAGACTCTGATCTGGATATGGAACATTTAGCTTCTTCTTCAAAACTTCAAACCCTATTTGAAAATCCTCCAGTGAAGCATATTGAATACAACTTGACATGTATCTTTTTACAGCATCAAAAGCAATTACATCTTCACGGTATCTTTGCATTGCATTCAGGAAATGGTTGTAGAGGAAGATAATGTCATCAACTGGCAAAAGTTTGAATTGGGCTTCTGTAAATCGGTAGATCTTGTTATTATCTCTTTTGACATGAAAACATGGAATAGAGATAGTAACTCTTTTAATCAAAATCACTCTTATAAGCACCAATATCTTATGGTTTCTTTGTTCTTCCAGCAACTTTGGATTGTATTGTTTTGTAAGTTTAAGAAGCTCTGTGTATTCTTCAATTTGCCTTGCTTCCTTAAACTTGTACATTGAATCTAACTCTGGTCTCTTGGTTTTCGTAACTTTAGTTGCTCCACAAAATATCGGATATGCCCTTTCCTCCAGATATCTCGATTTCTTAGCTGCTTCTTTAGGTTTGATGCCGAGAGCAACCATTCTTTCTCTATCCCTCAAAAAGTATCCCCGATTAATAAATCTTAGTTGTTCTTCAGTTAAATCAGTTGGAAAATAATCAGGAAGAACTTCCTCGGATATGATTGCCTCTCTCAAAACCTGTTTGTAAGTTGATTTCTTAAAGTTCTGAACTGCAGCTTCTGGAGTCTTTCTCAGATTATCAAAATTGTTAAATTCATTAAAATTGTAATGTTGTGGAGCTGAGCTAGCACGAACAAATGATTCTCCTACTTCAACTCTGCTTGAAGAACCTGTATCAAAGTAATCAAGATCTGCAAACTCTTCAAACATTGGTTCCTCTACAGCTTCTACGTTCACAGGAGTTTCAACTATCTCTGGCTCATCCAATATAACATTATCTTTTATGGCCTCAAGATCAGCTTCTCCTTCAGCATATTCAACTAAATCATCGTCAATTACAAAACCTTCTTCTATATCAACCTCAACATTCTCATATTCTTCTTCACTTTCAACTTCTGAATCAGCACCAAAAACTTCAACTAATCTTCTTCTAATCACATCATCTAAAGTATCGTTCTCAATTGTATTTCATAGGTTGTTAGGATATTTACATTCGTGTATTATCTTGGTTCTGCATCAACCTTGTAATTTGTTTAATATCAATAAATAAATTACACATTGAAAAATACATATTGTCTCATCAAGTTATCTTACAAGTTATTTGTATTATTGCATTGTTCTTTACTTATTGTCTTTTATATAAGTAATCTATCTAGAACTTGGTATATACACATTGCAACTGGTCGTCTCCAGTTCAGTGCATATATTGCAAAGTAACTCCACCATCGACATAGAGGTGTCTTCAGTAGTACCATCTATCGAGTTGGGACTAACACAATCTTAGCTCAAAAGCAGCAAGCTTTGCATCATATTCAGCCTTTTGTTTTTCAACTTGATCTTGTAAAGCTTTTACTCTTCTTTCATTAGCCATTTCTCTTTCTCTTACTTCAAGAGCATTCAACACACCCTTTTCAGTCATTGTCAACAAATCCCCTTCTGACCGTAGAATGCCAAGTAAAACTTCACATGCTTGATCTTTGGTTGGTAGATTTGTTGTGGTTGATGATGTTTGAATAGGTGTTTGTGTTCTTTGTGTTTGGGTAGGAGGTGGAGTAGCCAACCCGGGGGTTGTTTGCACATTTGAAATGTGACCTAAATTCAGCGAAGCTGATTCAGGATTTCCTGCGGATCCTCGGGTTATACCCTCACCAGCAGTTTCAGATTCATGGGCTTTGCAACCCGAATCAAATTGTGTCCTAGACTGTGATAAATCACTGTCCGGGACTTGTTGTTGTTGGGCAACACCTCTCACAACACCGGGGTCACTGAGAATGCTCGTTAATACAGTCTCAGGTTAATTCCGAGGAACAGCAGTGTCACTACGGCGTTCATACTGTCCCCCAGTCTCGGTCTGAGAGCTGTTACCTGCGGCTAAAGCTGGCGTGATGTTAGCTAAGGCAGGATTTCCAAGCTGTCCTTGAGGGTCACACAAAGTGGGTCCCCCTCCGCTTGTTCCGGCATCAGTACTCAACTGAGCTTGTGAATCCGTGTACCTAGGAGATCTAGACTCTTGTGCATGAAATGAAGGCGAGAGGTGGGGCTGGTCTCTCTTATTTCAACACTCTCATCCTCCAAATGAGGAGAGTGTGGTGAGCGTGGCTGATCCCCGTGCATTTGTGAGACTAACTCCTGTTGTGAGGAGTCAGAATGGCTAGGAGAGTTTGGTGCAAGCGAGAATGGGCAGTTCCCGACTTCTACCCTAGGGTAAACAACCCGGCTAGACTCTGTGGTTTGAACTATCGGAGGGCCAACGTTTTCTTTATGCCCTTGTCCTAACCCTGACCGCACATCCTCTCTTACATTTTCAACTCCTCCCTCAATTCCACCTTGTTCCTCCAGCACAACATCATCTCCAGTGCTAACAGTCTCAGATTCCAACTCAGATACAACATTATGAATTACTTGAGTTACTTGTTCAGCATCCAACTCTGTCGAGGCACCAATATGTTCAGATCCAGCAGACTTATGTTTTCTTTTGGATTTCTTCTTCTTTGATTTCTTTGGTGACCTTCGAGCAGCCATTTTAAGTCTTCTACCTGGTGGTGGAGTTGGTTCATTAGGTAGTGCTGAAGCAAGCGATGTTGGATTAAGTACAGGTGATGAGCGAGGTGGTGTTAAAGTTGGTGGATTTGTCGAAACAACGGATGGTATAGGTGTAGATTGTGAAGGTGAAGATTGCGAAAAGTGAATGGTTGGTGTAGATTGTGTTGATTGATTTGATGGTGAGGTTTGCGAAGTAATATTTGGTGTAGGTTGAGAAACAGGTGAAGAAACAGGTTCAGGTGTTACAACATCTTGTTCAAACATAACTCTTTTCGATTTTCTTTTCCTCTGCCCAGAAGTCCCCTCACCACTATCCCCTCTTTTTCTTTTAGTTAACCCAGGACCCTCACTTGGCGACCTATGCTCAGCTTAGGTAGGAGTCTGTCGGCTTTCAGACCCCATTGCTGAGACTAACCACTCGAGATAAGCCCTAAGATGAGGACTCTGAGCAGGAACCAGATTAATTAGGAATGGTGGAATCGGAAAAGGTCTTGCAGTTTCACTGCCTGTGCCTCTCAAGTTGGATTTATACATAGCAATGACACACTTGAAGTTGTCTTCCAATTTTGGAATATCTTCTGTATTATCAAGAACATCTTCGATAATCAGTGTGAAGAATCTGATAAAGGGAATATATTTTCTTTCTTGTTTATCCTTTCCCTGTAGACTTATACTTTCTTTTGATTTCTTCTTCTTTGATTTCTTTGGTGACCTTCGAGCAGCCATTTTAAGTCTTCTACCTGGTGGTGGAGTTGGTTCATTAGGTAGTGCTGAAGCAAGCGATGTTGGATTAAGTACAGGTGATGAGCGAGGTGGTGTTAAAGTTGGTGGATTTGTCGAAACAACGGATGGTATAGGTGTAGATTGTGAAGGTGAAGATTGCGAAAAGTGAATGGTTGGTGTAGATTGTGTTGATTGATTTGATGGTGAGGTTTGCGAAGTAATATTTGGTGTAGGTTGAGAAACAGGTGAAGAAACAGGTTCAGGTGTTACAACATCTTGTTCAAACATAACTCTTTTCGATTTTCTTTTCCTCTGCCCAGAAGTCCCCTCACCACTATCCCCTCTTTTTCTTTTAGTTAACCCAGGACCCTCACTTGGCGACCTATGCTCAGCTTAGGTAGGAGTCTGTCGGCTTTCAGACCCCATTGCTGAGACTAACCACTCGAGATAAGCCCTAAGATGAGGACTCTGAGCAGGAACCAGATTAATTAGGAATGGTGGAATCGGAAAAGGTCTTGCAGTTTCACTGCCTGTGCCTCTCAAGTTGGATTTATACATAGCAATGACACACTTGAAGTTGTCTTCCAATTTTGGAATATCTTCTGTATTATCAAGAACATCTTCGATAATCAGTGTGAAGAATCTGATAAAGGGAATATATTTTCTTTCTTGTTTATCCTTTCCGTTGACAACTTGGATCATTTTATCCCATATTATCTTTGCAAAGTCACACTGCACATTGTGAGTGACTGCATAGTACATTGATAAGGAATGCTTCGTCATGAGATCAATCCCTTTCTGTGATGGCATCAAACAAGTGGTTAGAACATTGTACATTGTATGCCAGAGAGTTGCTACATTCATTCTTCTAAAATCTCTCATCATTGCCAACTCTCCTTCATAACCCAACGAATGAACTCCAGCCAACATTTCTTCAACTGATGGAAGTTCTTCGTATTCTTTAAGTTCAGGAAAGCCAATGATAGTTCTGAACTCAGCTAGATTGAATATACAATTGAAGATTTCATCTTCTGACTGAAGAGAAAACTTGAAGTAGTCTGCTGTCCCATGCCTCTTACTTCCTTTAACATATTCAATTGATTCCCATAACTCAAAGACATACTTCTCGGGAACAATTACCCCTCCAGTCAAAGCATTATTCAAAGGATGATGGCTCAGAATCTCCGTTATTATTGGGAATTTGCAAGCAAATGGTATATGAAGTGCTTGATTGGCTTGCATCTTCATTGAATCTCCTTCTTTAAACATAGCCATCTTGATAATTTATTATTTTTCTGTTAAGACAAACTGACCAAAGTTTTGACCAGAAAATACAATTTAATCACAGAAAAATAATAACACATACCAACATTTAAGAAACACATTTATTACTCATAGACAATGTTTTGCATATATATTAGAAATGAGAAAAACAAAGTAGTACACAAAGGCGTTCGATACCTTGCCTCTCACCCCAAACACTTATGAAATACTATATATACAAACACAATATACAAATACATTTACACACTTTAAAAACACAACACAAATAATAATGAAAAGAAACATAGAATAAAATAATGGAAAGAAAAAGAAAGAAAAAAAAATTTAAAATTCTATTTGTACTGTTTGCCGAGCAAAATGCTCTGCAAACAGTTGGTTTAAAAACTTGGTGAAAATTTTTCACTTTGTACTGTTTGCCGAGCAAAATGCTCTGCAAACAGTTGTACATTTTGAAAAATTTTCCCATAGATTGACAAGGACCAAAAAATTGTTTTTGGAACAATTTTGATTTGTATTGTTTGCCGAGCTCAAAGCTCTGCAAATGCATGGTTCAAGTCTTGACAAAATTTGAAAATCCAATTTATACTGTTTGCCGAGCAAAATGCTCTGCAAACAGTTGGTTCTAAGACTTGGAACAAGTTTTGAACAAAATGCACTGTTTGCCGAGCAAACCGCTCTGCAAACAGTTGTTCTTAAAACTTGTAAAAATTTTGGTATTCAAAAAGGCTAGTTTGCCGAGCTCAAAGCTCTGCAAACATGATATTTTTAAACTTGGATTCATTTTGAACAACCAAAAACCTTGAATGCCGAGCAAAATGCTCTGCATCAAGTTGTTTTAATGTACTTGGTGAAAATTTTCTTGATTTGGTAAAAACAAGTATTTGCAGAGCAAAAAGCTCTGCAAATGACCCTTTTGATCCAAAAACTTGTTTGAGAATTGTATGAACATGTAATCCAGAAGTTGAGAAGATTTGAAGATCATCAAGAACAAACAACGCATTTGCCGAGCAAAATGCTCTGCAAACAGTTGTTCTAAGACTTGGAACAAGTTTTGAACAAAATGCACTGTTTGCCGAGCAAAATGCTCTGCAAACAGTTGGTTCTAAGACTTGGAACAAGTTTTGAACAAAATGCACTGTTTGCCGAGCAAAATGCTCTGCAAATGGTAGTTTTCAACAAACACTTATGATTTACCCAGCCCTTGAACAATCAAGCCCAGAAAACTCAAACACGAGCAGATTAATGTATTCAGAATCGATTAACAACAAATATAATCCTTAATCATGCAGTTAACACAACAACTAATTACAATCAATAATCACAAAATTCAAAATAAACATGAAAGTTCATTCAGGCATTTAATCAAACAGTTGTAATGCATAATGAAAGTAAGAAAATTTACTTTAAAACTGATGATTTGATCGAGTAAATGGATGAAATAACACTGAAATTCGATCACAAGAATGAACCCACTTTGAATACAATGAACACGAAGAAAAAAGGATTGATTGATTGATGTGAAATATAATCGGTTTTGAGAGAGAAGTAAAAGATATTTTTGTTTGAATTTGAATTGTGAAAGAGGTTGACCCGCCCATTTTTCCTTTTAAAACTCAAATCCGGGTCGCGGGTTTGGGTTTGACCTGCGTGCCTACCCGAAGACCAAACTGGTTTTGGGCTTAATATTCACTTTGGACTCAACAAATTGTTTTGGGCTGACATCTTTTTGAGTTTTGGGCTTATACTGGTTTTTCACAAAAACAAACAAGCAGAAATTAAAAAAAACTAAACGAAAATAGAAATAAAAATAAACAATAAAAATAAAAAATAAAATACAAACAAACAAAAAAAAAATTAACAACTTTAAAACAAATCTTTTTATCTTTTTAAAGTTTTCAAATTTTGTATTTGATTTTTCAATTTTAAAACAGACACACATAACAACAACAAACAAAAAAAACTTAAAAAAAATACACATACTAGAAAAATTACACAAAAATTTACATGCATTTGCACACTCCCCCTCAAATTAAGCATAAAACAACATGGTAAATTTACAAACTCCCCCTAAAATCATGCATTCTACCCTTTTTCTGCCCCTCAAACATTGCATGTAAGAACAAGTAAAACACAACAATGTGTGAAACAGAAAATGAACATAGAAAACATGGCATGAAAGCATTTAAGTTTGTAAATCTAGCATTCCCAACTTGGTTTTAAGAAAATTAAACCTGTTTTCATCCAAAGGTTTGGTGAAAAGGTCAGCAAGTTGGTAGTCTGTCGGAACAAAATAGAGTTCGATGTTACCTTTCTCGATATGATCTTTAAGAAAATGGTACCGAACATCTATGTGCTTGGTCTTTGTGTGCTGTACAGGATTGCAAGAAATATCAATAGCACTCTTTGAGTCACAGTAAATGGGAATTCTGTTGAATTGGAATCCATAATCAGTCAACTGAGTCTTCATCCAAAGAACTTGTGAACAACATCTTGCTGCAGCAACGTATTCAGCCTCTGCAGTAGATGTGGATACACAATTTTGTTTCTTTGAAGACCAACTGACCAATCTATCCCCTAGAAATTGTACACTCCCAGAAGTGCTCTTTCGATCAAGCTTGCAACCTGCATGGTCAGCATCCGAGTATGCAATTAATTGAAACCCGGTATCCCTTGGATACCAGAGACCAAGGTTCACTGTGCCTTTCAGGTATCGGAAGATCCGTTTAACGGCCTGGAAATGACTTTCCTTGGGATTGGTCTGGTACCTGGCACACATACATGTGGCAAACATAATATCCGGGCGACTTGCAGTCAAATACATGAGTGACCCTATCATACTGCGATATTTCTTTTGATCAAAAGATTTGCCATTTAAGTCAGCATTAATCTTTGTTCGAGCTTCCATGGGTGTCCCAATTGTTTGACAATCCATCATATCAAACTTTTTCAACATGTCAAGAATGTACTTAGATTGACAAATAAAAGTACCATTTGACAACTGTTTTACTTGAAGACCAAGGAAAAAGTGTAATTCACCCATCATGCTTTGTTACATACAACAACTCCAGTTTCATCCTTTTTGTTCTTGAAGATCCATTTGGTCTTAATTGGCTCCTTGTTCGTGTAAGGATTGGGAACCAATTTCCACACCTCAAGACGTTCGAACTGATTAAGTTCTTCTTGCATTGCTTTCACCCAATCTGGACAACTTAGAGCTTCATTCACTATCTTTGGTTCAACAATACTCAGAAAATTCACAAACAGACATTCATATAACAAGTAACATCAATGTTTGAAACAGAAAATGAACATAGAATACCTGGCATGAAAGCATTTAAGTTTGTAAATCTAGCATTCCCAACTTGGTTTTCAGAAAATTGAATAACATGCATGAAAGCATTTAAGTTTGTAAATCTAGCATTCCAACTTGGTTTTAAGAACATAGAATAACATGCATGAAAGCATTTAAGTTTGTAAATCTAGCATTCCAACTTGGTTTTAAGAACATAGAATAACATGCATGAAAGCATTTAAGTTTGTAAATCTAGCATTCCAACTTGGTTTTAAGAACATAGAAAACATGCATGAAAGCATTTAAGTTTGTAAATCTAGCATTCCAACTTGGTTTTAAGAAAAGAAAACTGCATGAAAGCATTTAAGTTTGTAAATCTAGCATTCCAACTTGGTTTTAAGAAAATTGAAACCATGGCATGAAAGCATTTAAGTTTGTAAATCTAGCATTCCCAACTTGGTTTTAAGAAAATTAAACCTGTTTTCATCCAAAGGTTTGGTGAAAAGGTCAGCAAGTTGGTAGTCTATCGGAACAAAATAGAGTTCGATGTTACCTTTCTCGATATGATCTTTAAGAAAATGGTACCGAACATCTATGTGCTTGGTCTTTGTGTGCTGTACAGGATTGCAAGAAATATCAATAGCACTCTTTGAGTCACAGTAAATGGGAATTCTGTTGAATTGGAATCCATAATCAGTCAACTGAGTCTTCATCCAAAGAACTTGTGAACAACATCTTGCTGCAGCAACGTATTCAGCCTCTGCAGTAGATGTGGATACACAATTTTGTTTCTTTGAAGACCAACTGACCAATCTATCCCCTAGAAATTGTACACTCCCAGAAGTGCTCTTTCGATCAAGCTTGCAACCTGCATGGTCAGCATCCGAGTATGCAATTAATTGAAACCCGGTATCCCTTGGATACCAGAGACCAAGGTTCACTGTGCCTTTCAGGTATCGGAAGATCCGTTTAACGGCCTGGAAATGACTTTCCTTGGGATTGGTCTGGTACCTGGCACACATACATGTGGCAAACATAATATCCGGGCGACTTGCAGTCAAATACATGAGTGACCCTATCATACTGCGATATTTCTTTTGATCAAAAGATTTGCCATTTAAGTCAGCATTAATCTTTGTTCGAGCTTCCATGGGTGTCCCAATTGTTTGACAATCCATCATATCAAACTTTTTCAACATGTCAAGAATGTACTTAGATTGACAAATAAAAGTACCATTTGACAACTGTTTTACTTGAAGACCAAGGAAAAAGTGTAATTCACCCATCATGCTCATTTCAAATTTCTTGATCATTAAGGCTGAAAAATTCTTGCAGTATTTAGGATTAGTTGACCCGAAAATTATGTCGTCAACATAAATCTGGATTAGAATAATGTCACTCCCTTGTCGTTTTATAAACAAGGTAGTGTCAATCGAACCTTTGCTAAAACCAGATTTCACAAGATAAGAGGATAGAGCATCATACCATGCACGAGGCGCTTGTTTCAGACCATATAAAGCCTTATCTAACCTGTAAACATAGTCCGGATGTTTGGAATTCACAAAACCTTCTGGTTGTTCAACATACACTTCTTCTTTGAGAATACCATTCAAGAAGGCAGTTTTGACATCCATTTGGTAGACTGTGAAATTCTTATAGGCAGCATAGGCAAGAAACATCCGAATAGCCTCAATTCGTGCAACTGGTGCGATTGTCTGAGCGAACAATTCTAACTGATGATTTAAGATTTACTTGGGTCTTCTTTATGAAATCAATAATTGCATTCTGAGTGTCACTCTTTGCATGAAGAAAGAATCAATCATTGAATTCTTGAATTCAGTGCCATTGTCTGAGCGAACAATTCTAACTGATGATTTAAGATTTACTTGGGTCTTCTTTATGAAATCAATAATTGCATTCTGAGTGTCACTCTTTGCATGAAGAAAGAATACCCAAGTCTAACGAGAATAATCATCGACAATCACAAGAATGTATCGCTTGCCATGGATACTTTGAACTTTCATAGGGCCACACAAATCCATATGAATAAGATGCAAAGGACCTTCAGTACTCAGATACTTCTTTGGTTTGTGTGAAGCTTTCTTCATCTTACCAATTGCACAAGCTGGACAAACATGTTCACTTTCATACTTGTAATCCGGAAGTTCTTCAACAAGTTGTTTATCCACGAGAGCATTGATTGTTTGAAAATTAAGAAGAGAAAGACGGCGATGCCATAACCAAGAATTTTGTGCAGTTGCTTTTGAAAGAAGACAAATCTCTGAAGAATTAGTTGGAATGTTGTTGAGATCAATAGTGAACAAATTATTGTCTCTTGTTCCAGTAAGAATATCCACACCATCTTCAGTCTGCACTTTGCATTCATATCTCCTAAATAATACTTGAAGATCATTGTCACAAAATTGTCCAACACTGAAAAGATTGTGTCCTAATCCTTCAACATAGGAAACTCTCTTTATAGTGACACCATTTTTAACAATGTCTCCGTAACCGAGAATAGGAGCGATATGATCATTTCCGAATCTAACGGTTCCAATAAACTTTTCAACAGAGTTCGAAAGAATGGACTTGTTTCAGACCATATAAAGCCTTATCTAACCTGTAAACATAGTCCGGATGTTTGGAATTCACAAAACCTTCTGGTTGTTCAACATACACTTCTTCTTTGAGAATACCATTCAAGAAGGCAGTTTTGACATCCATTTGGTAGACTGTGAAGTTCTTATAGGCAGCATAGGCAAGAAACATCCGAATAGCCTCAATTCGTGCAACTGGTGCGAATGTCTCATCGTAATCAATTCCATCTTGTTGGCAGTATCCCTTCGCAACCAATCATGCTTTGTTACATACAACAACTCCAGTTTCATCCTTTTTGTTCTTGAAGATCCATTTGGTCTTAATTGGCTCCTTGTTCGTGTAAGGATTGGGAACCAATTTCCACACCTCAAGACGTTCGAACTGATTAAGTTCTTCTTGCATTGCTTTCACCCAATCTGGACAACTTAGAGCTTCATTCACTATCTTTGGTTCAACAAAGTTGTCGTGATCATAATCTTCAGGATTGGTTGATGGATTTGTCACTTGTGAGATATTATGAGGTTGAGTATTCAACTTTGAAATATCAGTTGATGGAGGATAATCAAATGATGAATTAATATCTGATGATTGTGATGGTGAAGACTCATTGGGATCCATCTGTTTTGAATTTGAACTGGATGGTTCATTTACATTTACTTCAGATTCAGTATCTTTCTTCGGAACTTGGAAAAATTCTTGAAACAAGATATCCAAATCTTGTGTTGTTGAAGTAGAGAATGATGATTTGACATTTGAAGCAGTCTTTGTTGCGGAAGCTTGTTGACTTTGAAGTTCGGGTCTTGAACTGTGTTGTTCAAGAACCATTCCCGAGAGTTCATCAAATCTAACATTCATACTCTCTTCAATTCTCTTGGTTCTTCGGTTATATACACGATATGCTATCGATTCTCTTGAATAACCGATGAAATATGCCTCATCGCCTTTTGGTTCAAACTTTCCCAGATTATCTCGATCATTGAGAACATAACATACACATCCAAAAATGTGCAAGAAATTCACATTGGGCTTTCTTTTGTTTATCACCTCATATGGAGTTTTATCAAACCTCTTGTTTATGATTGATCTATTTTGAGTGAAGCAGGCAGTAGCAACAGCTTCAGCCCATAAATTCGGAGATAACTTAGAATAAGCAAGCATTGTTCTAGCTGCTTCAACAAGAGTTCGATTTCGACGTTCAACTACCCCATTTTGTTGAGGTGTCCTCACTGCGGAAAATTGATGAGTAATACCCATGGACTTGAAGAAAGAATCAATCATTGAATTCTTGAATTCAGTGCCATTGTCTGAGCGAACAATTCTAACTGATGATTTAAGATTTACTTGGGTCTTCTTTATGAAATCAATAATTGCATTCTGAGTGTCACTCTTTGCATGAAGAAAGAATACCCAAGTCTAACGAGAATAATCATCGACAATCACAAGAATGTATCGCTTGCCATGGATACTTTGAACTTTCATAGGGCCACACAAATCCATATGAATAAGATGCAAAGGACCTTCAGTACTCAGATACTTCTTTGGTTTGTGTGAAGCTTTCTTCATCTTACCAATTGCACAAGCTGGACAAACATGTTCACTTTCATACTTGTAATCCGGAAGTTCTTCAACAAGTTGTTTATCCACGAGAGCATTGATTGTTTGAAAATTAAGAAGAGAAAGACGGCGATGCCATAACCAAGAATTTTGTGCAGTTGCTTTTGAAAGAAGACAAATCTCTGAAGAATTAGTTGGAATGTTGTTGAGATCAATAGTGAACAAATTATTGTCTCTTGTTCCAGTAAGAATATCCACACCATCTTCAGTCTGCACTTTGCATTCATATCTCCTAAATAATACTTGAAGATCATTGTCACAAAATTGTCCAACACTGAAAAGATTGTGTCCTAATCCTTCAACATAGGAAACTCTCTTTATAGTGACACCATTTTTAACAATGTCTCCGTAACCGAGAATAGGAGCGATATGATCATTTCCGAATCTAACGGTTCCAATAAACTTTTCAACAGAGTTCGAAAGAATGGACTTGTTTCCAGTCATATGACGTGAACATCCCGAGTCAACATACCATACACAAATAAGATATTCCTGCAAGGACAAGGAATATGATTTAGGTACCCATGTTGATTGGGTCCTTGCAGGTTAGAGGGGTAACATGCAAGTACACATAAACAATTTAAATGTAAAACAAAATTATTACACATACTAACATTTTATTAATCACAACTAACAATCACACATACGAGTTCAAATAAGAAATACGAATTAGAAACAACAATCATTAATGGTTTATACACAAGTTTTGGTACAAGTAGGACCAATCCTAGATGTATTAGCACTATCTAAAGAATTTGATCTATGGACAATCCACACTTGTTTGACATGGGTAGTATTTCCATCAAGTTTAACTTTTCTAGTAGCATGCAAAAATCTATCTTTTGGAATCCATTTACTGCTACTTTTCATGCACAAGTCACCTGAAACACGAACATTCTTAGAGTTAGAAATCAATTTAGCATTTATGTTCTGAACAGGTTTTTTCTTGATGGTTTCTTTGGTCCTGTTTGCTTTCTTGATATTATTAGGTGACAGCCAACCATACTGATCTTTGTATTTAGTCATTCCAGAAACAGTATCTCTAATCCTCTGTAAAGTGCATTTAGGATTATTCTGAGAGTACCTAGGAAAACTAGAATACCTAATCTGCTGAGGTTGTTTGTTACCTAATGATAAAGTTGCATTCTTGACAATCTTTGAACCACTGCTTGTTTTGACTTCTTTTTGAATCTTAGGTTCAGTTTTAACTTTATACTTCTGTGATTGTGTAGAAGTCTTAACATCTGTAGGACCTTTGTTTGGTTTTGTTTTTGATTCAGTCTTGGGTGATGGTTTGGTCTTTTGTTTTGAATCAGTCTTGGGTGATGGTTTGGTCTTTGGTTTCGAATCAGTCTTGAGTGATTGGTTGGTCTTTGATTGTTGGGTGGTCTTTGGTCTTTGGAACTTTTCGAATTGGAAAGGTTGTGAAGAGTGTGACTTTGGAATCTTCTTTAGAAAAAATTCATGTTTTTCCTCTTTTTGAACAAAATGTTTTTCAAAATCCGGAGGAAAATCATAATTTCCTTCCAAATAAGTTGATAAATCATTCGTTTCCAATTTCACACTAACTTCACTTTTCTTGATCGGACAAGGACTTCGCTTGAGTGGAATTGATGCTTTTTCTTTTTCTTTAAAAAATTGAAGTGCTATTTTCTGAAATTGGAATTCAACTTTTAGATCATTAAGTTCCTTTAGCACATTTAACCTTTGTTCTCTTTCTTTTTCAATCTTTTTCTTTAAAAAATTGAAGTGCTATTTTCTGAAATTGGAATTCAACTTTTAGATCATTAAGTTCCTTTAGCACATTTAACCTTTGTTCTCTTTCTTTTTCAAACTTTTGTTTGAAAGCATCAATTTCATTCAAGTATGATTGAGTTCCCTCAGAAAACTTGGTAAAAGATTCAGTTTCAGAAGTAATCGGGAAGAAATAATCATCAACATCATGAACATCATCTAAATCACCATTAGTTTGAACAGAAACATGCATAACTTGACTCTCAGTTTGCAAAGATGCATTCACGATTTCACAAATAGATTGGTTTGGTGGAGATGGAGTGGCCATAACTTCACAAACAGGACAATCGGGATGATCACAATCATTTTCATGATTCTTGGGTGGGTCAATGACATAGTGATTTTGAGTTTGCAGATTATCTATCAAAGATTGCTTTTCATCTAGAGACTTTTGCAAATCCTCTATTACCTTTTCCAAAACTTTTTGTGGAACATAAGATCTCAAGTTTTCAGCTTTTGGAATTGGAATAGTTTCTTCTAAAGGTTTTTCTTTAAAACACTCAAGAATTTTAGGAATTACAGCCTCATGATTTTCTTTTTCATCATTTTCTTTTTCAATTTTATGTGCAGGGTGACTAAAAAATCATATGACTCATCCATTAACTCATAGTTAAAATAGACTTTTGCACCCTTCTTTAGAAAATCATCAGCCTCAAAATCACTATCTTTCAGTCTCACAAACTGGTCAGTCATCCCACATCTCAAATAAGATTCCTTATATAATGATGGGACCTTTGTTTGGTTTTGTTTTTGATTCAGTCTTGGGTGATGGTTTGGTCTTTGGTTTTGAATCAGTCTTGAGTGATGGGTTGGTCTTTGATTGTTGGGTGGTCTTTGGTCTTTGGAACTTTTCGAATTGGAAAGGTTGTGAAGAGTGTGACTTTGGAATCTTCTTTAGAAAATCATCAGCCTCAAAATCACTATCATTCGGTCTCACAAACTGGTCAGTCATCCCACATCTCAAATAAGATTCCTTATATAATGATGGGACTTCTTCTTGTGCTTTGAGCAAATGATTTGGATTGACATAACCTAACCTTGAAGTGAATATTGATTCTGAATTTCTTGGCCTATTCAAAAAGATTTGTTGATATGAACGATTAATCTTATACAACTTGTCTTGATAAGACTTGATTTCAGCTTTAAGCTCATCATTTTCTTTATCAAGTTTTTGTTTAAGAGAATCTTTTATACAACATTCATATTTTCTTTTTCATCATTTTCTTTATCAAGTTTTTGTTTAAGAGAATCTTTTATACAACACTCATTTTTTAGGTCAGAAATTTTGTTTTCAAATTTCGTCAAATCAGGGATAGATTCTTTCAATTTCACATTTAATGACTCAATGTCCTCAGCCAAAGCATTTGCTCGAAGCATCTCATTGGTCTTTTCAACTTGAAGTTGTCTGACAGTCATGCTCAGTTCAAGAACTTTGGACTCAAGTTCTTATTTTTCAAGATGCAGTTTGGAGTTTGGAGTAAAAGTGACTGCCGCTTTTTCAGATTTCAAATTCTCAAATTCCTTTTGAAGCAAATCAAATTTACTTTGAAATTTTTTTTCTTTGTCCTCCAAATCTTTCTTAAATTTTAAATTCTTTTTATTCAACTCCCTGCTATCTTTTCTTGCTGTTTCACTCATATCCATATAGTGTTTTAACACTGATTTAGGAAGTGTTAGTACCTGATCATCCTCTGAAGAACTTTCCTCTTCATCATCTAGCTCCTTTGATTTCTTGATCTTCGTCATAAAGCACACATTCGCTGCAAGTTCGTCTGTCTCTTCATCCGAAAGATGTAACCACTTGTCATCCTCAGCGAGAAGAGCAATTCCACTTTCTTCTTGTCTTGCGAGCAAAAGTTTGTACTTGTAGTATTCGGAGTTCTTTTGACGAGGCTTCGTGCAATTGATGGCAAAATGTCCAGGAAGACCACAATTATAGCATTTCTTGTCTTCATTTCTCTTATCCATGACCTTCTTCTTAAACTTCTTCTGATTATCAAACTTCTTCTCACCAACATATTCCTTCTTTGATTCAAACTTAGGAGCATTCGAATTCTTTGCATACGAAGATACTGATGAAGTCCTAAGCTGATTGTTGGTTGGTTTCTTCTTGAAGAATTTCTTCTTGAAAGCCTTCGTAAAATAAGCGAGTTCCTTGTACATCTCTTTTTGTCTTTCATCCAGATCAGAATCACTCATTTCACTTTTATCAGAATCAGTGTCATACTCAACAAAGTTTTGTCTTGACACTTTTGAAGTCTTCTTCTCAGCTACCAAGGCTAATGAATCGGAATGAGAACTTTCTTCTTTCTTCTTTTGGATCCTCTGAACATCCTCAACATTCAGCTTCAATTTTTCATACAAGGTGTGAATGGTGAGTTTCCCAAAGTCTGATTGTTGGTTGAGTTGGGTTCCATACACTTGCCATTCCTCTTCCAGATTTTTGATGAATTTGATGTTCAGTTCCATATTGGTTCTCTTCACATCATTCTTTCTAAGCTCATTGATGACATTGCAGAATCTGATGTATACCTCATTCAATGGTTCACCTTTTTGTTGTTTGAATGTTTCATACATGTTCAGAACAGTCGACAACCTGATGGTGTTTGATACATCAGATCCTTCCATCTGCTTCTCCACTTCATCCCATATGTCTTTTCCTGTTTCATAGGAATCCACATTACAATAAATGTCATCTGGAAGTGCTTGGTAAAGATAGGCAATTGCACTTTGATCAGCCTCAACTCTATTTTTCTGTTCTGCATTCCAACTCTCTTCAGGTAAAGCTTCTCCATTAACAGGGTTCTTTGGAATTTCAGGACCATCTTTGTATGATTTTCTCAAAAGTTTTTCATTCTTCTGTCTGTCTATCCAGTTCAGAAACCTTTTCTTCCATTGAGGATAAGAACCTCTAAACAAAACAGGAGGTCTTCCTTCAGAACCAAGTGCCAAAGCTTCCCTTGAAGCCATTTCAAATAAATTCCAAAAAAAAATTGAAAAATTTTCTATTTTAACTAGATGCAGAGCTTAGACCTCTGCAAATAGTACAAGTAGAAATTTGAAATTTTTTATTTTCTTCCCACTTGAAGAATATTGATTAAAAATGGTTTTGAATTGATTTTCTTGAAAAATTTTGATTTGAGAATTTCAAAAACAACTAAGTGCCGAGCTTAATCCTCTGCAAATGGTGTAAGTGACCAAGTTGCAACCCAAGTACTTTGATCAATAATCAATTTCAACTGAATGCCGAGCTTAGACCTCTGCAAACAGCACAACTAAGAAAGTCACTTGGTTGAAGAATTCAATTCAACTATTTGCCGAGCAAATATCTCTGCAAATAGTACAAATAGAACTTGTACTTAGTCGCACCAACCAAAAACACTTGTTTGCCGATCTTAAACCTCTGCAAACAATACAAGTAGCACCAGTCTCAAATCAAAAATTCTTGAAACAACTATTTTCCGAGCAAAGAGCTCTGCAAATAGAACAAGTCAGATCAAGCTTAACCAAATTTCTTGAAATACGTATTTGCCGAGCAGTGAGCTCTGCAAATAGTACAAATAGAACTTGTACTTAGTCGCACCAACCAAAAACACTTGTTTGCCGATCTTAAACCTCTGCAAACACGAGTAATCACTACGTGACAAAATAGTCGGTTATTGTTCGTCTTCTTCGTTCAGCCAGACCTTCATTTGCAGAGCAGACTGTAAATCTTCGATTTCTCCTTCATTTTTGCGAATTAAAGCTCGTATTTTATATCAAAATGATCAGGAAAACAATGCGCACAAATCCTTGAACAAATTAGATGCTAATTTCAACCAGAATTCAAACCCACTCGAACATGCGATTTGCCGAGCTCGAGCAAAAACAACTCAAATGATGAAATTAACTTCTGAAATCGATAACGAAGGATGATATACTGATTATGAATCGATCGGTGAACAAAATTTGAACAAAAACACACTTAATTTGCAGAAATCACTCAAACAGTGATCTCGGCAAAATGAACCTTTCAGAAAATAAGCCAAATTCTGAAAATAAGCACAAATTAAGCTTTAATTACGCTTGTGGATCGTTCAGCAACTCTGATTGTGCTCTGATACCAATTGTAATGAATAGAATTCGAGCTTATGTGTGTGTAAGTGTGTGTAACAATGGTTGTTTTTAGAGAGAGAAAGTAGAGAGAGAAAGTGTGTTTGGCAGGAAAAGATTAGTTTGTATTATGGTATGAAAGGTTACATTTTACATTATGGAGGGGGTTTATATACCTATACACATATTACAATATGTCCCCTTCCATACTTAGACAATTACATTGTAAGTACAAAAGATACAAATCAACTACTACATTTATATTTCTAACAAGCTTCACTCTTGGATCTGAGGAAAATTACCCAGCAATATCATGAATATTCATAAACAATAACAAGGGTATACTTCTTTCCTGCTCTTGTCTGAACATTCACTGGTCCAAAGAGGTCCATGTGAAGCATGTGAAGAGGTTCAGTTATACTAAAACTTTGCTTTGTCTTGAATGAAGCTCTTTTCTGCTTACCCATTTCACAACCTGGACATGGCTTGTCTTTATTGAAAGACATTGAGGGTATCCCATCAACAAGTTGTTTTCTTGACAACTTATTAATATTCTTGAAGTTCAGATGGGATAAACTCTTGTTCCACAACCAGTTTGTGTCTTCATCTGCCTTTGTGTAGAAACATTGTTCAGTGGGTGACCTATTCATATCACAGATATAAATGTTTCCTTTTCTTGGTGCAATCAATACTACCTTTCCATCTCTGTTAAATATGGTGACTTGTGAAATATCAAATAATACCTTGAAGCCATCATCACATAGTTGACTGACACTGATCAGGTTATATTTCAAACCATTCACATATGCAACACGTGTGAATTTGACCTGTGTGAGTCCCTCGATAGCTGCAGATCGCTCTCGAGATCGTCTATTGTTATGTCGTGAGTGCGGAATCCTCACGAGATAACTAGTTTGATTAGTTATCAAATATATTGCTAATTATATCAATATAATCGGCCTTATGTCATCTATCTTTGTTTTCTATATGCTAGAAACGAACTTAGTCGCCTTTGGTGTGTGAAATCTGAACTGGAATCCTCAATTTAGGGTTTCCATTCGTTTATATATGTTTCAAATCGATATTGGGCCTGCTGGGCTTTGTTCTTACGAACTTAGCAACCCAGCCCATATAACGAAGATTATCTTCGTTAGTTCCTAACGAAGATTATCTTCGTTAGTACTAAATACCATCAACATCTATGCTTAGTTATTTTCCTAGTACTTTATGTACAAGAAACCTAACATATATTATGTTTGTACTTGTATAACATACATAACAAACATCATATATAAACATATAAATAACACCAAAACATGTAATCGATTATTACTAAAACACGAAGTCCATAATCTATCAATTACATATAAATGAATAAGACATAAAACAACATAATGTCTTAATCTAAAAGACTAATCAAATCTAAGTTGCTGTTGTCACATCAACATGCATCAACAACCTGTCCATTATTCACCACACCATATCCCTCAGTTTTTCCATTTTCATCATTACCAAAAGTTATTGAGGGCCCCTCTTGCACCCTATATTCCTCCAGCAAGGTTTGATAACCAGTCATGGTTCTGCCAGCAGCGCTGTCAAGATACCATATATTCTTCTTTCGGTCTCCCTGCACAAACACAAAGATTAGTTCTTTTTGGGAACCCATCTCTTGATGGGTTCACTAGACTCTCCCTTAGCAGTCTCAGATTTCTTTGGTTCAGAAGGAACTGAAGGATCGAAGGGGATCTCAGTCATGATCTCAGATGACACAAAAACAGTTGGTTTGATGGGGTTTCAACCTTTTTCTTCTCAGATTTTTGCTTGATTTGTTTGGAAAAAGGTTTTGCATTTTGCTTAGGTTGAAGAGGAGTGGTTTCAACATTTTTTAAACGTGCATTACAACTCTGCACTTATCTAGCCAATAACTGAAATTGACTCTCTAACCTTAACAAAATTGATTCTTCATTAGACACCTGAGCCTTACCTGAATCTGAGGTAGAAGGCGCAGTGGGGGAGATATTTTTCTTCTTCTTTTGGCCTTTTGGAACCTTAGATGAAGACTGAGGGGATGGCTTTTTGGTTTTAGCCTTCTTTTCTGAAATAGTTGTCTGAGCTGTTTCAGATTTACCCTCCGATTGTTCCTGAGCCTTATCAGTCATAGTTTTCTGTTTCAGGAAAAATAATTTCAGGTTTCATTGCATTTGGAAGTGCATCTAAATCAGTGATTATAGATGCCAAATGAAGATTACCAGATTCATATGTTGTTCTTTGATTTGCAAAAGTATTTTTAATTGCAGCATCTGGATTTGGTGCTTTCATCCAAGATTTAATTATTTTTTGTTCCTTTTCAAGGATGGTTTTCAATTCTTCCTTTTCCAACTCTAAAGTGGCAACCATAGACTGATAACTTTTTAAAGCCAACTAAACATCTTTCAGCTCTTTTAGTCTGGCCTGACTGGCGTTCAGTTCAGAAGTATTATTTTCAAACATTTTTAAACTTTCTGAACGCACAGTTTCGACAAATGAAATGTCAGCCGCTAAAAGAACCAAAAGGTCCAGTTTTTGTTCCTCATTACTTTCAAAACGAAAGTCACTAACCTTTTTCATGACTATATCCACCCATCGACCAGATTCAACATCAGATTTGACCAAATGACCTTGATCTTCACGTGTCATGAAACACATGTCCCTAACTTCTTCCTCATCATCAGATGACTCATCAGATTCTTCCCATTTTTCAGTCTTGGCTATCATACAACCATTATTGCTTGAGTTGTCTTGAGCCATGAGAGCTATTTGGGCTTTCAGCTTCTTGTACTTAGCCTTATAGCTATCATCAGATTTCTGGAAAATAGAATGATTAGGGGCAGATTGTGATGATGAAGGCTGACTAGATCTGCATTCCTTCATGAAATGTCCTTTCTTGCCATACTTAAAGCATTCAAGATTAGACTTGTCAATAGAAGCGCTGGAAGCAAATGGTTTGCCAGATCGATTAGATTTGGCCTTAAAACGATTGAATGTTTTAGCCAGCATGGCAACCAGATCATCATTGTCATCCTCATCACAACCATGAGTAACATTATCAGAAATACCAGTTTTTAACATTTCAGAAACCATCTTTTTCATTGAGTCAGAATGATCACTCTCAGAAGATAGTAGAGCAGTCCCATGTGGCTCAGAATACTGAACCATGATTGAACTAGTAGAAGCATGATTTTTGGCATCTTGCTCAGCCACAGTTCTTTCAGCTTTGTTCTCTTCAGTGTATCTGAAGGCTCCATATAAGGAAGCAAGAGTGTGACCGTGCAAGGTTTTTCCTTGTCTTAAAACCAAGATCAAGTTTTCCCATTTAGAAGGTAAAATGTCACAAAACTTTTCTAACAAAATTTCTTTGTCTTTAGTTACACCCAGGGCTTTCAATTGATTTACCAGATTAGTAAATATGATGTATGTTTGAGTTAAAGTTTCACCAGGGATAGCAAAAAAAGACTCATATCTTTTATTTAAAGAAACTTTTCTTGTGACTATGGTCTCAGAGGTGCCTTCAAACTGTATCATAAGTTCCTCCCACATTAATTTTGAATTTTCAAGTAAAACAAGGGTGGGCATAAGAGTTTCAGGAACTGCATATAAAATCATATTTTGCAGCTTGGTATCAAGGTCTACCAGCCTATGATCTTCTTCAGACCAATGATCCTTCTCCTTAGGTGTCATCCTAGGAGTCCCATCGGCAGTTCTGACAATAGTGGAGGCATTCATGGGGACAAAGGGTCCTTCTTTAAGAATATTGGTCAAATGTCTTTCAACACCAGCAATATATTTGAGCATGCATGCTTTCCATGTTTGAAAATTTTCACTGTTCCCATCAAACTTGGGAACAGGATTATTTGGAAAGTGTACGTGTACATTATGCGATGGTATATTGTTGTTGATGATAGGGGGTGGAGTAGGTGGAGTAGTAGCATTAGGGTCAGGGCCTTCATTGAATACTTGGTCAACCATCTTTGCAGATCAAAGGTTAAGGAATTAATATAATTCAACCTTGCTGTTAGAAATATAGATGTAGTAGTTGATTTGTATACCTTTATGTTAATTTGTACGTATAATGTAAACTTGTTAATATGGAAGGGGGCATAGTGTAAATAGCTCATATGTATATAAACCCCCTCCATTAAGAACTTTGTAACCTTTCACCCCATTTATGCAAACTAATCTTCCCTGCCAAACACACTTTCTCTCTCAACTTTCTCACTCTTCAAACCACCATTGTTACACACACTAACACACGCATAAGCTCAAATTCTTCACTTTACATTTGGTATCAGAGCACAATCAGCGTATCTGAGCGATCCACAAGCTTAATTGAAGCTTATTTTGTGCTTAATTTCATAATTTAGCTTATATTCTGAAAGGTTCATTTGCCGAGATCAACTGATTGAGTGATTTCTGCAAATTAAGTGTGTTTTTGTTCGAATTTTGTTCACCGATCGATTTATAATCAGTATATCATCCTTCGTTATCGATTTCAGAAGTTAATTTCATCATTTGAGTTGTTTTTGCTCGAGATCGGCAAATCGCATGTTCGCGTGGGTTTGAATTCTAGTTGAAATTAACATCTAATTTGTTCAAGGATTTGTGCGCATTGTTTTTCTGATCATTTTGATATAAAATACGAGCTTTAATTCGCAAAAATGAAGGAGAAATTGAAGATTTACAGTCTGCTCTGCATTTGAGGGTTTGGATGAACGAAGAAGACGACCAGTAACCGTCTATTTTGTCGCCTAGTGATTACTAGTGTTTGCAGAGATCGCTGGCTAAGACTTGCTCTTACTTGTTCTATTTGCAGTGCTCACTGCTCAGCAAATAGATGTTTCAAGAAATCTTTGCTAAGTGTTGGTGCTACTTGTTCTATTTGCAGAGCTTATTGCTCGGCAAATAGTTATTTCAAGAAAATTTGATTAAGTATTGGTGCTACTTGTTCTATTTGCAGAGCTTTTTGCTCGGCAAATAGGTGTTTACAGAATTTTTGGTTAAGGGTTGAGGCTACTTGTTCTATTTGCAGAGCTCTTTGCTCGGCAAATAGGTGTTTACAGAATTTTTGGTTAAGGGTTGAGGCTACTTGTTCTATTTGCAGAGCTCTTAGCTCGGCAAATAGTTGTTTCGAGAATTTTTGATTTGAGACTGGTGCTACTTGTATTGTTTGCAGAGGTTTAAGCTCAGCAAACAAGTGTTTTTAGTTGGTGCGACTAAGTACAAGTTCTATTTGTGCTATTTGCAGAGTTATTTGCTCGGCAAATAGTTGAATTTCTATTTGTGCTATTTGCAGAGTTATTTGCTCGGCAAATAGTTGAATTTGATTCTTCGACCAA
The DNA here is from genome assembly GCA_034093135.1 of Erigeron breviscapus. Taxonomy (NCBI): domain Eukaryota; kingdom Viridiplantae; phylum Streptophyta; class Magnoliopsida; order Asterales; family Asteraceae; genus Erigeron; species Erigeron breviscapus. Next base: position 32,950,795 of record CM067169.1, on the reverse strand, counting down.
GTGATTTTATTAGTTGTACTATTTGCAGAGATTTAAGCTCGGAATTCAGTTGTAATTGGTTGTTGATCAGTGTACTTGGGTTGTGACTTGGCTACTTACACTATTTGCAGAGGATTAAGCTCGGCACTTAGTTGTTTTTTGAAATTCTCAAATCAAAATTTTTCAAGAAAATTAATTCAAAACCACTTTTCATCAATATTCTTCACGAGGGAAGAAAATCAAAAAATTTTAAAATTTCTAACTTGTTCTATTTGCAGAGGTCTAAGCTCTGCATCTAGTTAAAATAGAAAATTTTTAATCATTTTTGGAATTTATTTGAAATGGCTTCAAGGGAAGCTTTAGCACTTGGTTCTGAAGGAAGACCTCCTGTCTTGTTTAGAGGTTTTTATCCTCAATGGAAGAAAAGGTTTCTGAACTGGATAGACAGGCAGAAGAATGGAAAACTTCTGAGGAAATCATACAAAGATGGTCCTGAAATTCCAAAGAACCCTGTTAATGGAGAAGCTTTACCTGAAGAGAGTTGGAATACAGATCAGAAAAATAGAGTTGAAGCTGATCAAATGTCAATTGCTTATCTTTACCAAGCACTACCTGATGACATTTACTGCAATGTGGACTCCTATGAAACAGGAAAAGACATATGGGATGAAGTGGAGAAGCAGATGGAAGGATCTGATGTGTCAAACACCATAAGATTGTCGACTGTTCTTAACATGTATGAAACTTTCAAGCAACAGAAGGGTGAACCATTGAACGAAGTATACATCAGATTCTGTAATGTCATCAATGAGCTTAGAAAGAATGATGTCAAAAGGACAAATATGAAACTGAACATCAAATTCATAAAAAATCTGGAAGAGGAATGGCAAGTGTATGGAACCCAACTCAACCAACAATCAGATTTTGGGAAACTTACCATTCACACCCTGTATGAAAAGCTGAAGCTAAATGTTGAGGATGTTCAGAGGATCCAAAAGAAGAAAGAAGAAAGTACTCATTCAGATCCATTGGCCTTGGTAGCTGAGAAGAAGACTTCAAGAGTTTCAAAACAGAGCTTTGTTGAAACAGATTCTGATTCAAGTGAAATGAGTGATTCTGATTTGGATGAAAGACAAAAGGAGATGTATAAAGAACTCGCTTATTTCACAAAGGCTTTCAAGAAGAAACCAACCAACAATCAGCTTAGGACTTCCTCAGTTTCTTCGTATGCAAAGAATGCAAAATGCTCCTAAGTTTGAAGCCAAGAAGGAATATGTTGGTGGTGAGAAGAAATTTGATAATCAGAAGAAGTTTGAGAAGAAGGTTATGGAGAAAAGGAATGATGACAAGAAATGCTACAACTGTGGTCTTACTGGACATTTTGCCATCAACTGCACTAAACCTCGACAAAAGAACTCCAAGTACTATAAGTACAAACTTTTGCTGGCAAGTCAAGAAGAAAGTGGAATTGCTCTTCTCGCTGAGGATGACAAATGGTTACATCTTTCTGATGAGGAGACTGACGAACTTGCAGCAAACGTGTGCTTTATGACGAAGATCAAGAAGTCAAAGGAGTTGGAGGAAGCTGATGAAAGTTCTTCTGAGGTCGAGGATGAGGTAATCACTTTTACTAAGTCAGATTTAGATTATTATATGAATAAATGTGCAGAAACAATGAAATATGGGAGAGGGTTGAGTAAACAGATTTCTAAATTAACAAAAGTTTTGGAAATCAAAGAAATCGAATTTCAAAATTCTAAAGATAAATTTGATTTACTTCAAAAGAATTTTGACAATTTGAAATCTGAAAAAGTTGCGGTCCTGTTTACTTTGAACTCCAAACTGCATCTTGAAAAACAAGAACTTGAAACCAAAGTTCTTGAACTGAGCAAGACCGTCAGACAACTTCAAGTCGAAAAGACCAATGAGATGTTTCGAGCAAATGCATTGGCTGAGGACATTGAGTCTTTAAAAGTGAAATTGAAAGAATCTATCCCTGATTTGACGGAATTTGAAAACAGAATTTCTGACCTAAAATATGAGTGTTGTATAAAAGATTCTCTTAAACAAAAACTTGATAAAGAAAATGATGAGCTTAAAGCTGAAATCAAATCTTATCAAGACAAGTTGTATAAGATTAATCGTTCATATCAACAAATCTTTTTGAATAGGCCAAGAAATTCGGAAACAATATTCACTTCAGGGTTAGGTTATGTCAATCCAAATCATTTGCTCAAAGCACAAAAAGAAGTCCCATCATTATATAAGGAATCTTATTTGAGATATGGGATGACTGGCCAGTTTGTGAGACCGAATGATAGGGATTTTGAGGCTGATGATTTTCTAAAGAAGGGTGCAAAAGTATATTTTAACTATGAGTTAATGGATGAGTCATATGATTTTTTCAGTCACCCTGCACATAAAATTGAAAAAGAAAATGATGAAAAAGAAAATCATGAGGCTATAATTCCTGAAATTCTTGAGTGTTTTAAAGAAAAACCTTTAGAAGAAACTATTCCAATTCCAAAAGCTGAAAACTTGAGACCTTATGTTCCACAAAAAGTTTTGGAAAAGGTAATAGAGGATCTGCAAAAGTCTCTTGATGAAAAACAATCTTTAATAGATAATCTGAAGACTCAAAATCACTATGTCATTGATCAACCCAAATTTGACTCCAAAGTATGTGAACAACCTGGTTGTTCAATTTGTGAAGTTGTGAAAGCATCAACTCAGACTGGCCGTTCTATTTGTGAAATCGTGAATGCATCTGTGCAAACTGAGAGTCAAGTTGTGCATGTTTCTGTTCAAACTGATGGTGATCTAGATGATGTATATGATGTTCATGATGTTGATGATTATTTCTTCCCTATTGCTTCTGAAACTGAGTCTTTTACAAAGTTTTCTGAGGGAACTCAATCATACTTGAACGGAATTGATGCTTTCAAACAAAAGTTTGAAAAAGAAAGAGAACAGAGGTTAAATGTGCTAAAGGAACTTAATGATCTAAAAGTTGAATTCCAATTTCAGAAAATAGCACTTCAATTTTTTAAAGAAAAAGAAAAAGCATCAATTCCACTCAAGAAAAGTCCTTGTCCAATTAAGATAAGTGAAGCAAGTGTGAAATTGGAAACGGATGATTTCTCAACATATTTGGAAGGAAATTATGATTTTGCTCCTGATTTTGAAAAACATTTTGTTCAAAAAGAGGAAAAACATGAATTTTTTCTAAAGAATATTCCAAAGTCACACTCTTCACAACCTTCCCCATTCGATAAGTTTCAAAGACCAAAGACCAACCCATCACACAAGACTGATTCAAAACCAAAGACCAAACCATCACCAAAGAATGTTTCAAAACCAAAGTTCAATCAATCACCTAAGACAGATTCGAAATCAAAACCAAACAAAGAACCCAAAGTATCTAAGAATTCAAAGACTTCTAGGAAATACAAGGTTAAATCTGTACCTCAGTCCCAAAAAGATGTCAAAACAAGAAGTGGTCCAAAGATTGTTAAGAGTGAAACTTTCTCATTAGGTAACAAACAACCTCAGCAGCTTAGGTATTCTAGTTTTCCTAGGTATTCTCAGAAGAATCCTAAGTGCACTTTACAAAGGGTTAGAGATATTGTTTCTGGAATGACTAAGTACAAAGATCAATATGGTTGGTTGTTACCTAATAATATAAAGAAAGTAAACAAGACCACCAAAACCATCAAGAAGAAACCTGTTAAGTCCGAAAATAACAAATTGTTTGCTAAAAAAAAGACTGTTCGTGTTTCAGGTGACTTGTGCTTAACTAGTAGTAGTAGATGGATTCCTAAGGATAAATTTTTGCATGCTTCTAGTAAAGTCAAGCTTGATGGGAATACAACAAATGTGAAACAAGTGTGGATTGTCTGTAGATAAAATTCTCAAAATAGTGCCAATACATCTAGGGCTAGTCCTGCTTGTACCAAAACTTGTGTATAAACCTTGAATTTTCATTTTTTGTAATTCGTGCTTTGAACGATTATGTGTGTTTTGTTTGTGATTTGAATAAAAAGTTTGTTTGTGTGTTATTTTGCTTGATGTTTATTTTTATGTATACTTGCATGTTATCCCTCTAACCTGCAAGGACCCAATCTACATGGGTACCTAAATCATATTCCTTGTCCTTGCAGGAATTTCTCATTTGTGTATGGTATATTGACTCGGGATGTTCTCGTCATATGACTGGAAACAAGTCCATTCTTACAAACTTTGTCGAGAAGTTCATGGGAACTGTCAGATTTGGAAATGATCATATTGCTTCTATTCTCGATTATGGAAACATTGTTAAAAATGGTGTCACTATCAAGAGAGTTTCTTATGTTGAAGGTCTAGGACACAATCTTTTTAGTGTTGGACAATTTTGTGACAATGATCTTCAAGTATTATTCAGGAGATATGAATGCAAAGTGCAGACTGAAGATGGTGTGGATATTCTTACTGGAACAAGAGACAATAATTTGTTCACTATTGATCTCAACAACATTCCATCTAACTCTTCAGAGATTTGTCTTCTTTCTAAAGCAACTGCACAAAATTCTTGGTTATGGCATCGCCGTATTTCTCATCTTAATTTTCAAACAATCAATGCTCTCGTGGATAAACAACTTGTTGAAGGACTTCCGAATTACAAGTATGAAAGTGAACATGTTTGTCCAGCTTGTGCAATTGGTAAGATGAAGAAAGCTTCACACAAAACAAAGAAGTATCTGAGTACTGAAGGTCCGTTGCACCTTATACATATGGATTTGTGTGGCCCAATGAAAGTTCAAAGTATCCATGGCAAGCGATACATTCTTGTGAGTGTCGATGATTATTCTCGTTACACTTGGGTATTCTTTCTTCATGCAAAGAGTGATACTCCGAATGCAATTATTGATTTCATAAAGAAGACCCAAGTAAATCTTAAATCATCAGTTAGAATTGTTCGCTCAGACAATGGCACTGAATTCAAGAATTCAACAATTGATTCTTTCTTCAAGTCCATGGGTATTACTCATCAATTTTCCGCTGTCAAGACACCTCAACAGAATGGAGTAGTTGAACGTCGAAATCGAACTCTTGTTGAAGCAGCTAGAACAATGCTTGCTTATTCTAAGTTGCCTCCGAATCTATGGGCTGAAGCTGTTGCTACTGCTTGTTTCGCTCAAAATAGATCAATCATTAACAAGAGGTTTGATAAAACTCCTTATGAGGTGATAAACAAACGAAAGCCCAATGTGAACTTCTTGAACATTTTTGGATGTGTATGTTATGTTCTCAATGATCGAGATAATCTGGGCAAATTTGAACCAAAAGGCGATGAGGCATATTTCATCGGTTATTCAAGAAAATCCATTGCTTTTCGAGTATATAACCGAAGAACCAAGAGAATTGAAGAGAGTATGAATGTTAGATTTGATGAAATCTCGGGAATGCTTCTTGAACAACACAGTTCAAGACCCGAACTTCGAAGTCCACAAGCTTCCACAACAAAGACTGCTTCAAATGTCAAATCATCATTCTCTACTCCAACAACACAAGATTTGGATATCTTGTTTGAAGAATTTTTCCAAGTTCCGAAGAAAGTTCCTGAATCTGAAGTAAATACAAATGAACCATCCAGTTCAAAATCAAAAGAGATGGATCCAAATGAGTCTCCACCATCACAATCATCAGATGTTAATTCATCATCTGATTCTCCTCCACCAACCGATATTTCAGAGTTGCATACTCAACCTCATAATTTCTCTCAAGTGACAAATCTTTCAACCAATCCTGAAGTTTATGATCATGACGACTTTGTTGAACCAATTGCTACTTCGTTTGAACAATTAACAGAACAACATTCTCCTGATTTTATTGATTCTGAAGAATCTGGTGATCCACTTGATCCAATTCCTCACACAACCAAATGGACAAGAGCTCATCCAATTTCTTAATTCATTGGTAATCCAACAACTGGAGTTCAGACAAGATCCGCATCCGCGAATGAATGTCTGTTTGTGAATTTTCTGAGTATTGTTGAACCAAAGACAGTGAATGAAGCTCTAAGTTGTCCAGATTAGGTGAAAGCAATGCAAGAAGAACTTAATCAGTTCGAATGACTCGAGGTGTGGAAATTGGTTCCCAATCCTTACAAGAACAAGGAGCCAATTAAGACCAAATGGATCTTCAAGAACAAAAAGGATGAAACTGGAGTTGTTGTACGTAACAAAGCACGATTGGTTGCAAAAGGATATTGCCAACAAGATGGAATTGATTACGATGAGACATTCGCACCAGTTGCACGAATTTAGGCTATTCGGATGTTTCTTGCCTATGCTGCCTACAAGAACTTCACAGTCTACCAAATGGATGTCAAAACTGCCTTCTTGAATGGAATTCTCAAAGAAGAAGTGTATGTTGAACAACCAGAAGGTTTTGTGAATTCCAAACATCCGGACTATGTTTACAGGTTAGATAAGGCTTTATATGGTCTGAAACAAGCCCCTCGTGCATGGTATGATGCTCTATCCTCTTATCTTGTGAAATCTGGTTTTAACAAAGGTTCGATTGATACTACTTTGTTTATCAAACGACAAGGGAGTGACATCATTCTAATCCAGATTTATGTTGACGACATAATTTTCGGGTCTACAAATCCTAAATACTGCAAGAATTTTTCAGCTTTAATGATCAAGAAATTTGAAATGAGCATGATGGGTGAATTAAACTTTTTCCTTGGTCTTCAAGTCAAACAATTGTCAAATGGCACATTTATTTGTCAAACAAAGTACATTCTTGACATGTTGAAAAAGTTTGATATGATGGATTGTCAAACAATTTGTACACCCATGGAAGCTCGAACAAAGATCAATGCTGATTTAAATGGAAAATCTTTTGATCAAAAGAAATATCGCAGTATGATAGGATCACTCATGTACTTGACTGCAAGTCGCCCGGATATTATGTTCGCCACATGCATGTGTGCCAGGTACCAGGCCAATCCCAAGGAAAGTCATTTCCAGGCCGTTAAACGGATCTTCCGATACCTAAAAGGCACAATAAACCTTGGTCTCTGGTATCCAAGGGATACCGGGTTTCAATTAATTGCATACTCGGATGCTGATCATGCAGGTTGTAAGCTTGATCGAAAGAGTACTTCTGGGAGTGTACAGTTTCTAGGGGATAGATTGGTTAGTTGGTCTTCAAAGAAACAGAATTGTGTATCCACATCTACTGCAGAAGCAGAATATGTTGCTGCAGCAAGCTGTTGTTCACAAGTTCTTTGGATGAAGACGCAGTTGACTGATTATGGATTTCAATTCAACAGAATTCCCATTTACTGTGACTCAAAGAGTGCAATTGCTATTTCTTGTAACCCGGTGCAGCACACAAAGACCAAGCATATAGATGTTCGGTACCATTTTCTTAAAGATCATGTCGAGAAAGGTAACATCGAACTCTATTTTGTCCCAACAGACTACCAACTTGCTGACCTTTTCACCAAACCTCTGGATGAACAAAGGTTTAATTTTCTTAAAACCAAATTGGGAATGCTAGATTTACAAACTTAAATGCTTTCATGCCATGTATTCTATGTTCATTTTCTGTTTCAAACATTGATGTGTTTTATTTGATATTACGTGCAATGTTTGAGGGGGAGAAAAAGGGTAGAATGCATGATTTAAGGGGGAGTTTGTAAATTTATTGTCTTGACATATGCTTAATTTGAGGGGGAGTGTGCAAATGCATGTGAATATTTGTTTGCTTATTTTTTAAAAATACTGTTTGGTTATCTGTTTATTTTATGTTATGTGTCTTTGTTCTTAAATCTGAAAAACCAAATACAAAATTAGAAATTTAAAAAAAAAAATGATAAAAATTTTTTTGTTTTGTTATTCTCATTTTTTTTATATAAGTTTTTTTTGCTGAATTTGTTATTCATTTTTCTTAATTGTTTTAATTCTGTTTAGTGAAAAACCCAAAAAGAATTCAGCCCAAATCCTTATATTGAGCCCAACGTGATTGCAGCCCAAATTTGTTTGGGATCCGGGTTGACACGCGGGTCATGCCCATACCCGCAACCCGAATTTGTGTTTTAAATAGAATTTGGGCGGGCCAAAACCATTCACTTTCAAATTCAAATCAGTTTCTTTTATCTTTTCTCTCAAAACCAATTTGTCTATCACATCAATCAATCAAAAAAATTTCATCTATTTCATAATAATCAAAGTGGGGTTAATCTGGTGATCATCTTTGTGGATTAATTCATCTTCTTTCTTCATTAGATCATCAGTTTTGAGGTAAGATTTCTTGTTTTCTTTGCGCACTTTAACTGTTTGATTAAATGCCAAGATGAAATAATATGATCTTCATGCCTGATGTGATGTTTTGATTGGTGTTTAGATGATGTTAACTGCATGATTAGGGCCTATACTTGTTGTTTATCTGTTTTGTTTACCTTAATTTGCTCAAGTTTTAGTTTTCTGGGTATGATTTGATGATGGGCTGGGTAATAACATGAGTTTTTGATGAAAAGTACCATTTGCAGAGTATTTTGCTCGGCAAATGCATTGTTTGTTCTTGATAATCTTCAAATCACCATAAATTCTGGTAAAACAAGTTCATATTTTTCCCAAACAAATTTTTGGATCAAAAGAGTCATTTGCAGAGCTTTTAGCTCGGCAAATACTTGTTTTAACAAACCAAAATTTGTTTTTCACCAAGTCCATTCAACAACTTGATGCAGAGCATTTTGCTCGGCATCCACGGTTTTTTGGTTTTCAAAATGATTTCAAGTCTAAACTCAACTGTTTGCAGAGCTTTGAGCTCGGCAAACAGGCCTTTCTGAATTCCAAAATTTTTACAAGTCTTAAAACAACTGTTTGCAGAGCTCTTTGCTCGGCAAACAGACCATTTTACTTCAAAAAAGTTTTCCAAGTCTAAAGACAACTGTTTGCAGAGCAATTTGCTCGGCAAACAGGCCTTTCTGAATTCCAAAATTTTTACAAGTCTTAAAACAACTGTTTGCAGAGCTCTTTGCTCGGCAAACAGACCATTTTAATCTAAACTCAACTGCATTTGCAGAGCTGTGTGCTCGGCAAATGCGTGTAAAATTTTCACCAAGTTTTCAAATCAACTGTTTGCAGAGCATTTTGCTCGGCAAACAGTACAAAGTGTAAACTTTCACCAATTTTTTTAAAACCAACTGTTTGCAGAGCATTTTGCTCGGCAAACAGTACAAATTGAAATTTTCATTGAAATTTTTCTTTATCAATTGACAACATTATTGTTGTTCAATAAAAGGAAATTTCATACATTTAAAAGGAGTGAATCTGAACTGCTCATTTGCAGAGCTTTGAGCTCGGCAAACAGGCCTTTCTGAATTCCAAAATTTTTACAAGTCTTAAAACAACTGTTTGCAGAGCTTTGAGCTCGGCAAACAGGCCTTTCTGAATTCCAAAATTTTTACAAGTCTTAAAACAACTGTTTGCAGAGCTCTTTGCTCGGCAAACAATACAAATCATAAAATTTTCACCAAATTTTTTTTCATAAGTGTTTGGGGTGAGAGGCAAGGTATCGAACGCCTTTGTGTACTACCTTGTTTTCTTATCTTTTAATACTTATGTGATCCTATATATTGTCATGTTTTGTATATATATTTGGGTGAGATTCAAGGTATCGAACGCCTTTGTGTACTACTTTGTTTTCTCATTTTTAATATATATGCAAAACATTGTCTGTGTGTAATAAATGTGTTTCTTAAATGTTGGTATGTGTTGTTATTTTTCTGTGTTTAAAATGAATTTTCTGGTCAAAACTTTGGTCAGTTTGTCTTAACAGAAAAATAATAAATTACCAAAATGGCTATGTTCAAAGAAGAAGATTCACTGAAAATGCAAGCCAATCAAGCACTACATATCCCATATGCTTGCAAATTCCCAATCATAACGGAGATTCTTGAGCATCATCCGTTGAATAATGCTTTGACTGGAGGTGCAATTGTTCCTGAAAAGTATGTATTTGAGTTGTGGGAATCAATTGCATATGTAAAAGGAAGTAAGCGGCATAAGACATCAGACTACTTCAAATTTTCTCTACAGTCAGAATATGAAATTTTCAATTGTAAATTCACTCTGGATGAGTTCAGAACTATCATTGGATTTCCTGAACATGAAGAATACGAAGAAATACCATCAGTTGAAGAAATGTTGGCTGGAGTTCATTCGTTGGGTTATGAAGGAGAGTTGGCAACGATGAGAGATTTTAGAAGAATGAATGTAGCAACTCTCTGGCATACGATGTACAATGTTCTAAGCACTTGTTTGATGCCATCACAGAAAGGAATTGATCTCATGACGAAGCATTCATTATCAATTTACTATGCAGTCACTCACAATGTGCAGTGTGACTTTGCGAAGATAATATGGGATAAGATGATCCAAGTTGTCAAGGGAAAGGATGCACAAGAAAGAAAATATATTCCCTTTATCAGATTCTTCACACTGATTATCGAAGACGTTCTTGATAATGCAGAAGAAATTCCAAAATTGGATGACAGCTTTAAGTGTGTAATTGTCATGTATAAATCCAACTTAAGAGGCACAGGAAGTGAAGTTGCAAGACCATTTCCAATTCCACCTTTCCTGCTAAACCTGGTTCCTGCTGAGAGTCCCCACCTTAGA
>CM067169.1:32906964-32939140 GCA_034093135.1 Erigeron breviscapus | reverse complement strand
TTTTCCCCCTGAATGTCAAGCCTATCTGTGAGTCCCTGAAATACGAGGGTTAACCTAGAAGTGTAAAATACAACAAGTCTAATAATCACTAGAATGGACTAGTATTACTTGTAAATAAATGCAAGAATATATAAACAAAGTAATACAAGACTTAAAGCAATAAACAAGTAAAGTGGAACATTATGTATTTTTCAATGGTGTATTTTATTTATGTATATATATATATATATCACTATATATATATATATATATCTTTTGCGTGAATATACACACTCGTATTTGGTTACTATAGTGAAATATATATATATATATATATATATATATATATATATATATATATATATATATATATATATATATATATATATATATATATATATATATATATATATATATATATATATATATATATATATATATATATATATATATATATATATATATATATATATATATATATATATATATATATATATATATATATATATATATATATATATATATATATATATATATATATATATATATATATATATATATATATATATATATATATATATATATATATATATATATATATATATATATATATATATATATATATATATATATATATATATATATATATATATATATATATATATATATATATATATATATATATATATATATATATATATATATATATATATATATATATATTTACTTTATTTTATAATTATATCATTTTATTACTCAATTTGGTAAATATGTTAATATATTGCATTTTTAAGTGTATAAAATAATATCATTTATATGTTAAGTGAAAATACACAACAAGATTGATTCGGTTTAATAATTGAATATCGAAATAACGTGTAAAATATATAAATAGTTATATATGGAGTTTGTTTGAAATAAATATTTGAAGTTTGTACAACCTATTTTGATAGATTTGTAGTCATTGTTGTTAATAATATTGTTTGGAAAAGTTATTGAGATTATAGTGTAATTATGGGCCAAAATCACAAGTAGATAAAAACCGAAAACCGAATCAAAATAAACCAAACGAAAAAACCAGTATTGATTATATAGTGTCGGCCGCTGAATATTGGCATATTCATGAACATTGTTCATAGCTTTTAGCGAAAATGAAGGAAGAAATTGAAAGCAAAAAAGGATGGAAATGTCAAAACAAAATACCTACTATTATCTTATTATCTGTGTTTTTCTTTTTAATTTAAAAAAAATTAAAAAAAGGAACAGCCTTGAATCTAGATACCTCTCGTGGCATAGCTAGGTTTGAGTATTCCGGGTGGAGTAACTAACCATCGCAAAAGGCATAAATGGTTTATTCAGTTGGATAGACATTGTCTTTCCTTAACGACGCCGATGGACCACCTTATGCTTTACCCATCATGTCGGGTGTGAGGACTCCATGTATGGTCTATGACCGCCTGCACACAAACCTCACATCCCTATGTAAGTGGCATAAGTCACTTGGCCTACGTCTAGGCAAAGTTAATATGTAAAGAAAGATTAGAAAGTAAAGTTAGGCACTATTAGGAATATGATGATCCTAATGTGATATGCTTATGGTGTGCTATGATATGTATGTGATATTAACACTTAATTCATGTTTTGTTAATATATTATGAATTGTCAATTGTTTTTAAATTCATGTCATCTTACTTAGCTTTTTAAGCTAACACTTGTCTTTTGAAAATGTTGTGCCTTCAGGAGAAGCAAGTTTGAGCTAGTGCAAGGTTTAGCTCGGTGAGATGGGTAGAAGAATAAAGAAGATTAGCATTAGTTCCTAATTGCTTAGATTTCACCTTGAGCCATTCGTTTGGCTACTTTATTTATGATTATGATGCATGTAATAATGATGACATTTATGTTGGTGCCATGACTTGGATTTTACTTTCATTGTTTTGATGATGCACTTGGTAACACCAATTTTATGCAAGGTACCATCCGTTACGGATGGGGCAGTTTTTAAATGTTTGTTTCCGCAAAGTTTAAACGCCGTTTGGAAAAGTTTTGAAAAATCCAGGTTTTTAAATGACGGGTGTTACATAACGCAACACTGTGTTGAAAATACGTTCCTTAGCTCATAGTTATATTACTCCAATGATTTAAAATTACTATGGAAATGATGCACGTATTTTGAAAACATATTTTGAGTTAAGATTTTAACAAGGTCAGAAAATGGTTTTTACACCATTAGAATACAGAGCGGCGCTGAAATCCTTTCAATGGGCTCGTGCGTGGCAGCTGGTATAGATGAATAAAGGCGGACTTCTTTCTCTCCTCAGGTATGTTGAACGGACCTTGTGGTTACATAGAAAAGGGCATCGAAGTTCAATCATGTATGCATGCGTTAAAGCTGCTTGAGACTATTTACGGAGTAGAAGGAAAGACTTTTTCGCTCGAGTGACTGCGTGCCTGCCAGAGTTGGAACAGCTTAGCGTGATCCGTAGTTAGCAAGGTGGGAAAGAACAGGGCCTAGTTCCTTTTGAAAGTAGAAGCAAAGTGACCATCATCTTCAAGTGCTAGTGAAAGATTCGGGTTTCCTTCCGTTCCCTCTATTTCTTATAAAATCGTTATATACGATATTATAGAAAATAAAAAAATTGATATTAATATCTTTATATATATATATTATAAAATCATTATATGGTAGTATAGTAAATAAACAAATTGATATTGATAACTTTATAAGAGAGGATATGAAAAATCGTGACACATTTATTTAGATTACAAATATGATTTTTGCTTAGTTGTGATTTTTTCAAATATTTGGTATTTTATTCGTACCATGTAGATTATTAACTAGATTTATGCCCGTGTCAAATACACGGATTATTTATGCATTTTTTAATATAAAGAAAAAGTTAAATATGTAAAAAAAAGGTAAATAATTAAATCAAATATAATTTTAAAATATTGAACGCTTATTTATTTTATATATATGAATATATATATATATATATATGTTTTAGGTAAAATAAAACAAGTATTAAAGTAAAACAAATAAAACAATAGGTTTCTCTTCACTGAAAATCACCGTGCATCATGAAAATCATCGTGCATCAATTGCTTCGTGAATCTTCGTGAATCAATTTAACCATGATCTAAGGGTCAAGATCTTGTCCTATTTGTTTTACTTTAATACTTGTTTTACAATACCCAACCCCTATATATATATATATATATATATATATATATATATATATATATGTATGTATGTATGTATATATATTTATCTTTTGTAATATATTTTTTAGACAATATTAGTTTATATTTTTTGATCTGACATTTTTTGCTTATCATCACCTTAAGATATTTTTTGATTTAACTCGAGATGTCGCAATGCACAATTGTCCGTACTTAGAAACTGAACGTTCTATACGTACAAACCAACTTCTGATAAAAACAAAATAGTTATAACAATTTCATGAGCACTATACTCTTTATTTCTTATTCAATACAATGTATCAATTTGTTGAAAAAAAATGAATTCTTAAACTCAAAATTTAAACCAAATATAATGATTGAAAAACAATATTTGAAAACTATGACCAAAACAAAAGATAGAGTTTAAGATACAAATAAATGAAAATTGATATTTATTAGTAAAGCATTAGTTAATAAAGTTTTTATTCTTCATTTAATATTATAAGATTATTTAGCTGTATTTTTTTCAATATCAATAATTCACTGTATTTTTTTTATCCGTAAATCATTATTTTGTTAAATAGTTGGGCCTATCCTTCTTAGCTGGGTTTAGTAAGTTATCCAGATTTATATGTATCCTTCATCATCATCATTTAGATATTTATTGATTAATTAATTGTATTGTATATAGATTCGTAAATTGTAAATTATAAGTTTTATAGACATCAGCAATTTTCAATTTGTTAAAATCGAAAGCTATGATTGGTTAATAAACTATTAGTTCAGTTGTCTTTTAGTATATACTAGATACTAGGCTCGTGTCTAATACACGGGGCTTATGGCATTATCAATATTAGATATTAATTTATTGTAGTTTAAAATTTAATATACTATTTTAAGTAATATAAAAATTGATCTATATATCAACACTTTGAGTTTTATATTGAAATTTTTAAAAAATATGTTCATCGAAGTTGTTCACTGTGACATTCTTAACGATATTTGAATATTACAAAATATAATATGTCTATCAAAGTTGTAAATTGTGATATATTTAGCGATATTTGAACATTAAAAAATCATAATAGGTCACTATCATTTTATTTGCTTTATTGTTACACATGGTGTATTACATTCTTATTTTACACTATTAGAAATAATAAAAGTCAACTTTAACAAATCGAGAGCTGTGATTGGTCGATAAATTATTAGAGCAACTGTGTTTTAGTATAATAAAAGATAAAGATTATTAAAATAAATTTTATATATATATATATATATATATGTATCTATAGTGATTATTTAATCTTTTTATTATATTTAATATGATAATCAGGCTTAATATGACTTAAGTCTTTGAGTGTCAACTAAGTTTTTTGCTTATTTATCATTTTTTTTTCTCTTTTTAGTATTTTGTGATATTATTTAAAAGAAATACTTAGTCAAATCTATTATTTAAGGATTATATAATGAATAAAAACTTTCAAATTTTAAACTTCGTCGCGTACTTATTTAAAGTTATTATCTATAGTAATAATTACATATCAATTATATCGAATTATTTTAACGTTCAATTAAATATGATATAGTGAATTTTTTTTTTCTTTTCATCATTTAAATAAAATTCAATCTCTTATTTATATTCAATAAATTTTTTATTTTTTTGAAATTAAACTTTTCAATTTATGCTTTATGTATTGAAATTAAATATTAAATATATATATATTGTTAGTTTCTTTGGTTGTACTGTCTTGTGAAAAATAATGGATGAGGATCCTCTAAAGTTGCTTTCAACTTTACTAGTAAAGTTGGAAGCATCTTAACCTTTGGATTGAAATCAATGGTCAAGATTCAAATATCATCTTTGAATCTTGACCCTTGATTTTAATTCAAGGGTTAGGATCACCAACTTTACCAATAAAGTTATAAATAACTTTAGAGGATCCTCATCCAAAAATAATTCACTATATATTCACGTCTACTCGTCTAGTTCTTCTCTTAATAAAGAAGGTAATATATATCATACGGCTAGGCTATATGGATTACGTGGATAGCCGATTACTTTGTTGCAGGCTAGCTGCATAACGGAGTACGTGGATAAATGAAGTCTCCTAATATATTTTATTAATTAATTAATTCATAGTGGCTATTAATAGCTAAGTGTATCTTAACTAGCAGGTTCGTTCGCCGCCGATGTTTGAAGCTAGTATTTAGCTGGATTTCACTAATTTTTACAACTATGATAGAATCCCATGTGATTGTTTATGTGGAACACTTCGACGCTTATGTGGTTGTTGACGTGCCACTCTGATAAATACGGTGACACCACATAGAGAAATGTTGACATAACAGGCTCATATTGTGCCACACGAGCACTTTATGTTAGTCAGAGAAAGAGATATTGTATTTTAACATAAAAAATAAATAAAAATAACGTGCGATTATTGTAATTGATAGATATTGTTATTGGGTGGTTGGTAGGTGGTGTTGATGTGTTACACCAACTTGGTGTGATGGTGCTACCATTACAAACATGATAATAGTTTACGAACATAAAATATTATTATTATTATTATTATCTTCACATTCAAAAATATTTTATTTGGAATCATAATATATGGAAAGTGATAAATTAACAACGTTTAACTATCCACAACAATACATGATTTATACAGTTATATATTATAGATACAACATACATTTATTATGGATGTGTAGATTTGTTATTACCCATAATATGCTCATTTATTGACGACATAAAATCTTCGAACCGGCTGTTCAAAAAAAAAATCTTCGAACCGACAACTGGAATCCAATACTTGTTATGTGATGATGATATACCCCTTCGAGCGTGTATACGAAGCATAATAGCGAAGGTCATAAGCTCGGAGGTATTTAATTAATTAGTTAAGATATATCCCTTCCAAATATAAGAAGATATTAATCATTATCTTAAGAAAGAAATCGGATAAGCATAGCAAATAAATTTATGGGCAAAAGATTAAACCCTAATCTTCTCCCCCAAGAAAACTCTCTCCTAGAAAAGGAGAGGGACTTCTCATTAATTCGGCATCATCACATCATTAGCCGATCACACAAACAATTATAATTGGCGTAAAGAGGCATTGCCCTACTTTTGGGGAATCACCAACACATAAATCCAAATCCCACTTGACCCTCAAACCCCATAAGGCTTACGCGGTTCGGTGCACAATCATTTGGCGCCATCCGTGGGACCATAACTCAGGCAACCCATAAAAAATCACCACGACCTTGATTCCCGAACGCAACACATCCGAATATGGCAGATGAGGATGTATCACATCGCGGATCTAATGATCCGAATGAAAGATCACCTAACAAGAGAAAAGATCTCATTCAGTGGACTCCTTTAGCTTTCCACTTTCCTGTGTTAAGGCTACCTCTGTCAGAAAACCCTATCGTAATACAGATATTAGTATTCAACAAAAGGGTCTATAGAGTCTATGTTGATGGCAGGAGCGAATGTGACATTATATACGAGCATTGTTTCCTACAGCTTCCGAAGGCAATAAGGGCTCGTCTTACTCCCCCACGAACCCCACTCATAGGGTTTGCAGGAGAAAGGGTTAGCCCGTTAGGGGAGATCGACCTAGACGTAACAATAGGGGAGCCTACCTATGAAAGAACGGAGACTCTGGACTTCATCGTGGTCAGATCTCACTCAACATATAACATATTGCTAGGGAGACTAGCCATGCGGCGATTGGAGATGATTGCCTCCACGATCCACTCTATGATCAAACATCTGACACCCGGAGGAGTAGGAACCATAAACTCGGAATTTGACCAAACGAAGGTACACAGAGTAAAGAAAGTTAAGGAGACAGCCGAAGCACCGGTGGATGCCACGAAGGTGCCTGATCACCAAGAAAAGATTATTGTCAACCCAGGATACCCGGAACAACCAATATCAATAGGAAAGCAGCTTCCCGAAGGTATGAAGAAGAAGCTCCTCAAGCTGCTGCAACGTAATGTAGATATATTTGCATGGGAATACTCGAACATGGCAGGCATACCTCGAACTATCGAGGTCGAAGGGGAGAGATTCGTAACAGAACACAGGCTTAACGAAAGAAAGGATGTCCCTCCCTTTCATCAAAAGAAGCGCAGCCTGGCAGCTGAAAGAGATGAAGCCGCATGTAATGAAGTGGAAGAATTGGCTAAGGCTGGGATCATACGAAAGTCCACGTATCCCACTTGGATAGCTAATCCAGTCATGGTCAGGAAGAGCGATGGGGGATGTAGGATGTGTGTAGACTTCACCAACATCAACAAAGTATGTCCCAAAGATTGCTACCCTCTACCCGAAATAGACTGGAAGGTCGAATCATTGACAGAATACAAGTTGAAGTGTTTTCTAGACGCTTACAAAGGATATCATCAGATTCAGATGGCCAAGGAAGACGAAGACAAAACGGCATTCTACACCAGCAAGGGGACTTATTGCTATCAAAAGATGCCCTTCGGTTTAAAGAACGCTGGAGCCACTTACCAACGAGTGGTGGACAAAGTCTTCAGAAAGTAAATTGGACGAAACCTCGAAGCCTATGTTGATGATATGGTAATAAAGAGCAGGACTGAAGAAGATTTACTAAGTGATATTGTAACACCCCGAGCTAGAGCTCGGAAAGTCACGGAAATTAAATAGCACACAGTGGAATTATCATAGGCAAACTAAATGAACATAAATGAATTCAGTGAATCCAACAAGTCAAGTCAATACGAATACAAATGCATAAGGAGCAAGAAGCCATCAAGAGTTTACAAAACAAGGTCAAAAGATGGCAGGCGATCCTAAGCATAGAGTATCTAGGGCAAATGAATCCTTGATCCATGAAAGTCCATGCCCGGGTCCAAAAGCAAGCATCAATCAAACAACATGTCCTTGATTGACCTGGTTACCTGAAAAGTGTACTAAACAAGTCAACACGAGGTTGGTAAGTTCGTAGTAATGGTTCACAAGGAACCATTGTCAATAATCACAATATCAATCACAACAAGATTACACGATGTAAAGTAAATACGTGTAATGAATGAGCATAAATGATGTCAATATCAAGTTATGTGCCGTAAGCATATCAATGTCATAACATACATCATAAGTGTGACTCTCAAGTCAACTATGCAACGATACTCACATGTCATCACCATGACCAATATGGCATCTCTAAATCATCGAGATATATATGTCTATATACTCTGGTGTCCATGTCCGTTTCATCAATGCAACGATACTCATGATGTCGTCGACCGGACCATCATGGCATCTCAAAATCATCAACCATATACATCTATATACTTGGGTGTCCATGTCCATTTCTCATCAAGGCCTAACGTCTCAAGTGTAACCAAATCCATCACAAGTCCATACGTCTATCAAATCAACCCAAACAACACATACATACATTTCGGAGGATTCTACTTTCAATGAATCATAGATGCTTATATATAGGGTCACCCGCTGCCTTCCCACCACATCTACAACCCTTTGAAGGCATAATCGACTTCCATGTATGCACCACTATCCTAAATAAATCACAATATCACAATCGTATGTGTAATCCATCAAACCATCAATAAAATCCATCAATCAATCAAACAAACAATCAAACCAATAAATCAATCAAAACATTCAATCAAACAATCAAACAAGTAGTGTACACTTTCCAGCCCGAATCTCAAGCGAGTAGGGAGCTACGGAACTCACCTTGGTTTCCAAGAAACAATAATGAGTTAACAAGGGTTATAAACGCTCAACAACCGCTACATGTCCACAAACTATCAATGTATATCACAATATCATCAATGTTAACTTTAAAACCCTAAACAAGTCGGTCTAGCAAGTTTAAGTCGAGTCATAAACCCACAAACGCTTTAACAACTTTCCCGAGTAAGAACAAGACACTTTGACTCGACATTTTTAGAAATGAAGGAAGATTCATACCAAACGAATGTTACTACAAGAAATTAGACTCTCATACGATTCCAACGATAGGTCATATGACTCAATTGGACTTACGGATCAAAAGTTATAAGCGTTTGAAAATATGACATGAAATGACTCAAGGATCGCGGCGCGAAGGAGACCAATCACGACGCGACAAGAACAAAACCATCGCGGCGCGACAAAAACTACTTACCACTTTCCTTGCTCGAGACCCAAAACTCGCGACGTGAGGCTGGCTGGTCGCCGTGTGATCTGCTACTGCTCAACAATCCATCAACACCCAAAAACGGTTTTGTGACACATCCAACACCATTTTGACTCCAAGATCGACCAAGGGACCTTTCTAACTTGATTTTAAACATAAATACACATACATAAACATATTTAAACTCAACCCTCATCACAAATCCGTTTCAAACACTAAATTCAAGATCAAAAATCGGTTTTAATTCATCAAAAACCCTAGACAAACCCTAAATTGTGTTTTGGCTCGATTTGTGACCCGAATTTACTTTGATACAACTAGAAACAAGTAAATAGACATAAAATGATGAATATGGGATGAGTTTAGTTTACCAAAACCTTCTTCTAGTGTTCAAACCAGAATTAACTCAAATGTGATGTGTTCTTGCACTTCAAAACCCAAATTTTTGATATGTTATAGATTTAATGAAGATGTTAATGTTTCTTGTATAAATCTAGCTTCAAGAGGCAATAAATGTGAAGAATTTCTAGAGAGAGAGTGAGTTTGTGTGTGTAGTCTTGCAATAAGTAAGAGAGAGAGAAGAGATGAATGAATGGATGAGTGAATGGATAAGGTGGGGAGGGTGGATGGGGTTGGGTGTAAGAGTTGGGTCATGGGTTAGGGTTAGACCCATGGGTTGACCCATTTTCTAATTCTAGTCAATTAAACATTGTTTAGCATCGTCTAGCGTCGTTTCACAAGTTAAACGGTCAATCAAACTCGTCTATCATATAATACATGTCATCAAATCACAAAATGAGTTAAATTGCATAACAAATACAATTGTTAGTAAATTTACACGTAAAGTCAAACGGTCAAAAGTCACGGGTGTTACAGATATCCAGGAGACCTTCGATACCCTCCGATCCATCAATATGAAGCTAAATCCGAAAAAGTGCTCCTTCGGAGTTGAAGAAGGAAAATTCCTGGGGTACTACATATCAAGCAAAGGAATACAGGCAAACCCCTCGAAAGTTGATAAACTTTCACAGCTATCTCCTCCCAAATCCATCAAAGAAGTTCAAAGCCTCAACGGAAAGCTTGTAGCACTCAGTCGTTTCCTCTCGCGAGGAGCAGACAAACAACTCCCATTTTTTAAAATACTCAAGGGATGTTTGGACAAGAAGAACTTTACCTGGACAAAAGAAGCGGATGAATCTTTCGAGCAAATGAAATGATACATAGCGCAACTACCTACGCTTACCTCGCCTATTCCGGGAGAGACACTCTATATGTACCTAGAAGCATCTTTTGAGTTTGTCAGTGCTGTCCTCTTAACAGAAAAGGATCGGAAAGGAGTCCCGATTTATTTTGTAAAATCCTGCAAGGATCTGAGGTAAACTACCCGGAGCTAGAGAAACTAACCTTAGCTCTAATTCATGTTGCCCGAAGGTTACAAAGGTACTTCCAAGCACATCCAATCATAGCGCTGACTGATAAACCTATAAAGCAAATCTTACTTAAACTAGAAAAGTCGGGAAGAGTAGCCAAATGGGCGATAGAGCTGGGCGAACATGATATTGAATTCTGAAGAAGGCACGCTATAAGGGGACCAGTACTAGCTGATATCATAGATGAAACACAAGAAAGTGAGGAACCAGATAAATAAGCTTCTTTAAGTGTCATGGAGAACGAAGGGTCGAGCATGTGGAAGTTGTACACTGACGAAGCTTCGAGCTCTTGTTGGTGCATGTTTCTCGGTGACAAAAGCATTCTAGATGTGTTATGTATTTTATATTCAAGTCTTGTAATTTATCTTGTAAATTACCGTTTGTCAATGAAATTACCTTGGCATATATTGTGATCATATTGGGGTCTTTATATATGTTTATATGTTGGTTTATTATTTGTGTTTTGCAGGTACTTGACATGAATGTAAACAATACATGTAAAGGGTAATTAAGTTAATGTTGGTTCTGCGTTTACAGCAGTAAGATCATTAACTTAAATACTTCTAAAGGTAATCTAGTCAATGTTGGTTCTGCGTTTACATCACTAGGAACATTGGCTGAGTTAATGTTGGTTCTGCGTTTACAGCAGTAGGAACATTAACTCAAATATTCCTAAGTGTCATTTTGAGAGTTCTTGGGAACAAGCAAAAGTTTGCTTGTTCAGAAGAACACTCAAATGGTTTGAGAGTTCTTGAGAAACAAGCAAAAGTTTGCTTGTTCACAAGAACACTCAAACAATATGCGTGTTCAGAGAAACACGCATATGGCCAAACCCTAATGGGCCTTGGGCTGATATGGAAATACGCAAACCCATAGGGTTTTGCGTGTTCCTGCCCTTGCCTATATATATGGGTGTGTGGTTTGCGTGTTCAGAGACAAGAGTGTAGAGAGAGAAACGAGCAAAATCTTGAGAGAGAAACTACTAGAGCTAAGAACACACAAATCTAGTAGATCTTGTGGTGTCACTCGTCTCACGCACGAACCGCAAAACACACACTCGTGGTTGGTTGGTTTAGGACTTAAGTTACCAAGTGGGTATTGTTTGTCCGGAAAGCCGCCTTACTATATTAACCAAATACGAGTGTTTATGTTCACGCATAGATATATATATATATATATATATATATATATATATCTTACAAAAGGTGATATAGAAACCGTGGGTTATCTCGAGGGATTCCGCACCTCGACATATCCTTAGTCAATCTCGTTTCGACGGTCCGACAAACGAGGGCGACCTGAACTTACAACTGGTATCAGAGCCAAAGGTTTCAATACCTTGGTTCGAGATTGATTTCGGTTTGGTTATCACACTTTTTTGCGTGTTCATAGGTGGAGATAGTTTTCGGGTGCGTTTGAAAGAAAGGTTCAAACTTGACACCAAAATAAGTCACATCTCAATCCTAAAACTATTTTCTCAAGGTTTTGATGATCAAGGAAAAATATCGGGTTCAAGATCTGAGAAAGATTGAAGAACAACTCGTTTTGCGTGTTCTTGGTTTGCGTATTCGTTTGAGTGTTCTCGTTTGCGTGTTCCTACATCTTGTGTGTTTCATTTGAGTGTTCCCAGATTTGCGTGTTCTTCGTCGTTTGCGCGTTCTAGTGGTTTGCGTATTCTGTTTGAGTGTTCTCAAGTTTGAGAGGTTTTAGTTTTGAGTGTTCTCGTTTGCGTGTTCCTACATCTTGTGTGTTTCATTTGAGTGTTCCCAGATTTGCGTGTTCTTGTGGATTTGTGTGTTTATTAGTTGAACCACATATACAATGTCAGCAAATTATCTTAACCAATTGATACTAATTGACCATGAGACCGGTAAGGGTAATTCACCACCCAAACTGATGATCATAGACCAATACTTTTCTTGGAAAGGCCGATTCGAATCCTTTATGCAATTCACGGATATTAGAATGTGGACTTGTATGACAGAAGAATATAGTGCCCCAACATATGAGGATAGTGGTGTTAACAAAGTATATGCTTATCAAGACATGACTGAATCTAATAAAAAAATGTATGAGGCAGAGAAAAAGGCACTATCATGTTTAAAAATGTCATTACCTCAAGAAATATTACATTTATTTAACGGATTCAATACATCTAAAGAACTTTGGTTAGCATTAAAGAATCATTGTGAAGGGGATGAAACACTTAAAAAGAATCGTAGAGACCTTTTAAAGCATCAGTATAATGTATTCAACGGGTTAAGAAGTGAAAACTTAGATGAACTAATTACTAGGTATTATCACTTGTTAGCAGAGTTGCAAGCATTTGAGGTTACCTACTCTGAGGAGGAAAAAGTCGAGAAATTTTTAAGCTCCTTGCAGGAAAAGTGGAGTAATGATGTTACCTCTTTCCAGGAGAAGGCAGATTTCTCAGACATGTCCTTGACTCAGATAGTTGCTAAGTTTCGGTGACAAGAAATGAAACTAAAAAGGAGGGAAGTAGGATATAATAATGCTCAGATTCCCGAGCTTTATTACGGTAGGCCTACGATCAATGTGGGTCAAGGTTCTTCTAGTGGAAGCACAAGTGCCTTCCTGAGTGAAGATGTTGACTTACAGAGAATTTCGTTTGACTCTGAGGGGAACATATCTCTTGTTTCAAGTCAGGGTGACAATCAAGGCAACCGTCAGTATCCTACCTCCAGTGCTAGTTCCACCGTGCCTATAAGTGTCAAATGTGTGGAAAGTCACTTATCCGTTCTTGCATCATTCGTGACATCTTATGAACAGTTTATCCAAGGAAAGGCTCAGGATCCTAGTCTTATAGCTGAAGACTATGAACAAATTGATCCTTTGGACTTAGAAGAGATTGACTTGCAATGGCAAATGGACATGTTGACTCTACGGGCTAAACGGTACTGGGCAAGAACAGGGCGAAAGGTTGTGGGTTCCAAGCTTGGCTTTGATAAGTCAAAGGTAAAGTGTTACAATTACGAGGGCTTTGGACACTTTGCTAGGGAATGCCAGAGACCTAAGAAGGATGATAGGTCTATTGTGACTCGTCAGAACTTCAATCAAGGTGGAACAGTACCTTCATCTTCGAACATCTCTAGACAAAGGTCATATAGTGATAGGTCTAATGGAAATCAAGGCTCAGTTGATCAGAGTAACTCAAGAGCTTTGGTGGTCCAACAATAAGACGGATCATATGACTGGAGTACTAAAGTCAATGAAGAAGACAATGCATATCTTGCTGAAATTTACTCAGACAGTGCCATAGCTGATGATCTTGATGATTCATATCAAGATGATGAGTATGTAGACAATGTTGACTATTCAATGATGAATGAAGAAGATGAACTCCCTGAGAAAGTGATGGTTGTTTTTGTTTTAGTGTTTAAATTTATAAAAATATTGTACAAGTTATTATCTCAAAAACACACACACCTTAACGGACAGGGGACCCGATCAGATGTAGTATAGTTTAGTGATAAGAACAGGATCGTTCGCAGGGACGCATTGCTTTACCTAATCTAGTAATATGTGTAATTCTAGCGGTTGTGGGGTTGTCACGATTTCCTATTAAACTAATTAAAAATACTGAAAAGTAAATAGAAGCCGCAACCGCTTATTCAGCGAGAGGCTTAATCTAAAAATAGTTTGAAAAAGAAAATAACAGTAATTAAATTAAAATACTTGTTTGGCATCTCCGATCTCATGGTACGACCAAATACTATTCTACCCATTTGCTAGACTGTTGGAAACTTAATCACGGCTCAGATTCTCGTTAGATTCACTTTGTCTAATTAACTAGTGCTGTCGCTAGACTCACACTACCCTATAAACAAATTCTCGTTAGATTCATTGTTTAAGCATTAATGACCTAAAGTTCGTGTTACTAGCTCATCTTTTAGTTACCCGGCTCTTAAGCCATGACCATATAGTAATTATCTCCGGTGACCACAGTGCTCGTTTCCAAGTCAAAGGATCGCGTCTGACATTGTTAAGCTTCATGTTCTATTCATCCTAATTACTATGGTTCTGGATCCCTCGATTACAAGTGAATCACCTTTTACAACTAGTTAAAGACCGACTAGTGTTTTCCATCCTAATGTATTAATCCTAGTGTATGATTATAGACCGGTCATCAGAATTAAACTAATACATGCAGATATGGAACCGATAATAATATGAAGAATTAGTAAAACATGGATCTACGATAAACAGTAAAACACACTCCAACAGATTCTAACAAATAAAGTAAAACAATAAACGTCTACATGATCACATTGATCCAAACAAGTATTCAGCCTACTAGCCTGACATTATTAAAGGAATAATAAAGTCTGAAAAGATGAAAGACATTGTTTACCAACTGAAAGTAAAGTAAAAGAGTAGATCTAGGCTGAGGATGAAGATCGGAAGGTGTTAGAAGCTCCAAAACCTCCTTGGAATCTGCAAAGTCGACCTAGGGTTGAATATGGGCGGCTAGGGCTGCTGAATCGGCTCTCTCCTAGGGTTTTGAGGGTTAGTTTGACTTAAATAGGTGTTTAAGTCGGTTACTGAACTGGGCCGCCCAGCGGTGCTGGATGGGCTCCCAGCGGCGCTGGGCATGGGCCAGCGACGCTGGCAACTACTGCTGCTTCTCGTACTTCTTCGTTCAGCTCCCGAATCACCTCCTTGTGTCTTGTAACTTCATAGGCTTCCATCTTGAGTTACTTGATGCCATTTACCCTCTCTCGCATCTTCCGTGAACCTGCGTAAACATATGACTCCATTAAGTACCGATAATTCCAGAATATTAACTCATTTAGACATTGAAATGAAGCCTTTCAATTGGGGTTTTTATCACAATATGGACGCTCATAAGGAAGATTACACCATGACAATCGAAACTGATCAAGATCATCAAGAAGGAAATGAGGAATATATGAGTGCCATTGAGTTTACAAAGTTATATGAAGATACATATGTTCCTGTTCGACATGAGCAAGATTATCCTATAGAGACAGAATAAGACAAGGAGAAAGCTCTTGACACAAGTATTCTTTCGGAGAATGATGAGATATTAGAATTAGAAGAAGACAAAGATTGTCAAAAGGTGGAAATTCCTCAATGACTCAGTACAGAGGAACTTATTGATTTAATTTCTAATTTAGATGTTCCTGAGCAATTAGTCGAGTTCTCACTACATTCATTAGTGAAAATTTGCAAGTTCAACAATGTGCTATCTTCCGAAGTCAGTAATCTTCAGAATGTTGTAAGAGACACAAGGGCATTACTTGATGATACAATCAAAGACAGGTCTTTTCTCAAGCAATAAGTTGCTATGTTGACCCAAAAGGAAGGTGAGTTAAAGAAACAAGTTAAAGCAGATCAAGGCAGATTGACCGCAATGAAAGAAGAGCTCAGAGAAGTAATTCTTAGAAAACAGTTATGTCAAGAAAACTCTGGAAAGCTATCAAAGAAACTTACTGAGAAACAAACTGAATTGGCGGATGCTAAAGTTGAAATAACTCATCTAAATGGGAAACTCAACAGAATGAGAGATATGAGATGCATGATAAATTATCTTTCTAAGTCAAAAAGGACTGGAGATCATCAAGATTTCGAACACACTTTTGTAGAAATGACTCAAGAAGAAACTACATCATCCTTGAAAACCAAATCAAATAAGCAATCTGAAGACAAGGAGTCAATTCCAATCCCTGGTGAAAAGATGACTGAAATTCAAGATA
The DNA here is from genome assembly GCA_034093135.1 of Erigeron breviscapus. Lineage (NCBI taxonomy): Eukaryota > Viridiplantae > Streptophyta > Magnoliopsida > Asterales > Asteraceae > Erigeron > Erigeron breviscapus. The sequence goes on along the minus strand of CM067169.1, from coordinate 32,922,619 downwards.
AACCTATTGATCAACAAGAAGAACTTACAGAGATATAAATAATATAACAATTTCAAAAGAAGCAAACCTCTGACTTTAGCTTAAAAACTATTATGTTAAAACACTTCACATTGAAAGGAAGTGATCGAGTTTTCACAGAGCCAGAGTTCCTAATAGGATGCATGGATCCAATATTAATAGACAAAGTATGGGATGTGGATATTACAGAGGAAGTGCTAAATCCTAAATTGAAATCTAGAAAAAGGGCAGTTCCACTTATACTGACTCCTGAACAAGAGAATATAGTCAAAAGGGCACATTTTGAAAGGACAAGTGGTCCGGCAGTTAGCAGATCAAAGAAGTCCATTGACAAAATTTCTTGCTTCATTTGCCGAGAAAAGGGACATGTGGCAAGCATATGTCTTAGAAGGGTAAATCTAACAGATCAAGGCAGTCTAATGACTCAAGTGACAGAGATGTTGAAGATATGGATGTTCAGTTGAGAAAGAACAAAGGTAAACACGTTAAAGAAAGGTCAACGAGTGTTTCACCTAAAAAGATTTCTCAAAGGAACTCACCCGCACGGAGTGGTTCACCTAGAAATAATCAGATTAGTACTTCAAATCCAACATTCATGAGGGATTATAAGAAGAAATACTATGAAGATTATGCTTCTAGAAATCCCTCGAGTTATGTTGCTAAGGAGCATGGAAAGCCAAGAAGTGTATCTCCAAAGAAGCCTTCAAATGGTGGCCAAGTTCGTAGCAAGACTCCAAAGAGGAATCCCACTCCAAAACGGGAAGTCTTTAACCGTGTTGGTGATGACGATACATGTTTTTATGATCATTTCACAGGAACGGTTAAGACTGGTCGTTCTTCAATGTTTCAAAAGCATAGTCCCAGGAGAAAGATCGAGTTATCTCCTGAGAGGGTGCCAAGAAACAACAGACAGACTTCAAAATCCAAGACTCCCACTGAGAGTGATGGATATTGGACGAATGTCTCAGTGAAAGATAAGGACGGTAAATTCAAGTCTACTGAGGCTTGGGTGCCGTTTCGCAACTAGGCGCCTATCTTTCGTGCGAAGGACACAATTAGAGAAGACCATGCATTTCGGTGATCGGTGACTGAGTCCTAGGCACATTTTTATTAGATAACATAGTGGGTTATCGAACTTTCGTTTTTGTTTATGTTATTGTAAATCATGGTGCAAGTCCCTTGTATGTTATTTATAATTTGTTTATAAAAGAACGTATTTGGGAAAAATGAGTATATGTAAGGTGTTTTATGTTGATCACTTCTGATCACATGTCAGGTGAAATCTTTCCTTGTATAGTTAAGATGTAATCTGAATTACTTTATTTTATGCTTGTTAATAAATCATTTGTGATAGCATTGTTATTTGTTTAATGTTTGTTATCCTATGATGAATATGCAAGTTGATTTATATATGATTTTTACACTAAGGCCTTTGATCGATCACGTTTCGAGTTGCTAGTCCAATTGACTGGAATGAGAAACCCTTAGCTACTGTCTCTCTAGAACCTCTTATATATAAAAATAAAAATAAAAAATCAGAAAATGTAATAAAAAAATATAATAATGGTTTAAGGGGGAGTAGTTGCTGCTTTAGTGTTGAGACGTGAACATAACTAGTGGCTCTTAGGTCTGCTTAACGTACTTAAACTGCTTTGTTCAATGACTTCATCATATGATGTATCGGTAGACATAAAGTGTTAAGGTTTTTCCGTAATCTGATCCTAATTATACAATGCTTATGTGGGACACTTGTTTAGATATATGGCCTTGTATGCCTCCTCTTTACTTGCTAAATTGAGCTGGTCCTTAAATCTTATGAAAGATTTAGTGTTATTATTTTGCATATTTGGTCTGTATATGGAAAGTCTCGGGTACATATATTTCGGAAGTATATGTATTGCTATAGGAAGTATGTGTGTGACAAGATATTTCGGAAATATCTTTGTTGGTTGTCAAAAATGAAGCTAATGTGGCCTTTGAGATTCGAACAAGTAAGTCCTCGGGGTATCTTCTTTATACCTATGTGAGTCCCAAACTCTCTAGATGGTTTAACCCAAAGTGTAAAATACAACAAGTCTAATAAGCACTAGATTGGACTAGTATTACTTGAATATAAATGCAAGTATATAAACAAAGTAATACACGACTTAAAGTAAAGGTGGAACACAATGTAATTGTTTCAAGTGTATTTTATTTATGATGTTAAATAAAATACAAGGTTGTGCGGAATCAAGATAATACAAATATGTAAGTATCCTAACAACCTATGAATTACAAATGATCTATATTTGCCAAATAAACTCTTTGGATCGAGATACTTAAAGTTGTGAAGTATCCCTGTTACGATCGAGAGTATTTAGACAAATTCACCTTTAATGCTTAAAAGTAATTTTAACAAGGAAATGACTTTGTATTTATAGGCAAACAAATTCACCAGTGAATTTGTGCCGTATAAATATAGTTGCATGCAGTTAATGAACCGACAAGGTTATTAAATGCATTGGTTAAAGTACAAGGATAAAGTCATATCAATATAACTTTATTCTTTTAACCAACCACCTTTACACACGTATGTACTTTTGGTAAAGACAAGTGGAATGTCTTTTGAAAAGTGTGTAAAGGCAAAAAGTCAATACCTCGTAATCAGTGTTCAGACTTGTAAGGTCTAGAACACTGATAAACCTCCAGTCGTAGATCTGGTAAGACTTCCAGTGGACTCCGCCATTTGTCAGTCTTCTTTATTCTAACTCCAGTCTTTGACTTCAGTGAGAATGTCTTCAGTAGAATAGATCTGGACTAGGGTGAAGTCCAGTGAGCTAATCTGGAATACTCCAGATTTCCTATACAAGTATTTTGCTCGCTGGTCTTCTATTATTTCTGTACAAATCTTCAGGGTCGCTCCAGTCAGCAAGTCTGGAGTGGGTCCAGTAAATATCATTTCTGGACAAGTCTTCAGAGACTCTCCAATCTTCAAGTCTTCAGAGTCCAGTAAATCTGGACCTAACAAATTCCCCCTATTTGTTTAGAAATAATGCAAGGTTTTTCAAGCTTCTATCTATACAACTTTCTATGCTTGAAAAACACTTGTTTTGACTTAGTCTAAAAATTTAAGTTACTGGAAAACACTTTATAGATCATCAGTGTTTTCAGTTTCATCTTTTAGTTCTAACTTAGACTAAATCTGATCACTTACTTTATGAAACAAAATATGCAACTATATTTACAATCATCAACAGAAAATAAGTTACAATTTTGTGAATTTAAATACAAATTACAAGTAAATGATACAAGAGTTTGGCCCTTATTTTCGACGTCTGTCCTGGAGCATCTTCAGAAGCCTTTCTCTTTGGTGAAGGTGAGGATGGTACAGACTCTGGTGTTTTCATGCCTATTGCAACTTCCATCTGTTGCTTTATTTTCCATACCTTCTCAATTCTCTTCAGAAATGCTTTAACATCAGTCGACAAATCAGTCTTCCCCCTGAACGTTAAGGCTATCTCCTTCAGTTCAGTCCATCCAAACGCTTGGACTGACGCATTTTTCCTTTCATCAGTAAAGTTACCCTCCCTGGTCAACTTTACTTCAAACCTGGACATACCTTCATGATTTTCAGCTAATTTGATCTCTGCACCAATGATCCTTCTGGCATCAGCCCTGAACTTCAACATATCTTCATATTTGGCTTTTTGCTTAGCCATCTGGATCATGTATTCAGTTTCCTTGGATACTTTCTGCTGTTCCATGGCAGACTGGAGTGCTTCACGATTGATTCTTTGTGAAGTATCCAGAGGAATGAAAGTGCTTAGATCAGCATCTCTGATTTCCTTTAACTGTTTGGCAGTGAGTTTTGGTAAGCCCTTTATCTTCTTCCTGTACTCTATCTCCAGAGCACCAACATTCTTTCTTATTTTCTTTTGGAGGTTCACCAGTTCCTCCGTCCTTTGTCTTATTAGCTCAACTACACTGACACCATAAGTTACAGCATCATAAGTTTGTTCTTCTTCAGAGTACCTTGAGCGAATATACACGTCATCCAATGCATCCAGACACTGATGAACTCTGGGGTCTTCCTTCATTCTTTTATAAACATCAATATGTATGCCCAACCTGCCAGTATTGTAAGAATCAAGAGTCCCCATGATTGCCATCTCCTTTTTGTGGGCCAGCAGTTCATCTTTTTGATTTTTCTTAAAAATTTCTATCATAATGCATTCCTGTTCCAGTCTCTTCGAGGTATCATCATCAGCAGTAGGGAGTTCTGATGAACCTTCAGCAGTTTCAATTTCTTCTCCAGATACCACCTGTTGCTTTCCTTTTGCTGACTTTAGAGTGGTTGTGATATCTGGGAATTCTTCAAACTGGGGCTCACTGGCATCAGTACCAGCAGCCTCTTCAACCTGCACAATGGCTTCAGTGCCAAGTGCCTTCTGTGCTTCTTATGCACTGGCATCAGTACCAGTCACTTCTTCTTGTTGCACAATAGCTTCAGTGCTAAAGGCCTTTTCAATTGCACTTGCAACAACTTCTTTCTTTTTCCTCACCAATCCTTCTGGAACAGATTCAGTGGCAACAGACTTTTCCCCCTTGGAATGTCCACCAGTTTGAGACTTGTGGGCACTCCATAATTGTTCAAGCATATATCTGTCTGCAGCACCAAATGTTCTTCCAGCCACTGGAGTGGTGATATTCACAGTCTTCCTCAGAGCCATCACTTCCTTCTTAACAATTTCAAGTTCTTGAGGCAAGTGCTTTGGCATTTCAATTTCAATCATTTTCACCACCTGTGGCAACAACCCATCTTGAATTGTTCTAAGAACAGACCCAGAAATCTCTTCAGAAATTTCTTTTAACATACCATGTCTGAACTTCTTAGTACATTCATCACTGATAGAACTGACAACAGCATTCTGATCAAGTGTTGGCCTGCTTTCCAGAGAACTTATCCTGGTGGTCAACTTCTGAACCTCATCTATCAGACCTGCCAGTGGTTGAACAAGTTCAGCTTTTACTGCAGTCTGAACAGAATTCACCAGCCTTGACTCTAATCCCTGGACTGCCACTTTGATATTTTCAGAATTTTTATTTGTGGCCAGTACCAGCTCATTCAACTTCTCAAACACCAGCTTCTCGTTACCAGCAAAAAGATTCATTTCTGATGAAAGATTATTTGATAAAAGAGATTTGAAATCAGAAACAACCTGCGATGAAGACTGGAGTGATCTCTCCAGGTCCGCCACCTTACTTAAAAGGCCTTGGACCTCGGCTGAAGATGAAGTAGAGAGACCACTGGGAGGTGCCAATTCAGAAGCCAATCTGGTCACCATCGGTACTTGTGCCTGGACCTCTTCAGTTGAAACTTCAGATGTTACTACAGTGGAGTCCAGCACACGGTGTTCAGATAAATCAATTGGAGTTTCAAGTGGTGGTGGTTGATTTTGTGTTATTTGAAGTGTGGGTGGATTGAAGTAAGGAGTATTTTGTGGAATTGAAGGTGGTGGTGGTGGTGGCATAGTGGATTCTGGTGGTGGAATATTTGATTCTTGTAGAGGTGGTGGCATTTCTGGTAATCGTTCTATTTCTACTACATCATCTCCAAGAAAACTCATGTCAGTATAAAAAATATTACCTTCTGACATGGGTGAATCAACCTCATTCCAAACAAATGTTTCATCAACTGTCTGATCACTAGTCTGATCACCAACTTCTACATTCAAATCCAGTTGACCAGCCTGCTCAACATTTTCCTCTTGTTCAATAATCAGAGACCCATCTTCATTCATTATATCACAAGGATGGCTTGATTCGGCTCTATCTGGATTTACCTGAACTCCAGCCCTCATAAGACGTCTATTTGATCTTGGTCGTCTAGGAGGGTCAACATTTTCTTGTTCCTGTTGGTCAGGGGCCACTTGGGTTACTGGTTGCACAATTTCAACATTTAGGTCACCAGAGGGTCCTTCACCAACTAGGTTCCCACCTGGAGCCTCTTCTTCCTCATCCAGTGCATCATTTCTAAAGTGGTTCAGCATATTTACAGGAATTTCAACCTCACCAGCTCTTGATTTCAATGAACTTAGCTCCCTCAGATATTCACACACAGAAAATTGGTTTGTATCGTAATCATACTCAGCACCTAGAGCTCTTAAAAACACAAGTGACAGAAAACGAATATAAGGAATATGTGGTTTTCTACCTTTCACCTTCAGACGGTCAACAAGGTCATCAAAGAAGATCTGAGCAAAATCGATCCTGTACCCAAACCATAGACAGTAGGCAATCTGGAGTTGCATTTGATTAATCTGGTCCAACCCTCTAGAACTGCCACCCAAACACTCAACAATATGAGTGAAGAAATATCTCCATGAGTCTGTCAGTTTGCTCATGTAGATTGTGCCTTTCCTTGATAACTGGCCATGCTCATCCAGTATATCAGTGTGCCCCATCAATCTGCACACACCTCTGAAATTAAGACCAGTTGGGAGAGTAATTGTCATCTCATTTTCAGCCAGATAATTCAATTGAAGAATATCTCTGAGAGAATCGGCAGTGAGAGTGAAGGCCCTGGTGCCTTGTTGCAATGTGTAGTTGATGGTTTTAGTGTTTTCAACATACACAGCAGTATACCAAAATTCACACAAATAAGCATGATACATTTTACCAGGATTAAGAGTGAGAGCACCATAATTGGACAACTGAGGAAAAAGGCATTCAGTTGTCCAATTAGAGAGGTGGGAGCATGAGTGGTGCTTGTGAGTCTAGCCATCCAACTGTTCATGTTTATTCTGATGGCTTTTGCTTCTAAAGTAATATGACGTGCCGTTACAACATTTGGAACGGGAGCATATTCAGCAGCGAGCAGATTTTTTGGTGAATTAGATTGTCTTGGTGCCATTGAATATGATAGATAGAATTATGAAGATGAAATTGAAGAATTAGGGTTTATAAAGATTTGATGAATTGAATATGAAAGAGATTTATGATTGGAAATTGAATGAAAAGGAAATTAAATGAAGGAATTTGAAGAATTTGGGAGTAAATATGTTCGAAGTAAATGCTTATGAAAGTGAAAGTGAGTATTTATATAGGAGAGAGAATGTGGAACTCAAACGGTTAATTTGAATTTATCAAATATAATTTTGATCGGGTTCTGAGATCCGCATTAACTACATCACATCACACATAAATGTGTGACGGTTTACAGCCCACAAACATTATCAACTTGCACTTTTTGTCTTCCCAAGGTAAAAATACCATCATTTCTTTGAAAAAATTACATGCCACGTAGGATAATAAGATAAATATCAAGATAAATATCTTTTCAAATATTTTGCATACGTGGCACGCACAATGACCAAGTATAAAATATTATGACTCATTTCAGTGCATCTGGAGGTTGACTGAACACTCCAGTATCACTGGTGGATTATTCCAGTGAAGCATGTACTAATGGTACACTGGAGGGACACTCCAGTAAAGTACCAGTGAAAACCATTTGAAAGAGACTGGTAACCTCAAACGTGCACGTCAACTAATACAGACAAATGAGAGGGACACATTTACAAGGAGACAGAAGTCACCTCAAACATGCACTTCAACCTATCTAATTACCAGTGAGAGGGACACATTTACAAGGTACCAGTAATTTTTCTGGAAAAATTTTGTCCAGTGAGAAAATAAATTAATAAATTCCCCCTGAAATTAAAACATTTTTAAGAACAAAAATATATCTTTCAGTCTTCCCCCTGGAATGTTGATCCAGAAATCTATTAATGCAAAGATAGTACACGAAGGCGTTCGATATCTAAGCAGTCATAGATTTATAAATCTTTAAATCAAAGATCCCGGATAGTACACATAGGCGTTCAATACCAAGGTTCCAGATTTAAGAGTTTAACATTCCCAACTCACCAACAAAATATTCAAAAGTTTTGACATCCAGAGGTTTAGTAAAAATGTCAGCGAGTTGTTTGTCAGTGGGAATAAAATGGAGTTCAATATTATTTTTCATAATATGATCACGAATGAAATGATACCTGAGATCAATGTGCTTCGTCTTTGAGTGCATGACTGGATTGTTCGAGATAGCAATGGCACTGGAATTATCACAAAAGATTGGGGTCTTTGAATACTTAATACCATAATCAAGCAACTGGTTCTTCATCTAGAGTATCTGAGCACAACAACTGGCTGCAGACACGTATTCAGCTTCAGCAGTGGACAATGAAACTGAAGTTTGCTTTTTAATGGTCCAGCTGACCAGTTTGCCACCAAGGAAATGACATCCACCAGTAGTGGATTTCCTGTCTATCTTACAACCTGCATGATCTGAATCTGAATAACCCATTAGATCCATGCCTGAGCCTTTGGGATACCAAAGACCCAAACTGGGGACACACTTAAGGTATTTCAGTATGCGCTTTACAGCAAGCATATGAGATTCTTTTGGACTAGACTGATATCTGGCACATAAACATGTTGAAAACATAATATCTGGTCTACTGGCAGTTAAATACATCAATGAACCAACCATGCCTCTATAGACAGTGGTGTTCACTGGTTTACCATCTGGATCTGAGTCCAGTGTTAATGGTGCAGAAATTGGAGTGGGTTTAGATGGTGAAGAGTTCATATCATATTTCTTTAGAAGATCTCTAACATATTTTTCCTGATTAATAAAAATACCATCTCTGGTCTGTTTAATCTGGAGTCCAAGAAAATATGTTAATTCACCCATTAAACTCATTTCATATTCAGTCGACATTATTTTCGAAAATTTCTTGCACATTTTATCATCAGTAGACCCAAAAATAATATCATCAACATAAATTTGTACCATTAGAAGATTACCTTTTTCATGAAGAATAAATAAGGTATTTTCAATTGCACCTCTTTTGAAACCATTTTTCAATAAATGTTTAGTCAGAGTATCATACCAGGCACGTGGGGCTTGTCTGAGACCATAAAGTGCTTTGTCCAGACGATATACCCAGTGTGGATGCTTTTCGTCAACGAAACCTGGTGGTTGTCTGACATAAACTTCTTCTTCAAGTTTTCCATTCAAAAATGCACTTTTCATGTCCATCTGGTAGACCTTGAACTGATGATGAGCAGCGAATGCTAAGAATATTTTGATCGCTTCAAGTCTAGCCACTGGAGCAAATGATTCATCAAAATCGACATCTGACTGGCAGTAGCCTTGTGCTACCAGTCTGGCCTTGTTTTTGATTACGTGGCCATCTTCATCTACCTTGTTCCTGAAGACCCATCTGGTTCCAATTGGTTCTTTCTAACCAACTGGGAAAGGGACCAGGTACCAAACCTTGTTCCTTTCAAACTGGTGAAGCTCTTCTTGCATAGCAGTCACCCAGCTTGGATCTTCCATAGCCTCATCAATCTTCTTTGGTTCAATCAGTGATAAGAAACTGACATATAAGCATTGATCACTGGAGCTCTTCTGGTCTGAACTCCTCTACTAGAGTCACCTATGATCTGATCGATAGGGTGAGCTTTTGTCCATCTGGAGTACTGACCAGGATTGTTACTGACAACAATATCAGTGCAAGAATTCAGTTTAGTCTCCTCTGGTGTTGCTTCAGGAGGAGGATCTTCCCAGACTACTTCAACATCTTCATCTGATTCATTTAAATCACGATTTGCATCATGAAATTCTTCATTTGAAGGCATTTCTTGAAATACTGGTTCAGTCTCAACTGGGACTGATACTGGGGGAGTAGTACGAACATCTGATCCAATAATAATTTCAGAGGGTAGCTTGAAAATTATTGAAGGATAGAAAGGTGTACTACTGGAGGGTTTCTTATTCTGAACAGGTTCCAGATTAGGATGACTGGAAACTTCTTCTGGAGAATCTTCTTTATTGTAGTTGATAGGATCAGATTCATAGAAGACAATTGGAGTTACTGGGGGAGTATCAAGGGTTGGATTTTTATTGATTGCGGCATTTGATTCATCAAATGTGACATGAATTGACTCATGGACCTTCTCCAGTCTCTTGTTATAGACTCTGAAGGCCTTTCGAATGGCTGAATAACCTAAGAAATACCCTTCATCAGCTTTGGCATCAAATTTGCCTAACTGACTGGAGTCGTTCAGGATGTAAACTGGACATCCAAAAACGTGAAAATAACCAATATTTGGTTTTCTATTTCTTAAGACTTCATAGGCTGTCTTTTTGTGTCACTTCACATACACTGACCGGTTCTGGGTGTGGCAAGCAGTAGCAATTGCTTCAGACCAGAAACTGGTAGAAAGACTAGATTCAGCAAGCATACTTCTGGCAGCTTCTATCAGCGTTCGATTCTTTCTTTCCACCACTCCATTCTGTTCTGGAGAGCGGGCTGATGAGAAATTCTGGGAGATGCCAGTGTCAGTACAGAATGACTCCAGAGTTTCATTCTGGAATTCTGTTCCATTGTCACTTCTTAACTGACACACCTTTCGACTATACTTGAGCTCAATTTGCTTGATAAGACTGATGATTTCAGCAGCAGCTTCATTTTTAGACCTGAGAAAGATACCCAACAATATCTGGAGAATTCATCTACGATCACCAGGGTGTATCTTTTACTAGCACGAGTCTGAACATTCACTGGACCAAAGAGGTCCATATGAAGCATATGAAGAGGTTCAGATATGCTGAAATTCTGTCTGGTCTTGAAACTGGTAGGTTTCTGCTTACCCATCTCACATCCTGGACATGGCCTTTCCTTTTTGAAGGAAACTGAAGGTATCCCATCTGCCAGTTGTTTTATAGACAACTTATTAATATTTTTGAAATTTAAATGGGATAACCTTTTGTGCCATAACCAGTTTGTGTCTTCATCAGCTTGAGTATAGAAACACTGCTCTAAAGGAGAGCTTTCCATATCCATCACGTACACATTCCCTCTTCTGGGAGCAATCAATACTACCTTCCAGTCCTTGTTGAATACAATTCCCTGAGCAATATTGAATAGAACTTGATAGCCATCATCACACAGTTGACTTACACTGATCAGGTTATATTTCAAACCATTCACAAATTCAACTCGTCTGAATTTGACTTGTCCATTGTTCAGAACACCATATCCCTCAATCTTTCCACAACCATCATTTCCAAAAGTAATGGAGGGTCCATCAGAAATGGTGAACTCCTCCAGCAGGGTCTTACATCCGGTTATTGTCCTGCCAGCTGCACTGTCAAGATACCAGGTATATTTCTTTCGATCGCCCTGCACATCCACCAGATATATCAATTAGATTTTGGAACCCATCGACTGATGGGTTCACTGGACCCTCCCTTATAGGTCCCTGCAGGTATCTGGTTGAGTTCACTTTCTTCAACAGTAGTCTTAGTTGAAAAGACCACTGGGTTTGATAGTTTTGAAACCTTTTTCTTTTTCTCAACTGGAGAAATATATTTATCTTTCTTGGAAAAAGGTTTGGTATTTTGTCTAGGGCCAGATGAAGTACCCTCAATAAAGTTTAATCTTGCATTAAAACTTTGAAATTGACGAGTCAGTAATTGAAACTGGCTCTCTTTCCAGTTGACTGGACTCGAGGCTTAGGTAGGGGATTGGTCTTCTTCTTTTGAACCTGGGGTTCATTAGAAGCAATCTAAGGCAAAGGTTTATTCCGATTAACCTTTTTAACTGGAGCAGTCATCTGGAATGCTCCAGTCTTAACCTCTGGGGATTGAGCTGGGAAAATATTGGCCTTGGGAGTTATAGGCTCATCATAAATGGTAACGGGCCTGAATCCGTCTGGTAACCGATCAATTACTGGTATTAAAGATGCAACATGAGTATTTCCATCTAAATAAGCACATTTTTGTGTGGGAAATTGATTTACTCCAGCATCATATGGCTTTCTGGTTTCAAGCCATGATTTAATCACCAGTTTTTTCTTTCTCTAAAATGATCTCAAGATCTTGTTTTTCTTGAATCAATTGTTCAGTTACCAGAACCTGGGCTTGAAATGCCAGTTCAATATCTTGAAGTTCCTTTAATTTTGATTTTAAAACAGTTATTTCAGAAAAATCTGTTTCTAGACCATTTACACAATCAGATTTAACAGTTTCAACAAATATTAAATCAGAATTAAGAGCTTCAGCAATGTCCAGTTTTAATTCTTGGTCAGTTTCCATATCATAATCACTAACCTTCTTGATAACAATGTCCACCCATCTTCCAGATGTGACATCTTTCTTCACCAGGTGCTCTTCGTCTGCCAGAGCCATGTAACAGCAATCTCTTTCTTCTTTTTCATCAGCAGATGAATCATCAGAAGGAACCCATTTCTCTTCAGTTGTTGCAATCATGCACTTTATATTATTTTCCATTTGTTGTGCCATGAGAGCAATTTGAGCCTTAAGCTTTTTGTATTTAGATTTATAGCTATCATCGGGCTTTTTATTTGAAGTAAATAGACCAGAATGGGATACAAACTGACTGGACTTGCAATCTTTCATGAAATGACCTTTTCTGCCACACTTAAAGCATGTCAGATTGGTCTTATCAGTTGAAGAACTGGATGCAAATTGTCCAGATGGCCTATTTGCTCTTGCTTTGAAACGGTTAACGTTTTAGCAATCATAGCAACCAGGTCATCATTTTCAAATTCATCACAGTCTGGAGAGATTTGACTAGATTCTCCAGATTCCATGAGTTCAGACACCATCTTCTTCATAGAAAATACATTCTCAGATGATATCAGTGCTGTACTTTGTGGTTCAGTATGACTAACCACAGTAGGACTACTGGAGGCATGGTTATAGGCATCTTGTTCTGCCACAACTCTCTGAGCTTGATTTCTTCAGTGTACCTGAAAGCTCCATATAAAGTTGAAAGAGTGTGTGTGTGCAGAGTTTTACCTTGTCGTAAGACCAGGATCATGTGAGACCATTTGGTGGGTATTTCTCCAGAAGTATATCCTTGTCTTTCTCAACTCCCAGTCATCTCAACTGGTTAATGATACTCATAAATCTGGTGTAAGTACCAGTGAGAGACTCATTGGGCTGAGCAAAAAATGAGTCATACCTCTTATTTAAGGAGACTTTTCTAGTGACAATGGTGTCATCTCCTCCTTCAGACTGGTTCACTAGTTCATCCCACATGGTTTTAGCACTGGGAAAAAGAACTAGTGTGGGAATTAGGGTTTCTGGAACAGCCCCGAGGATCATGTTTTTGAGAATGGTATCTAGATTTACCAATCACCTCTCCTCTTCAGACCAATGTTCCTCCCTCTTTTCCCTGACACGTCTAGATCCAGTTGGATCAAGAAGAGCATTGAGAGGTGATGATGGGACATAAGGTCCTTCATTTAAAATTTTCATCATGTTTCTCTCAATACCAGTGATATGCAATATCATCCTAGCCTTCCACGTACCAAATTCATCGCTATTCCCACTGAATTTAGGAACAGGATTATTTGAGTAGTGCACATGCACATGTGGAGAAGCAGGAGTAGGAGGAGGAGGTGGTGGATTAGTGTTAACAAGTGGTTCATTATTTTGATCATTAACATTAACATTAGGATCAGGACCAAAATTAAAACTTCCTTGTGTATTTTCTGGGGTGGCCATCGAAGAAACAGATCTAGGCAAGTTTGTTTAGCCTTCTGCTCTGATACCAATTGTGAGTCCCAAACTCTCTAGATGGTTTAACCCAAAGTGTAAAATACAACAAGTCTAATAAGCACTAGATTGGATCGAGATACTTAAAGTTGTGAAGTATCCCTGTTACGATCGAGAGTATTTATACAAATTCACCTTTAATGCTAAAAGTAATTTTAGCGAAGAAATGACTTTGTATTTATAGGAAAAAATTCACCAGTGAATTTGTGCCGTACAAATATGGTTGCATGCATTTAATGAACCGACAAGGTTATTAAATTCAATGGTTAAAGTACAAGGATAAAGTCACATCAATATGACTTTTTTCTTTTAACCAACCACCTTTACACACGTATGTACTTTTGGTAAAGACAAGTGGAATGTGTTTTGAAAAGTGTGTAAAGGAAAAAGTCAATACCTTGTAATCAGTGTTCAGACTTGTAAGGTCTAGAACACTGACAAACCTCCAGTCGTAGATCTGGTAAGACTTCCAGTGGATTCCGCCATTTGTCAGTCTTCTTTATTCTAACTTCAGTCTTTGACTTCAGTGAGAATGTCTTCAGTAGAATAGATCTGGACTGGGGTGAAGTCCAGTGAGCTAATCTGGAATACTCCAGATTTCCTATACAAGTATTTGCTCACTGGTCTTCCATTATTTCTGGACAAATCTTCAGTGTCGCTCCAGTCTTCAAGTCTGGAGTGGGTCCAGTAAATATTATTTCTGGACAAGTCTTCAGAGACTTTCCAGTCTTCAAGTCTGGAGCGAGTCCAGTAAATTAGGGTATATCAGCCTAACCTAAAGTCTCTGATCAAGCTTGGGATAGGTTGGCCCAAAGTTCGCTACACGGGTCTCATCGAAAGTCACGGGTTTTCATAATTGCTTATTCGTCACACATATACGCGTACTTAGTGCACTTGGGCATTGGGTATATTCCTGTACGTGAATCGGGTGTATGTCTCTTTGCGATACGTGAGTATCGACCTGCGAACCGCTGGCCTGATTCTTAAAGACTTTGTTATATACTCACCAAATATCTTAATTTTGATGCTTTGTCGATTGTGAGAGTGTATCTAAACTTGGGTCACACAGATGCGCAAACTTGATAAGTGGACATTACTAGGCTACTCGTTCTACATGGTGACTGTCCTTGGGCAGGGTACGCTGAAAGTGTTCACAAAGCAAAGGAAAAACTGGACACACCGAATGTTTAAGAGGACAAATATACCGGTAATCGTCTTGGATCATTGTTCATATATAAATAATGGAAAATTGCTTTCTTTTGCAGACTTATGTAATTGCCACATCTGATCTCTTCCGCAGAAACTAGTCTCTTCAATACCTGTTAAATATACAGTATTAAGCATGACTATTATAAGATTTATTAGATTAATTTGAATTTAAAATTAATGTGATTTATTTTATAACTTTATGCTCCGTAATGTATATTGCTAATAATAGGGTTCTATTGCACGAGAGACATTGCTAAATAGGGTATCTAGTTTCTAGGAGGACTCAACTGCGTTCTTATTGAACACCGAATAAGCGTGTGTAGGGTTGGAGCAAATTTAGAAGAGTAAACAGCATTGTGGTGTACAATGTCTGTTATTGTCAAATACTGAACAATGGTACTTTGTAATTCATTAAATAGTGACATATCGGGTCTTGATTTAATGATTATACATCGTAGGTTTGTTCAAGTGGTGACAACTATCAAGAATCTCTTTATCGAGAAAAATACTGATAATAGTGATACAGAATAAGATTCAGTATCTGTCTTATCGTGTTCTCTAAAGAATTCTTTTTCGTTAATCATACCGGGTTCGAGAAAATTCTTGGTGAATTTTCAAAGTGTTAATCAAGTTTGTGAAGGTTGACTTTTTGGAAAATCATGGTTCACTTGAATCGAATTTTAAGCTAAGTGTTATATGCGTGTTAAGCTAAGTGGGCTGGATATGCGTATTTCACTTTGGGCTTAAATTTGTGTATTCTGCCAAATGGGCCGGATATGCGTGTTTCTGTGTGGG
>CM067169.1:32901601-32905964 GCA_034093135.1 Erigeron breviscapus | reverse complement strand
TAACATCATCCCATTCTGGAGCAATCCCAACTGTCTGTTCACCAGACTGTTCACCAGTCTCTACAATCACTTGTTCACCAGCCTCTAGATTTAAATCCAGTGGAGCCTCTTGCTCACCAGAAGCATGTTCATCAGTCTGAACATCTTCAACAACTTCAACAACCTGCTCTACAATCTGGGCAATATTTTCAGTTTGTTCATCAGTTTCCTGCCCAACAACCTCTTCAGATTCAAAAATTGGTGACACATCCAGATTCATAACATCACCTGGATATCTTTCTGGATTCACCTGGAGTCCAGCTCTCATCAGACGCCTATTAGTTCTAGGTCGTCTAGAAGGTTCAACAACTTGTACATGACCTTCTGGAGCAACTTGTCTTATTGGTTGTACAGCCTCTATTATCTGTACATCATCACCAGATGGTCCTTCAACTCGAGCCATTTCAGCTTCTTCCCTTTGCAAGGAAAGCATGGACTGAGGAATATCTACCTCATCCACTGGAGACCTGAGATTGACCAGATCTCTCATATATTTCACTCACAGAAAAGTGAGTCGTATCCATATCATACTGGTCTCCAAGAGCAATCTTAAACATCAGTGAAAGGAAACGAATATAAGGAACGAATGGCTTTCTTCCTTTCACTCTTAGGCGCTCGACCAGGTCATCAAAAAGAATTTGGGCAAAATCCACTCTAAGCCCAAACCATAAACAGTAGGCAATCTGGAGGTGTGTTTGATTAATCTGGTCTAATCCTCCAGAGCTGCCTCCTAGACATTCAACAATATGTGTAAAGAAATATCTCCATGAGTCTGACAGCTTGCTCATGTAGATAGTCCCTTTTCTTGATAGCTGCCCATGCTCATCCAATATATCTGTATGCCCCATTAATCTGCATACTTCCCTTGTATTTATACCAGAGGGAAACTCAATTGGCAACTCATTCAGGTCAAGATAGTTTAACTGTAGAACAGACCTGAGCAGACTTGCAATGAAACCAAGGGATCTGGTACCTCCCTTGAGAGTATAGTTGATCGATGAAGTATCATCGTCATATGTAGCCGTGTACCAGAATTCACACAAATACTCGTGGTACATCCTTCCTGGATTCAATGTTAATGCACCATATAATGGGCAAGAGAGAAAAAATGAGTTTAATCTCCCAATGATCGATTGGGCATCATGAACACTGGACAGAGAGAGTCTTGCCATCCAGTTATTCATATTGATTCTTATGGCACTCGCCTCAAGATTGATATGAGGTGCCCTAGCAACATTTTCCGAAGGAATGTATTCATTGGCAAGCAGATTTTTAGTTCTTGATTGTCTAGGTGCCATTTATAAGGAATAGATGAAAATGAAATTGAATATATAGGTTATGATGAAGATTTGATGAAAGAATGAATGAAAATGAAGTAAATAAGAGAGATAAATATGATTGGAAAATTGAATGAAGGAAGTTAATGAAGGAATTTGAAAGATTTGGGAGTAAATATGTTCGAAGTAAATGCAATTGAAATTGAAAGTGGGTATATTTAGGAGAAGGAATGTGGAACTCAAACGGTTTATTTGAAATTATCAAATAACATTTTTGATCGGGTTCTGAGATCCGCATTAATTACATCACATCACACATAAATGCATGACGATTTACAGCCCACAAACAGTAACAACTTGTACCTTTTGTTTTCCCAAAGTAAAAAGACCATCATTGCGTTGAAAAATTTACATGCCACGTAGGATTAAAATATCTTCAAAAAGGTTTGCTTATGTGGCACACACAAAGACCAAGTATTTAGAAAATATTATGACATAGTTCAGTGCATCTGGAGGTTGACTGGACCTTCAGTATCACTGGTGGATTAGTCCAGTGAACATGTACTGATGGTACACTGGAGGGACACTCCAGTAAAGTACCAGTGAAAACCATTTTTGAAAGACTGGTAACCTCAAACGTGCACGTCAACTAATACAGACAAATGAGAGGGACACATTTACAAGAAGACATAAGTCAACTTAAACACGCACTTCAACTTGTCCAGTTACCAGTGAGAGGGACATATTTACAAGGCACCAGTAATATTTTCTGAATAATTTATCCAGTGAGAAAATAAATTCCCCCTGAACTTAAAACATTTTTAATAGAAAATATTTTTCAAGTCTTCCCTGGAATGTTGTTCCAGAAATCTAATAATGCAAAGATAGTACACATAGGCGTTCAATATCTGAGCAGTCACCAGATTTAAGGATTTAACATTCCCAACAAGATATTCAAAAGTTTTGACATCCAAAGGTTTGGTAAAAATGTCAGCGAGTTGTTTGTCAGTGGGAATAAAATGGAGTTCAATGTAGTTCGATGGTTAACCAGGAAAGTGCAAAATACAACAAGTCTAATAAGCACTAGATTGGAATAGTATTACTTTAATATAAATGCAAGTATATAAATAAAGTAATACAAGACTTAAAGCAATAAACAAATAAAGTGGTACATTATGTATTTTTCATGGGTATTTTATTTATGATGTTAAATAAAATACAAGGTTGTTGCGGAATCAAGATAATACAATTAAGCATGTATCCTAACAACCTCTGAGTTACAAATGATCTATATTTGTCAAATAACTCTTTAGGATCAAGATACTTAAAGTTGTGAAGTATCCCAGTTTAAGATCGAGAGTATTTGGACAAATTCACTTCAATGCAAAATGAATGCTTAAAAGTATTTATGTCAAGGAAATGACTTCCTATTTATAGGCAACAAAATTCACCAGTGAATTTTGTGCCGTACAAATATGGTTGCATACATTTAATGATCCGACAAGAACATTAAATGTATTGGATAAGGAATAAGGATAAAGTCACATCAAATGCAAGTGTATCCTTTTATCCAACCACCTTTACACACGTATACTTTGGTAAAGAACAAGTGGATTGTTCTTTGGAAAGTGTGTAAAGGGAAAAGTCAATCCTTGATATCAGTGTTCAGACTTGTAGGATCTAGAACACTGACAATCCTCTAGTGTACAGATCTGGTAAGACTTTCCAGTGGACTCCGCCATTTGTTAAGTCTTTTTTCTTCAGACTTCAGTCTTTGACTTCAGTCAGAATGTCTTCAGTAGAGTTGATCTGGACTAGGGTGAAGTCCAGTGAGCTCATCTGGAGAATACTCCAGATTTCCTATACAAGTATTTGCTCACTGGTATTCAATTATTTCTGGACAAATCTTCAGAGGGACTCCAGATTCCAAGTCTGGAGTAGGTCCAGTAGAACACGATTCTAGTCAGATCCTCAGTGAGGCTCCAGTAGTCGCGTCTGGAGCGAGTCCAGTAAATCTGGACTAAATCTGGACCTAACAAAGCTCATTTATTCCCCAAAACATGTCTTGAACCTCTGCAAATCATTTACTTGGTCGAAAATGAAGTTTTAGTGTATTTTGGGTCGAGTTCGTCTTCATTCTGCTGCTGCTGCTCGTTCAGTTCGTTCCAGCGTCTTGGACGCTCACCACCACCGTCTCAGACGGTGGTCTGGTTAAGCAAGTTCTAGCGTTTCACTCCCTTGAACCAGCGTAAGTAAGGGCAGCTGTGGCATAAGAGTTTTCTGGGCCACCGTCTGAGACGGTGGTACTACCGTCCAAGACGCCGGGCTGCTTTGTTGCTTTTTCTGTTTTGCTAGTTGAGGTCAGATCTCCTAGGATCGAGTCGGGCTTCGATTTGGGTCCTTCCTTGACCATTTTGGTGACCTATACGAGTCTTACGGGTCATACAAAGTTGTGGTTTATTCCAAAAACTTTGTAAGTGCACGTCTATGTCAATAGCAGTCTATATTGTTCAGGCTTATATTGTAATCAGTGTTGTAAATAACGGACTTAACGGCCGTTATAACACGTTATAACGGGTAACGGAGGTCTACCGTTACGTTACTGGCCTCGTAGGGTAAATTTAATGGTCTAGTCTTTAACGGTCAAATAACGGACTTAACGGTCAAATAACGGCTTTAACGGTCAACAAAATGCTTAACGGTCAAACAAAAGTTTGACTTTTTAGGTGAAAAAGAAACGGGTTTTCAATTATATTAGGGTTTTACTTTTTTCAATCCAAAAAACCAAACGGGAAGAAAGATCTTACCAGTGACTTTATCATTCCAACCTTTGATTTATGATTTATTAAAAAAAAAAGCAAGAGAAAGATGTTTCAATCCAAGAAACAAAAGGGGAGGGACGATTTGACTCACAGTGATGGCAATGGTGGTGGATCTATGGAGGTTTCATGGTTAATTAGAAAAGATAGAAGAAATATAGATATATTATAAAGAAAGTAAGGAAAGTGCCGTCTAAAAAAGAAGAAATTGAGATCTCAATTTGGACT
>CM067169.1:32819101-32894101 GCA_034093135.1 Erigeron breviscapus | reverse complement strand
ACAAATTTATATGTCTGGAAAACACTTTATAGATCATGAGTGTTTTCAGTTTCATCTTTTAAGTTCTAACTTAGACTAAATCTGGTCATTTACTTATGAAAATAAAAAATTGCAACTATTATTACTTTCACCAAAAAGGAAAATAATTACAACTTTCATAAAACATTTAATTACAATAAGTACAATGATATAAGATTCAGGCCCTTCTTCTTGATGTCCTTTCTGGTGCATCTTCAGTAGCCTTCCTCTTTGGAGATGGAGATGATGGAACAGACACTGGTGGTCTCAGACCCAACACAGCTTCCATTTGTTGAATTCTCTTCCAGACTTTCTCAATTCTTTTCATAAAAGCCTTCACATCTGGAGAGAGATCAGTCTTACCTTTGAAGGTCAATCCTATCTCCTTTAGTTCAGTCCACCCAAAAGCTTGGACTGACGTATCCTTCCTTTCATCAGTAAAGTTACCTTCTCTGGTCAACTTCACATTAAACCTGGTCATACCTTGATGATGTTCAGCCAGTGTGATTTCAGCATTAATTATTCTTCTTGCATTGGCCCTGAACTTCATCATTTCTTCAAACTTAGCCTTTTGCTTAGCCAACTGAACCATATCTTCAGTTTCCCTGGATACACCACTCTGTTGTCCTTCAGTGGACTGGTGTTCTTGTCTATTGATCTTCAGAGTTGTATCCAGAGGAATAAAGGTGCTAATATCACCATCTTTAATTGCCTTCAGTTGCTTGGCAGTAAGCTTGGGTAGACCAGTCATTCTCTTCCTGTATTCCAGTTCCAGAGCACCAGCATTTCTTCTTATTTTCTTTTGGAGGCTTACCAGCTCCTCCTTTCTTTGTCTGATAAGCTCTGGAATGGTTACACCATAAATCAAGGAATCATATACCTGTTCTTCCTCTTCACCAGACACCATCTTTTCTTTCCCTTTAACTGCCTTCAGTGTGGTAGGGATGTCTGGGAAGGATTCAAACTGGGGCTCGGCTTCAGTACCAGCAGCCTCTTCTTCAGTCTGCACATTGGCTTCAGTGCCAAGTGCTCTCTGGGCAATACGTGCACTGGCATCAGTACCAGTCACTTGTTTACTTTGAATAACGCTTTCAGTAGCGACCGCCCTTACAACCTCTTTCTTTTTCCTTATCAAACTTTCTTGGATACCAGATGATGGAATAGACAATTTTTCCCCTTTGGAATGATCTCTAGTCCTGGACTTTAGATCATTCCACAATTCTTCCATCATTAGCCTATCCAGTGAGCCAAATGTTCTGCCTTGTTCTGGCAAGGAAGCAGTCATACCTTTCTTTAATTCCAGCACTTCCTTCTTCATATTTTCAATTTGTTCAGGCAAGTGCTTAGGCAGCTTCTCATCCAGTAGCTTCTCAAATTGTGGTAAAACCCCATCATAAATACTACGAAGGACAGTCCCAGAAACCTCTTCACATAATTCTTTCAACATGTGGTTTCTGAACTTCCTTGTACATTCATCACTTAAAACACTTACAACTTCTCCTTGATCCAGTACGGGCCTACTCTCCAGAGAGCTTACCCTAAACACCAAGTTCTTAACCTCTTCTTTCAGCCCTGCCAGTTCGCCAGTGACTGCAGTCTGAACAGAAGACACCATTTTGGATTCCAACCCCTGGACTGCCACTTTAATGTTTTCAGAATTTTGATTGGTGGCCAGTACCAGTTCATCCAACTTCTCGAACACTAACTTCTCATTCCCAGCGAACAAGTTCATTTCTGAAGAGAGATTATTTGATAACAAAGACTTGAAGTCAGAAATAACCTGGGAAGATGAGTGCAGTGATCTCTCCAGGTCCGCCACCTTACTAAGAAGGCCTTGGACCTCGGTTGAGGAAGAAGTGGAGAGACCAGTGGGTGGTTCCAGATGAGAAGTCAATCTGGTCATTACTGGGATTTGTTCGGTTGGGTTCACTGGAGGTTGAGTTGTAGGAATGAAAGGAGTGAAATATGGAGTTGATTGAGGAATTGAAGGTGGTGGAGGTGGTGGCATTGATTCTGGTGGGGGTTGAGTTGATTCTGGTGGTGGTATTTCTGGTGTAGGGGTAGGTATTTCTGGTGAAGGTGTTGGTATTTCAGGTAGAGTTTCTTCTTCTTGTACATCTTCACCCAGAAAGTTTAAACTTGCATCAAATCCCTCAGACATGGGGGAGTCAACATCATCCCATTCTGGAATATTCCCAACAAATTGTTCACCAGACTGTTCACCAGTCTCTACTTGTTCACCAACCTCAACATTCAAATCTAGTGGAGCCTCTTGCTCACCAGATGCTTCAACCTGCTCAACAATTTCAGCAATATCTTCTTGTACCACAGCCTGGACTTCAGTGTCCACTCTCTGTTCAGTTTGTACAAGAGATTCAATATTTTCTTCAAAGATAGGAGATCCATCAATATTAATTGTATCACCAGGATGGGTTGATGGATTTACCTGGACTCCTCCCCTCATTAGACGCCTATGTGATCTTGGTCGTCTGGAAAGCTCAACAGTGGGTTGCAAGCCTTCTTCAGGAGCCACTTGACTTATTGGTTGTATAAGTTCTACAACCTGGACATCTTGGTCACCAGAATGCTCTTCAACAACTTGAACACTTCCTGGTGCCACAATCTCTTCTGCCCTTTGGAATGAGAGCATGGACTGAGGAATATCTACCTCACCATCTCTTGACTGTAGGTTGTTCAGATCCCTTAAAAACTCACTCATAGAAAAATGAGTAGTATTATTATCATATTGGTCTCCTAGACCATTTCTGAACATCAGGGAAAGAAAACGTATAAATGGAACGTGTGGTTTTCTCCCTTTTGCCTTCAATCGATCCACCAAATCATTAAACAGGATCTGAGCAAAATCCACCCTTATCCCAAACCACAAACAATAGGCAATCTGGAGTTGCGTTTGATTTATTTGATCTAGACCTCCAGAACTACCTCCTAGACACTCTACCAAATGAGTGAAGAAAAATCTCCACGAATCTGTCAGCCTACTCATATAAATGGTTCCTTTTCTCAACAACTGGCCTTGATCATCTACAATTTCTGTGTGCCCCATCAACCTGCACACTTCCCTGAAATTTATGCCAGTAGGGAGTTCGATTGGCAGCTCATTCTGGTCATGATAGTTCAATTGTAAAACAGACCTGAGCAAATTCACCGAAAAACTCAAAGATCTGGTACCTCCATTGAGAGTGTAAGAAATTGATGAAGTTTCTTCATTGTAGAAAGCGGAGTACCAGAACTCACATAAGTAGTCATGGTACATTTTCCCTGGATTTAGGGTTAATGCACCATACAGAGGGCATGAGAGAAAGAACGTATTCAATCTCCCAATGATAGAACGAGCAGGATGAACACTGGAAAGTTTGGCCATCCAGTTATTCATATTGATGCGTATGGATTTCGCCTCAAGAGAAATATGTCTCGGTTTAACTACATCACCAACCGGAGCATATTCAGCAGATAAGAGATTTTTAGGTGCCATTTTTGATAGATAGATGAAGATGAAATTGAAAATATAAGGTTATGAAGAATTTAATGAATTGCAGTTAAGAGTTATATGATTGGAAAATGAATGAAGAATTTTAAGAATTGAAGTTAAGAGTTATATGATTGGAAAATGAATGAAGAATTTAATGAATTGCAGTTAAGAGTTATATGATTGGAAAATGAATGAAGAATTTAATGAATTGCAGTTAAGAGTTATATGATTGGAAAATGAATGAAGAATTTAAGGAATTGAATGAAGGAATTTTAGATTTGGGAGTAAATGTTCGAAGTAAATGAAATTGAAAGTGAAAGTGGGTATATATAGGATTGAGAATGTGGAACTCAAACGATTAATTTGAAATTATCAAATACAATTTTTGATCGTGTTCTGAGATCCGCATTAATTACATCACATCACACATAAATGCATGACGGTTTACAGCCCACAAAACAGTAACAACTTGTACTTTTTGTTTTCCCAAAGTAAAAAGACCATCATTGTTTTGAAAAACTTACATGCCACGTAGGATTTATAAGATAAATATCTTTGAAAAAGTTTGCTTACGTGGCACATACAAAGATCAAGTATTTTGAAAATATTATGACATATTTCAGTGCATCTGGAGGTTGACAGGACCGTCCAGTATCACTGGTGGATTAGTCCAGTGAACATGTACTGATGGTACACTGGAGGGACACTCCAGTAAAGTACCAGTGAAAACCAATTTTTGAAAGACTGGAAACCTTAAACTTGCACGTCAACTAATACAGACAAATGAGAGGGACACATTTACAAGGAGACATAAGTCAACTCAAACACGCACTTCAACCTGTCCAGTTACCAGTGAGAGGGACATATTTACAAAGCACCAGTAATATTTTCTGAAGAATTTGTCCAGTGAGAAAATTAATTCCCCCTGAACTTAAACATTTTTAAGAGAAAATATTTTTCAAGTCTTCCCTGGAATGTTGATCCAGAAATAAATTTTTGAATCTTTAAATCAAAGATCCTTAGTAGTACACAATGGCGTTCAATACCAAGGTTCCAGATTTAAGGGTTTAACATTCCCAACTCACCAACAAGATATTCAAAAGTTTTTACATCCAGTGGTTTAGTAAAAATGTCAGCGAGTTGTTTGTCAGTGGGAATAAAATGGAGTTCAATGTTGTTTTTCATAATATGATCGCGAATGAAATGGTACCTTAGATCAATGTGTTTGGTTCTGGAGTGCATGACTGGATTGTTGGTTTTTTTTTTTTTTTTTTTTTTTTTTTTTTTTTTTTTTTTTTTTTTTTTTTTTTTTCTTATTTTTACCACTTAACTTATTTTTTTTTTTTTTTTTTTTTTTTTTTTTTTTTTTTTTTTTTTTTTTTTTTTTTTTTTTTTTTTTTTTTTTTTTTTTTTTTTTTTTTTTTTTTTTTTTTTTTTTTTTTTTTTTTTTTTTTTTTTTTTTTTTTTTTTTTTTTTTTTTTTTTTTTTTTTTTTTTTTTTTTTTTTTTTTTTTTTTTTTTTTTTTTTTTTTTTTTTTTTTTTTTTTTTTTTTTTTTTTTTTTTTTTTTTTTTTTTTTTTTTTTTTTTTTTTTTTTTTTTTTTTTTTTTTTTTTTTTTTTTTTTTTTTTTTTTTTTTTTTTTTTTTTTTTTTTTTTTTTTTTTTTTTTTTTTTTTTTTTTTTTTTTTTTTTTTTTTTTTTTTTTTTTTTTTTTTTTTTTTTTTTTTTTTTTTTTTTTTTTTTTTTTTTTTTTTTTTTTTTTTTTTTTTTTTTTTTTTTTTTTTTTTTTTTTTTTTTTTTTTTTTTTTTTTTTTTTTTTTTTTTTTTTTTTTTTTTTTTTTTTTTTTTTTTTTTTTTTTTTTTTTTTTTTTTTTTTTTTTTTTTTTTTTTTTTTTTTTTTTTTTTTTTTTTTTTTTTTTTTTTTTTTTTTTTTTTTTTTTTTTTTTTTTTTTTTTTTTTTTTTTTTTTTTTTTTTTTTTTTTTTTTTTTTTTTTTTTTTTTTTTTTTTTTTTTTTTTTTTTTTTTTTTTTTTTTTTTTTTTTTTTTTTTTTTTTTTTTTTTTTTTTTTTTTTTTTTTTTTTTTTTTTTTTTTTTTTTTTTTTTTTTTTTTTTTTTTTTTTTTTTTTTTTTTTTTTTTTTTTTTTTTTTTTTTTTTTTTTTTTTTTTTTTTTTTTTTTTTTTTTTTTTTTTTTTTTTTTTTTTTTTTTTTTTTTTTTTTTTTTTTTTTTTTTTTTTTTTTTTTTTTTTTTTTTTTTTTTTTTTTTTTTTTTTTTTTTTTTTTTTTTTTTTTTTTTTTTTTTTTTTTTTTTTTTTTTTTTTTTTTAAGAGAAAATATTTTTCAAGTCTTCCCTGGAATGTTGATCCAGAAATAAATTTTTGAATCTTTAAATCAAAGATCCTTAGTAGTACACAATGGCGTTCAATACCAAGGTTCCAGATTTAAGGGTTTAACATTCCCAACTCACCAACAAGATATTCAAAAGTTTTTACATCCAGTGGTTTAGTAAAAATGTCAGCGAGTTGTTTGTCAGTGGGAATAAAATGGAGTTCAATGTTGTTTTTCATAATATGATCGCGAATGAAATGGTACCTTAGATCAATGTGTTTGGTTCTGGAGTGCATGACTGGATTGTTGGAGATAGCGATGGCACTGGTATTATCACAAAAGATTGGAGTTTTTGAATATTTAATACCATAATCAAGCAACTGGTTCTTCATCCAGAGTATCTGAGCACAACAACTGGCTGCAGACACGTATTCAGCTTCAGCAGTGGATAATGAAACTGAAGTTTGCTTCTTACTGGTCCAGCTGACCAGTTTGCCACCTAGGAAATGACATCCACCAGTTGTGGATTTCCTATCTATCTTACAACCTGCATGATCTGAATCTGAATAACCCATTAGATCCATGCCTGAGCCTTTGGGGTACCAAAGACCTAGACTGGGGACACCTTTAAGGTACTTCAGTATGCGCTTTACAGCAAGCATATGAGATTCCTTTGGATTAGACTGATATCTGGCACATAAACATGTTGAAAACATAATATCTGGTCTACTGGCCGTTAAATACATCAGTGAACCAACCATGCCTCTATAGACAGTGGTGTTCACTGGTTTGCCATCTGGATCCGAGTCCAGTGTCAGTGGTGCAGAAATTGGAGTTGGTTTAGATGGTGAAGAATTCATATCGAATTTCTTTAAAAGATCTCTAACATATTTTTCCTGATTAATAAAAATTCCATCTTTGTTTTGTTTAATCTGGAGTCCAAGAAAATATGTTAATTCACCCATCAAACTCATTTCATATTCAGTGGACATGATTTTAGAAAATTTCTTGCACATGTTTTCATCAGTAGACCCAAAAATTATATCATCAACATAAATTTGTACCATTAACAGATTACCTTTCTCATGAAGAATGAACAAGGTATTGTCAATTGCACCTCGTTTAAAACCATTTTTCAACAAATGTTTAGTCAGAGTATCATACCAGGCACGTGGGGCTTGTCTGAGGCCATATAGCGCTTTGTCCAGACGATATACCCAATGTGGATGCTTGTCATCAACGAAACCTGGAGGTTGTCTGACGTAAACTTCTTCTTCAAGCTTCCCATTCAAGAAAGCACTCTTTACGTCCATCTGGTAGACCTTGAACTGATGATTAGCAGCGAATGCTAAGAAAATTCTGATCGCTTCAAGTCTAGCCACTGGAGCAAAAGATTCATCAAAGTCGACATCTGACTGGCAGTAGCCTTGTGCTACCAGTCTGGCCTTGTTTCTTATTACGTGGCCATCTTCATCTACTTTGTTTCTGAAGACCCATCTTGTTCCAATTGGTTCTTTCTTTCCAACTGGGAAAGGAACCAGATACCATACTTTGTTCCTTTCAAACTGGTGAAGCTCTTCTTGCATAGCAGTCACCCAGTTTGGATCTTCCAGAGCCTCGTCAATCTTCTTAGGTTCTATCAAAGATAGAAAACTGACGTATAAGCATTGATTACTGGAGGCTCTTCTGGTCTGAACACCACGACTGGAGTCACCTAAGATCTGATCAATAGGGTGAGCTTTTGTCCATCTGGAGTACTGACCAGGATTGTTACTGACAACAATATCAGTGCAAGAATTCAGTTGAGTCTCCTCTGGAGTTGATTCTGGAGGAGGGTCTTGCCAAATTACTTCAGTATCTTCATCTGAGTCATTTAAATCACGATTTGCATCATGAAATTCTTCATCAGAAGACATTTCTGGTAAATTCTCAACTGACACTGATACTGGGGGAGTAGTACGCACATCTGAACCAATATTAATTTCAGAGGGTAGTTTGAAAATAATAGAGGGATAGAATGGAGTACTACTGGAGAGTTTCTTTTTCTGAACAGGTTCCAGATCAGGATGACTGGAAACTGTGTCTGGTGAATCTTCAAATTTGTCGTTTATAGGATCAGATTCACAAAAGACAATTGGTGTTACTGGGGGAGTAGTACGCACATCTGAACCAATATTAATTTCAGAGGGTAGTTTGAAAATAATAGAGGGATAGAATGGAGTACTACTGGAGAGTTTCTTTTTCTGAACAGGTTCCAGATCAGGATGACTGGAAACTGTGTCTGGTGAATCTTCAAATTTGTCGTTTATAGGATCAGATTCACAAAAGACAATTGGTGTTACTGGGGGAGTGTCAGGGACTGGCTTCTTGTTGATTGAGGCATTTGATTCATCAAATGTTACATGAATTGACTCATGGACCTTCTCCAGTCTCTTGTTATAGACTCTGAAGGCCTTGCGAATGGCTGAATAGCCTAAGAAATACCCTTCATCAGCTTTGGCATCAAATTTGCCTAGCTGACTGGAGTCGTTCAGGATGTAAACTGGACATCCAAAAACGTGAAAATAACCAATGTTTGGTTTTCTATTTCTTAAGACTTCATAGGCTGTCTTTTTGTGTCTTTTGATGTACACTGATCGATTCTGGGTGTGGCAAGCAGTTGCAATTGCTTCCGCCCAGAAACTGGTAGACAGTCCAGATTCAGCAAGCATACTCCTGGCAGCTTCTATCAGCGTTCGATTTTTCCTTTCCACAACTCCATTTTGCTCTGGAGAGCGGGCTGAAGAGAAGTTCTGGGAGATGCCAGTGTCAGTACAGAATGACTCCAGAGTTGCATTCTGGAATTCTGTTCCATTGTCACTTCTTAACTGACACACTTTTCGACTGTACTTGAGCTCAATTTGCTTGATAAGACTGATGATTTCAGCAGCAGCTTCACTTTTGGACCTCAGAAAGATCACCCAACAATATCTGGAGAACTCATCTATGATCACCAGGGTGTATCTTTTACCAGCACGAGTCTGAACGTTCACTGGACCAAAAAGGTCCATATGAAGCATGTGAAGAGGTTCAGTAATGCTGAAATTCTGTCTGGTCTTGAAACTGGTACGCTTTTGCTTACCCATCTCACATCCTGGACATGGTCTTTCCTTTTTGAAGGAGACTGAAGGTATCCCATCTGCAAGTTGTTTTCTGGACAACTTGTTAATGTTTTTGAAGTTTAAATGGGATAACCTTTTGTGCCATAACCAGTTTGTGTCTTCATCAGCTTGAGTATAGAAACACTGCTCTGAAGGAGAGCTTTCCATATCCATCACGTACACATTCCCTTTTCTGGGAGCAATCAACACTACCTTCCAGTCCTTGTTGAATACGATGCCCTGAGCAACATTGAATAAGACTTGATAGCCATCGTCACACAGTTGACTTACACTGATCAAGTTATATTTCAAACCATTCACAAATGCAACTCGTCTGAACTTGACTTGTCCATTGTTCAGAACACCATATCCCTCAGTCTTCCCACAACCATCATTTCCAAACGTGATGGAGGGTCCATCAGAAATGGTGAACTCCTCCAGTAGGGTCTTACATCCGGTCATCGTCCTGCCAGCTGCACTGTCAAGATACCAGATAAGCTTCTTTCGATCGCCCTACACATACACCAGATATTTATCAGTTAGATTTGGGAACCCATCGACTGATGGGTTCACTGGACCCTCCCTTATAGGTCCCTGGGGCAATCTGGTCTAGTTCACTATGTTCAATAGTGGTCTTAGAAGAGAACACCACTGGTTAGTATGAAATTCTTCATTTGAAGGCATTTCCTGGAGTACTGGTTCAGTATGAAATTCTTCATTGAAGCATTTCTGGAGTCACTGGTTCAGTATGAAATTCTTCATTTGAAGCATTTCCTGGAGTACTGGTTCAGTATGAAATTCTTCATTGAAGGCATTTCTGGAGTACTGGTTCAGTATGAAATTCTTCATTTGAAGGCATTTCCTGGAGTACTGGTTCAGTATGAAATTCTTCATGCAAGTTTTTCTGGACAACTTGTTAATGTTTTTGAAGTTTAAATGGGATAACCTTTTGTGCCATAACCAGTTTGTGTCTTCATCAGCTTGAGTATAGAAACACTGCTCTGAAGGAGAGCTTTCCATATCCATCACGTACACATTCCCTTTTCTGGGAGCAATCAACACTACCTTCCAGTCCTTGTTGAATACGATGCCCTGAGCAACATTGAATAAGACTTGATAGCCATCGTCACACAGTTGACTTACACTGATCAAGTTATATTTCAAACCATTCACAAATGCAACTCGTCTGAACTTGACTTGTCCATTGTTCAGAACACCATATCCCTCAGTCTTCCCACAACCATCATTTCCAAACGTGATGGAGGGTCCATCAGAAATGGTGAACTCCTCCAGTAGGGTCTTACATCCGGTCATCGTCCTGCCAGCTGCACTGTCAAGATACCAGATAAGCTTCTTTCGATCGCCCTACACATACACCAGATATTGATCAGTTAGATTTGGGAACCCATCGACTGATGGGTTCACTGGACCCTCCCTTATAGGTCCCTGGGGCAATCTGGTCTAGTTCACTTTGTTCAATAGTGGTCTTAGAAGAGAAGACCACTGGGGTTGATGGTTTTAAAACCTTTTCATTTTTCTCAACTGGAGAAATAAATTTGTCTTTCTTTGAAAAAGGTTTTGTATTTTGTCTAGGGCCAGATGAAGTACCCTCAAGAAAGTTTAATCTTGCATTAAAACTTTGTGATTGACGAGTCAGAATTTGAATCTGGCTCTCTATCCTGGACAAAATATTTTCTTCAGATGATACCTTAGCCTTTCCAGTCAAAGGCTTTGGTAAGGGATTGGTCTGAGGTAAAGGTCTATTCTGCTTCACCTTTTTAACTGGAGCAGTCATCTGGACAGCTCCAGTCTTAACCTCTGGGGATTGAACTGGGTCTAAATTGGTCTTGGGTGTTACAGGCATATCATAAACAGTTGTGGGCCTTAACACCTCTGGTAACCGATCGATTACTGGTATTAATGATGCAACATTAGTATTTCCATCTAAATATGCACGTTTTTGAGCAGGAAATTGTTTAACTGAAGCATCATATGGCTTTTTAGTTTCTAGCCATGACTTTATTACCAGTTTTTCTTTCTCTAGAATGATCTCAAGATCTTGCTTTTCTTGAATCAATTGTTCAGTTACCAGAACCTGGGCTTGAAATGCCAGTTCAATGTCTTGAAGCTCTTTTAATTTTGATTTTAAAGCATTTATTTCAGAAGAATCTGTTTCTAGACCATTTACACAATCAGATCTAACAGTTTCTACAAAAATCAAATCAGAATTTAAAGCTTCAGCAATGTCCAATTTTAGTTCTTGGTCAGTTGCATTATCATAATCACTAACCTTTTTAATAACTATGTCCACCCATCGTCCAGATGTGACATCTTCCTTCACCAGGTGCTCATCAACTTCCAGAGCCATGTAACAGCAATCTCTTTCTTCTTCTTCATCAACAGATGAGTCATCAGAAGGAACCCACTTCTCTTCAGTTGTAGCAATCATGCACTTATTATTTGTTTCCATTTGTTGTGCCATGAGAGCAATTTGGGCCTTAAGCTTTTTATATTTCAATTTATAGCTATCATCAGGCTTATTATTAGAAGAGAATGGACCAGGCTTGGATGCAAACTGGTTGGACCTGCACTCTTTCATGAAATGACCCTTTTTGCCACACTTAAAGCATGTCAAATTGGTCTTGTCAGTGGAAGAACTGGATGCAAATTGTCCAGATGGCTTATTTGCTCTTGCTTTGAAACGGTTAAACGTTTTAGCAATCATTGCAATAAGGTCATCATCTTCAGTTTCATCACAACAGTCTGGAGAGATTTGACTGGACTCTCCAGAATCCATAAGTTCAGACACCATCTTCTTCATAGAAAATACATTCTCAGAAGATATCAGTGCTGTACTTTGTGGTTCAGAATAACTAACCACTTTAGGAGTACTGGAGGCATGGTTAAAAGCATCTTGTTCTGCAACCACTCTCTGAGCTTGATTTTCTTCAGTGTACCTGAAGGCTCCATATAGAGTTGAGAGAGTGTGTGTGTGCAGAGTTTTACCTTGTCGTAAAACAAGTATCATGTGAGACCATTTGGTGGGTAGAATGTCACAAAATTTCTCCAGAAGTATATCCTTGTCCTTCTCAACCCCAAGACCTCTCAATTGGTTTATGATACTCATAAATCTGGTGTAAGTACCAGTGAGAGACTCGTTAGGTTGAGCAAAAAATGACTCATACCTCTTGTTTAAGGAGACCTTTCTGGTGACAATGGTGTCATCTCCTCCTTCATGTTGGTTAAGAAGCTCATCCCACATGGTTTTGGCACTAGGAAAAAGAACTAGTGTGGGAATTAGGGTTTCTGGAACGGCCCCGAGGATCATGTTTTTAAGGAGGGTGTCTAGATTCACCAATCTCCTCTCCTCTTCTGACCAATGTTCCTCCCTCTTTTCCCTTCCCCTTCTAGATCCAGAAGGATCAAGAAGTGGATTGAGAGGTGATGTAGGTACATAAGGACCTTCGTTTAAAATCTTCATCATGTTCCTCTCAATACCAGTGACATGCAAAACCATCCTAGCCTTCCACGTACCAAATTCATCACTGTTCCCACTGAATTTAGGAACAGGATTATTCGAGTAGTGCACATGCACGTGTGGAGAAGCAGGAGTAGGAGGAGGAGGTGGAGGATTAGTGTTATTAACATTTTGTGGTTCATTTTGATCATGAATATTTACATTAGGATCGGGACCAAGACTAAAACCTTGTGTATTTTCTTGGTTAGCCATCAAGAACAGATCTAGGCAATGATTAGCCTTCTGCTCTGATACCAAATGTGAGTCCCTTAATTAACGAGATGGTTTGTTGAAAAACGTGTTGAGACACGTTCCCAGATCGTTTAACACGAGATCTATACAGTCATAGATGTGCGGAATCCATCTATAATCGTCTTTAGGTTTATATGATGAAAATGGTGATGAACACGAAAATACACAAGATGATAATAAGAACAGGAGATAAATTCAGATGTATAAAACTCATATCTTGTATTAATCATAAGATTACAATACATAAAACGAGTAGACATCTGATTCTTTGGGCGGCATCTCAAGGTATAGATCTCTACCTTGAGAACCTAGTGAATGACTAACGTTGCAACTAAATCATCAACTGAAAACCTAAACCTAAGATCTCTATTTATAGGCTGAACATGGGCTGGGCTGTCAAACTCGTACAAACTGTGCTGGGCCATACGAACTTATTAGTTCTTACGAACTTAAAGTTCGTTTGGCATATACTTACGAACTTATTAGTTCTTACGAACTTAAAGTTCGTAAGACATATATGTACGAATTTCTCAGCCTTTTAGAATTATTGCATCGGACAACAATTTATGCACTTAATGTGCTCTAACAAACTCCCCCTTGGCCGGTGCAATCAATTCTTCAAGAAGTTCCAATATCAGTTATAGAAAGTCTAAGTGAATAACCTCCCCCTTAACTTGAGACATCGGTTCTTCTATGTCGAGACTCAATCTTCTGAAACTGCAACCTGATCTTCAACCTGCAAAATCTTTATATCTTCATGAAAACCAACCAACCCAACACCTCTTGCTGTAGTTCTCCCCCTCAGTAGTAGCACCTCCAAATTAAACATCAGCAATCTTCCACCCTAGGATTTATTGCCGGAGACCCTGCTCATCTTGCTTAATTGGCATGTAATGGCGGAGTTGAATTTCCAACAATCAGCATCAAATCAATCAGCTCTCACAAAAAATAAGAAACTCTGTAAACTGAATCACAAAATGTAGTCGCATAAATCCTGTCTCAACTAGCAATGTCTGACTCTGTCTTGTATCTTCACAACTCTACCAATCACCCGAAGCCTTTCTAATCCGATATCCTCTTCTGTTGTATAAGCTGCCATACACAAAGATCTTTATCTTCGCAACCATTGCCTGATATCATCTCTATGTCTTGGAATATAGATAAGATTCAATCTTCAAATACTCAACAACAAGTAACCAGCTTCATTACTCCAATACTTCAACAGTTCAAACCGCTATATGTGAAAGATCATCTTTTGATAATACTCCAATAAATAACATGATGATCTTCAAACTCGAACATTATAATACTTTAATCACCATCAACGTTAAACTAAATGAATGAACAGAATAACCTTTGATCTTCAATGAATGTCGAGTAGTTCATATTTTTATTTAGAAATACCGAGGTTTATCCCCCCTATTTCTTAGCAAAAATCTTGAACTTCAGCCTGTCTTAGGTTTTAAATATCTCCCATTCTTGAGGTTCTTCAAAAAGCTTAGAGCTCCCGACGGTTAAAACTCTTCGCCAAACAGGGTATATTCGTTTTCCCTCCAAATTTCCGAGGAAAAACACATTTACGTGAAACATTGGTATTCACGTAAATTTTTATTTCTAAGGCTGTAGGAAAAATTTGATAATTGCCGAAAATTTTCATCCAAAACGTGCCGAAATCGCACAAAAACGGACCGAAAATTTTTCGAACGCTACCAAACTTCAAATCTCCGAAAATTTTTTATCAAAAGCATTTTCTTCTGTATTATAGTCATGTCCAAATTTTGCCTTAACTTCACGCTTTAATCGTTCAGTTTCAGCTTCAACTTGATCATCACTTAAATAATCAACCGATTTCGAAGAATTACCTGAATCAAGTGCTTCAATAACTTCAGCTTCTCGAGGAGCACTTGAACCACCCGCACCAGAAGTACCAGTCTGGGCAGTATCTCTTTCTTTCTCCCCCTGAGTCTCAACCCCTTTTCCTTTGTCAGAAACTGGGCGAGAATCACTCCTATTACCAGCATCATCAGCATCATCATCATCATCATCATTCTGACGTCTTGGCTGAGCTGCTGCTAATCTGCAAATTTCTTCAGGAACATCTCCCCCTTGATTCTTGACCCAGTTGATTAAAAAGATCAAAGCACCTTGAACATTCGTAAGATCAGACTCCAAAGTATCAACACGAGTCTGAAGAACATCTATTCGCCTAACAAGGGAGTAATCCGAAGGAATAGGAGGAAAAGTAGGCACTCTGGGTAATATTAATCTGGCAGGAGGCAAAAGTGGACGTAAGGGTACACTGCCAGCAACAATAGGAACAGTAGGAACTGATGCTGTTGAGACAGCAGGAATATCAGCAGCAGCTGCAGGTGCTGAAGTGTCCTCAAAAATTCTTGCACGCTTAGCTCTGCGATAAGTTAGAGGAGCATCCAGTGTCCTCTTCGATCCAACATTACTTGTACCTTCATGTACTGGACTTGATGCTATATCTCTAAGTTCCAATTGTTCTTGAAAATCAGATACATCTTCTTGTTCAGCACCAACACCCTCATTCAGATCTTCTTCTTGAACAGATTGACTCGTTGCAGAAAGGACTGGAGAAGAATGACACGCCTTACTCCGACGCTCTCGGCGTAAAGCACCCTGTACATCTTCTCTAGAAAAATGATATGAATTATCACTTCCTGAAGCAGCAGGTACATCATGAGCCATCTTCGTTCGTTGCTCATTACCCGAATCAGCAGCGACACTATCGTATTCATCTGTGTCAGCTTCCACTACATCATCATCACCATCATTCTCACTGTCTGAATCATCAGAATCGCTATCCGAGCTATCATCTGAACTTTCTTCATCCTCATGATCAGAATTAACTTCATCATCCACTAACATATCATCCTCAAAGCGAGATCGATAATTTGGATTAATCAAGTGACCAAACAATGGTGGATTATTTAGACCAGCCACATTTCGAGTATTGGCATCTAAATCAGCAAAGATACGTAAAGGCCAAGCATGTGGTATATAGCGATGACCTTGATCAAATACCAAGTTCGG
The DNA here is from genome assembly GCA_034093135.1 of Erigeron breviscapus. NCBI lineage: Eukaryota > Viridiplantae > Streptophyta > Magnoliopsida > Asterales > Asteraceae > Erigeron > Erigeron breviscapus. The sequence continues at coordinate 32,878,303 of CM067169.1, read as the reverse complement.
ACAGAAATGTCTAACAATCGCCATAACAAAACGAGGATATAAAAGAAACCTATTTCTCGGTTTAGCATTGATTTGACCAAGAAACTCATGAAAGAAGTATGTTGAAAACGGATAAGGTCTATTATAAACCAAAGCAATCATCTGTGAAGAAATCGTAGCAGAAAGTTGATCAAATCCGGCCTTACGATTGCTCAGACTTACTAACAAAACATAAGCCAGGTATCTCCAACGTCCTTGAAATCCACTCTTATCAAATGGAAGCTTTATTTGACCAACAAAACCCATTCGTTGAAAACACCTACGAATAAGATCAAAATCATAAGCCAGTTCTACTGGTGCGTCTGATTCATCACCCAAGTGCAGAATTTCACGAAGTATTGCAGCATTAAAATCAAAAGTGATTCCTTGGACAGTTGCTCGAACAACGCTACGACCATTAACCATTACTTGATGAGCAGTCCTCCAGAAGTCATCAATATACTGCCTAACCAATCTAGGTGAATCACAGAATGCAAAAGACAGCCTAGAACGAGCAATAAAATCAAACATGTCATGGTAGCGTTCAGAATTATGCTGATCTGGATCCAGATTTAAGGCCAAATTGTGCTTCTTAAAGAACTGTCGGGGAGCAAGAGCCATTTCTGCAAAAACAAATCATAATGTAAAAACAATTATCAGATTAAATGAATTGCAGGTTAAAGAAACTTAATCACTAATTTCATAAGTTTAAAAAAAAATACGAAATTAGTCTTTAAATTCGTAAGTAAAGAATGTACGAATTTAGACTATAAATTCGTTAGTTAAGAATAAACGAAGATAGACTTTAAATTCGTTGGACAACATTAAACGAAAATAGATGTTAAGTTCGTTGGTAACAATGAACGAAGATAGCTTTTGAAGCATAAATAAATTCGTTTGTCACTAGAACTTCTAAGTTCGTTAGTTGAAGGAAAAAGTCCAAGTTCGTTTGTCATCATCTAAGTTCGTAGTCATTCTGAACGGTCTGTTGGTTCCAAAATCAAATAAGTTGATTTCAATAACATTGATTAACCCTTGTTTTGCCCGAAATTAGTTACAAAACAATCATAACACTTAAAAAGAACATAACCCATATCGATTTTGTAAACGAATTAAGAATCCAATGGATTTAAAATCAAGAACGAAATTAAACCCTAGAATTCAAATTATATTTTAAAAACCGAATGAGTTCATGTAAAAATTGGGCAAAAACTAGAATTAAAAATTGAGGATATGTGAATGACAATGCTAGATTAGATACCTGAATTACTTATTTCAACAAAAATCGAAATAATAAACCGAAAATCAACTGAAATCAAAGTATTTGATTGATGAATATATTGGGGTTAAGCAGCTTAAAGTCGTTTGGTAATAAAAAAGAGAAAAATGAATTAAGGTTGGATATATATATGGATGGGTAAAAGATGGGTCAAAATGGGTCGGGTAAAAGGATCGGTCGAATATAAGTGGAACGAGTTTAACCTTCGTAAACTCAATTGGAACGAAGATAGAAGTTATCTTCGTTTATAACCTATTGAAACGAATTTAGATGGTAACAAAATGAGTTCCATTTCTCTGAGTACAATTCCAAACGAAGTTAATCATTATCTTCGTAGGAACAAGTCAGAACGAAGTTAATCACTATCTTCGTATGAACAAGTTTGTACTTTTAGAAAATTTTTCAAGATTCGTCATCACAAAACTGTCCACTATGCGACCCCTTTGACCTAATCCTGTACATAGCAACAACTCGTTAAAAACAACTTGTTCATGCCTTGTACCAAAAAGTACCACCATCTAAAACCATCATCATAATGTAAGTATTTTACAAACATTATAATCTTGAATAAAAACAAAACCCCATGATCTAAAATCAACCATTAACAAACCTGAAAATAATCAATGAACAGATTAACATCGTTACTAACCATGACCATGATGCGGAAAGCATTTCTCTAATCATTGAGATGCTTGACAGCAAATCATCTTGAAACACATAAGTCCCATATAAGATGCCGTCTACATAACTAACAAACAATGAATAGTCCAAAAATCCAATGAAGAATTTTATAAAGTTTCCGAATTCATGTCATAAGTTAAGGTACGAGAATTAAAAGAAACACGTATCAACACTGATTATTTTCACTAAATACATGAAATGTAAAGTAAATAAATACTCTTAAAAAGCAGATTCATGTATTCTTCCTTCACGTGCTCATATTTGCATCACAATATTGTCATTTCACACCAAAAAATCTTATCTCCATGATATCATCAGTATGAATAACACTGTATTGCAACAAAAATCAGCACTCCAACTCTATCTTCTTAACCTGAACACTGCACACTTACCACAAACTCATTAACGCATTAAAAGCAAGGGCATAATAATGCAGAAAAGTTAAGCTAAAACACACAAAATTAGGATTAACAATTATGAACTAATCAAGATTTTAACATAAGATCAAAGGATGTCATTCCATTGTCAAACCCTAAAATGTCACCAAGTTATTAATTAAATTCATAACTTGTAAAAACTGAAACTTGTGAGATTTCAAATAACATTGACTTGTCACAAAGTTTTAAAACATCATTTTCTAAACTTAAACAAATTGATGTCCATATCAGAAAATCTTCTTTTGTACAAATCGCATAACCTCATCAAGAATTCAAATGAATGAATTCAGCAAAACATATACTCAACAGAATTTAAGTAGAATCTCTCGTGCAATAAGAACTTATGAAAATACTTATTTTGACTCAATAAAAATAGAAAAATAACTTAGAATAAAAATTACAGAATAATAAACTATACTATACACAATAGTTATCTAAATGTATTCATTATTCACATGTGACTAGGGTACTGCTGATCAGATCAGATTAGCATTTACATAAGCCTAACTGCGAGAAATAATTCTCTTATTATTAGTTATGAACAGTGATCCAAAAACGATTACCAATATGTTTGTCCTCTTAAACACTCGGTACTTCCAGTCTCCTTTTTGGTTTGTGGCACTTTCGTATTACTTGAGCCAAGGACAGTCACCATGTAACCTAGTAAGTTACTCATGCCACAATTTTAGTTTGCGAACTTATGTGCCCCATATTCAGATACACTCTCACAATCGAAACAAGCACTAAGATTAAGACATTTGGTGATTAAAGTGAGAAAGTCTTTAAGAATCAAGTCAGCGGTGACAGGTCGGTGATTCCTCACGCGTAAAGCGACATAACTTGACTCACGTACGGAAATATACTTAACATTGCATAATGCCAAGTACTTGCATATTTGTGACATTAATTTATTTTAAAGCACTTATGAAAACCCGTGACTTTCTATGAGACCCGTGTAGCGAACTTTCTGACAACCTATCCCAAGTTGAAAACTTTAGGTAGGCTAGGTATACAAAGACACCCCAAGGACTTACTTGTTCGAATCTCAAAGGCCACATTAGCTTCATACTTTCAACAGATTTATTTTGATATTTGCATATCTTGTCACAAATATACATCCGAAAAAACAATACATACACATATATGTACCCGAGACCTTCTTTATAAAGACCAAATATACCTAATTACAATGCAAGATCTTTCATAAGATTTAAAGGACTTGTCTATTTTAAGAACAAGTATTCTCAGCCATATATCTGAATACGTTTCCCATAAGAACATTGTATACATTTAAGTTCAGATTATAAGGAAACCTTGGTACTTTGTGCCTATCGATACATCATATAATGGTATCACTGAACTGAGCATTTTAAAGTACAATTAAGTAGGCTTAAGAGCTAAAGTATCGTCACGTCTAATCAGGTAGTGCAGTAACCTTACTTTATTTATAATAATTGGTGTACTAGGTACATAACCTAAGAAGAAACCCTCCTCTGATTTGGGATCAAATTTACCCTGAGGAAGTACCTTAAGAAAAGTACAAGGAACACCAAATGGCTCAACATTTTGCAAATTGGGCTTTTTGTTGTGCAAAAGTTCATAACAAGTTTTCTTGAACCGTTTAACTGTTAAAACCCGATTTAAAATGTGACAAGCTGTATTCACTGCCTCCCCCCAGAAAGTAACAGGAAGCCCTGAATCAGCAAGCATCGTCCTGGCTGTTTCTATCAAAGTCCTGTTTTTCCTCTCTGCTACTCCATTCTGCTGTGGCTCATACGGTGCACTAAATTGATGTTGAATACCCTTGGTCAAGCAAAAAACCGTAAGAATATTGTTCTTGAACTCAGTGCCATTGTCACTCCTGATTCTCTTAACTTTAACTTCATGGACATTCTCAACTTGTCTAACAAAATCCATAAACCGGTTTGCGGTCTCGTCCTTTGTCTTCAAGAAAAATACCCATGAGTACCTTGAGTAATCATCAGTGATCACCAAACAGTAGTACATCCCTCCAATGCTTCTTGCGTTCACAGGACCAAAGAGATCCATATGAAGTAGTTCGAATGATTTGGATATAGAGTTGTGCACCTTTGATTTATGAGGATTCTTGTGTTGCTTTCCTTTCAAACATGGTACACATTTATCTTCCATCCCAAACTTCTTAACTGGAACACCATCAACTAAACCAAGATTAACAAGTTCATTCATCTTTCGAAAGTTGATATGTCCCATTCTTCGATGCCAGAGGAGAGATTCAGACTCATTTGCTTTGCTCAACAAACAGAGGGGCTCCGTTGGATTATCAAAACCTAAAACTAAACCATAGATGTCTCTCTTCCTAGGAGTTCTGAGCATAATCCATTCTTCTGGAATAACAAAACCCGGCTTCAAGATGAATGCCTCCTTTTCTGTGAAATGAACATTGTTGCCTTTGTCACAGATCTGAGAGACACTCATTAGATTATGAGTAAGTTGTTCCACATAGTTTACTCTTTCTAGAGTAAGTTGTCCATTGACGACATCTCCCTGACCGGTGATGTTGCCGCCCTTGGATCCAGCAAAACAAACATACGACCCATTTATACCAGTAAAATTGGACAAGAGTTTCCTGTCCCCTGTCATGTGCCTGGAGCATCCACTGTCAAGGTACCATAAATGGATTGGTTTCCTAGGAACTCCCTGCACATAAAATGAGAAAAATTAGTTTTCATTGGGGACCCAAACCTTCTGAGGTTTGGGTTGTCCCTTCTCATCCCTTAGAATCAGTTCAGTCCAATACCCATTGCTAGAAGCCGTGGGTAGAACATGATTCTCATCTCGTCTTCTCACAGGAGAAGACTTCTGACCTCTCGTCGGAGAAGATCTAGGAGAATGAGGGCCAAAAGAAGATCGAACACTCGAATGAATTTGGTCATAGAATGAATTTTGACTTTTAGGAACTGAACGATCAGGTCGTGGAGGTGTTTGAAAACGATTTGAAATCCTATGAACATTTCCTGAGGAACCTTTCAGTGGAGATTCACGTCGCTGTGGTATAGTAAACGGTTTTGGAGAAGATTGAACTTTAGACTCATAAACCTGTTTATTATTACCCAACCCCCTTTTTCCTTCTGAAGTGGAAGTCTTTGAAGGAGAACCTGATCTTCGAGGTCTATTTGGACATACACTATAAACATGACCCTTTTCATGATAAGCAAAGCAAGAGAGGACCTTGAACTTTTTGTTTGTATCTACCTTATTATCGATACTTACAGATTCATGATTAGCACTAGTGTCCACTGACTTACTTGTTTTTCTTTGATTTTCCTTTTCAGGGTCTTGATTAGTTGGTGATATCCTAGACTTCCTAGCACCATCTTTCTCATGTCTATCTTTACTTGAAGATTTCTTAAGTGCAGGCATTAAAATGTGCTTTAAAACCTTAGTTGCTTCTTCATTAACTGCTAAGTTATCTTCAGATTTTCTAATCCTAGACTGCTTAGGTAATGGAGTGAGACGTTGCTGACTTAATTTCTTCATATCCTCAATAGCAACATCCCACACTTTATCAATCCTCTTAGGGTCAATAGATTCTAATGGAAATTCTAACTCAGTATAGACCCTATTACTCTTATGAAGTGTAAAGTGTACAATACTGTCTTTCTGACCATAAGAAGTAGACTGATTTAGAGCAACACCTTTCAATTTCTCTTCCTTGTTAGGTTGAGAAGAAACTCCTTTAGACTCTTTCGTTCCCTCAGGCAACTTTGCCTCGGAAATTGAGTCTTTTGGTTTACCATCTACAACACTAGGTTGAAGTAGGATTTCAGGAATATTAGGTTCAACAGGAGTATAGTTATTATTGAAAGGAGGAGGCACATCTTTATAAGAAATCTTAGCAGTTTCAAGACTTTTAGACGAAGAATTCTCAAATTTTTTCATATGCAACAAAAGCTCAGAGTGTCTAGCAGAATCAGATTTAGCCTTAAATTCCAAGATTTCTATCCTAGCATCAGCAAGTTCCTTTTCTATGGCAGCACACTTTCTAGCTAACAAGGAATAAGCATCACTACTTACTCTTTCTATAGCCACAGAATGATTGACTTTGTCTTTCATTGCTCTAATGTCAGATTCTAAGGATCTAATCTTTTCCTTAAAAAATTTTTCTTTATCATTTACAGTTAGACCCTTTTTAATTAATTTATCTCTTTCATCATGAGCAGTATTGACAACAGATTCTAATTTCTTGATTTGTTCATTCTTTTGTTCAAGTTCATCAAACATGCGATTAACAATTTTGCAAACATGAACAATAGTATGTAAAGAACAAGATACCTGTTGGTCTGCCTCTTTGCAATCTGCCATGTAAGCAACAAAGTCATCCACAGTCATGCCAGCCGGAATCTCGAAATCTTGCATCTGCTCCTCAATAGGCTTTTCACCCTTTTCTGTGGCAGAATCATCTTTAACCTCAGCTGCTTTCACCTCTTCAGTAGCTTTTACTTCATCAAGGTTCTTGACTTCTTCTAACTCATTGTCAGATTCGGAATCAGTATCATATACACCAGCAGCAACAAATTCCACATTCGAACTTTTAGTATTTTCATACAATTGCTTTTCACTGTGGTAGACTGTGGTGTCCATGAAATCATCTGGAGAATCAACTATTTGAGCCATATCATCAAGAATTTCGGCCAAATAAGCATTATTGTTCTCATCATGAGGAAGATTCCAAACATAAGAACCATCTGGTTGAACAGCTACTATAGCCTTGTCATTTCCAGTGACATTAGCAGTATGATCATCAGTCAACAAAAGAGCTCTAGTAGGATTTTGATTGAACGGACGATTACCACCTCTATCTTGACGTGCAGGAGTAACATTTGCCTCTTTCTTAGGCCGTTGACATTCTCTGGCAAAATGTCCAAAGCCTTCGCAGTTATAGCATTTCACCTTTGACTTGTCAAATCCTTGAGTACCTCCTGTAAGCTGTCTGCCTGTTCTATTCATAAACTTTTGTACTCTCCTGGTGATCATTGCCAATTGCCATTTCAGATCCATTTCTTCAACATCATCTGGATCTATCTGATCGTAATCTTCATCAATAAGTGCTGGATCTGTGATTCTTCCTGCAACAAAAGCTTCATGTGTAGCACACATTGCAGCAAAAACATTCATCCTACCCTCAGCTGATTTCATATTCATAGGCATGGATTTGTAACCTGCAGAAGAAGATGAAATGTTTCCGAATTTCATATTTCCAGTCTTTGCACCGTCATTAGCCCTTTTTCCCTTGTTACCAGCATCAGTAGCCATGAATCCGAAAGAATCATCTCCATCCATTTGTGCACCACAATTGTCTGTCTCACCAGTAGTACCAACTCCAGAAAAGAAAGCATTAACATCAGCTGTTGGATTTTTCATAGTGGCATGATAGAGAGATGGATCTTGTGTGAAGTTGTCTTGAAGATCTTTTGCCTTATCCTTCATTTCTCTGTTTCTTAGAGTGGATATAACTCCATCTATCCGAAGAGAAGCATAATCAGCTCTTTCTTGTAATCCATGACGAAATTCTCTGTAAGCTTTTGGCAAACCATCCAAGAATTTATCCACTATCTCAGTAGGAGTGTATCTAAGATCAAAATATGCTAATTCAGTAAGAAGATGTTGATATCTCAAAATAAGATCCTCAACTTGTTCATTCTTTGTGGCATTGAAGCAATCAAATTGTTTCTTAAGCATTTTAATTCTGTTTTTCTTCAATAATGGATCACCTTCACAATGAGCTTCAATAGCATCGAACAATTGCTTTGAAGTCTTGTATTCTTGTTTAGGAAACAAGTGCACCAACTCTTGAGGAATGCACATACGAAGTGTGGAAAGAGCCTTTACTTCAATGGCGTAGTTAGTCTTTTCTTCGCCCGTTAATTCTCCCACCTTGTATGTAGAAGTAACTCCATTCACAGTAAGAGTGGGCCATTCATAACCTTCAGTGATCATGATCCACATATTCAAGTCTTCTCGTTGAATGAAATCTTCAAATCGACCTCTCCACGCCCAAAAGTCAGCTAATGAGGCTAATTTTGGTGGAGAATTACTACGTCCTACCAGATGATCATGATAAACTAGAGAATTGAGATATTGGGCAACAGCATTGTTGGTTGATGATGAAGAAGCCATAAGTGAAAAATACTGTTCAAACGAAGATAAGATTTGAACGAATTTAGATTAAATTCGTAAACAAAATTTGTTTGAAGAAAATTCAAAAACAAAAATGAAAGAAACTTCGTAGTCTATTTTCGTTTGATGAATTTCGAACGAATTTAAGTTAAATTCGTTTGCTAACTTCGTTGAATAACTTCGTTTCGCTAAGTTCGTAAGGCAAACTAACTTAACGACAGAAAGTGTTCGGGAGGCTATTTTTGAGAATCTAACAATCAAACAAACGATCTCAACCCTTCGATAAGATATCGAATGGCTCTGATACCACTTGTGAGTCCCTCGATAGCTACGGATCGCTCTCGAGATCGTCTATTGTTATGTCGTGAGTGCGGAATCCTCACGAGATAACTAGTTTGATTAGTTATCGTTTATATTGCTAATTATATCAATATAATAAGCCTTATATGAACTATATTCATTTGCTATAGCTTAGCAACGAACTTAGTAGCTTGATATGTGTGATATATCGACTGGAATCACTCAATTTAGGTTTTCCAATCGTTTATATATGTTCACGATTGATATTGGGCCTGTTGGGCTTTGTTCTTACGAACTTAGCAGCCCAGCCCATCAAACGAAGATCATCTTCGTTCGTTCCTAACGAAGATCATCTTCGTTAGTACAACTTACCATCAATATCTATGTCTTGTTATTTTCCAAGTACTTTATGTACAAGAACCTAACATATATTATGTTTGTACTTGTATGATATACATAACAAACATCATATATAAACATATAAATAACACCAAAACATGTAATCAATCATTATCAAAACACAAAGTCTATAATCTATCAATTACATATAGATGAATAAGACATAATCAAATCTAAGTTGCTGTTGTCACATCAACATGCATCAACATGGTTAACCAATAGAAAGTGTAAAATACAACAAGTCTAATAATCACTAGATTTGGACTAGTATTACTTGTAAATAAAGATGCAAGATATATAAACAAAGTAATACAAGACTTAAAGCAATAAACAAATAAAGTGGACCATTATGTATGTTTCATGGTATTTCATTTATTGATGTTTAAATAAAATACAAGGTTGTTGCGGAATCAAGATAACACAATTAAGTGAGTATCCTAACAACCTATGAGTTACAATATGATCTATATTTGTCAAATAACTCTTTAGGATCGAGATACTTAAAGTTGTGAAGTATCCCTGTTTAAGATCGAGAGTATTTGGACAAATTCACTTAAATGCAAAAGGAATGCTTAAAAGTATTTTTGTCAAGGAAATGACTTTGTATTTATAGGCAACAAATTCACCAGTGAATTTGTGCCGCACAAATATGGTTGGCATACATTTAATGATCCGACAAGAGCATTAAATGTATTGGATAAAGAATAAGGATAAAGTCACATCAAGTGCAAGTGTATCCTATTATCCAACCACCTTAACACACGTATACTTTGTTAAAGAACAAGTGGATTGTTCTTTGGAAAGTGTGTTAAAGGCAAAAGTCAATCCTCGATATTAGTGTTCAGACTTGCAGGATCTAGAACACTAACAATCCTCAACAATCCTCCAGTGTGCAGATCTGGTAAGACTTTCCAGTGGACTCCGCCATTTGTTAAGTCTTCTTCCTTCAGACTTCAGTCTTTGACTTCAGTCAGAATGTCTTCAGTAGAGTAGATCTGGACTGGGGTGAAGTCTTCAGTGAGCTAATCTGGAGAATGCTCCAGATTACCTGTACAAGTAAATGCTCACTAGTCTTCAATTATTTCTGGACAAATCTTCAGAGGGACTCCAGATTCCAAGTCTGGAGTAGGTCCAGTAGAATATGTTTTCTGGTCAGATCTTCAGTGAGCTCCAGTAGTCGGGTCTGGAGCGAGACCAGCAAAACAAGTTTCTTAACAAACCTAAATAAGGTTCCAGTAGTCCAGTCTGGAGCCAGTCCAGCAAGTCTGGACTAAATCTGGACCTAACAGATAGAATAATTTTAAAATAGAATAAAATTATTATTCTTACATAAAACATGTTAGTTTAATTAATAGATAAAAACAATATATTTATGTTTCGAACTTATAATTATCTACTAACCTAAAAGAACGTGTTTGCAATATTTAAAACGACATGAATATTTATCATGGGATTAAGTTAATCATTACCAATATGAGAAGTAACATTAACTCTTAATCAATATTTTTATGAAAAATGTCTCTCGCTTTTAAATTACGTACTATTGGAAAAATAAAATGCATGTGATGTATCATGATTAAATATATTTTATCTACATAAAACCAATCTTACGAGATATATATAAAAAACCGTACATCGTACGGGCATTAGTATTAGTTTTATATATATACCCTCAATGGTAATGAAAGCTGTTTTACTTTTCATAATAATTAGTGTCGTTTGCAACCACTCCAGGTTTGTAATTTATGATTATTATTATATTTAATTAATATCAGCTATTTTTATGCTATATTATAATAATAATTAGTTTGGCACTGTTCGCGCGTAACTTATACAATAAACGCTATCTTTGTGAGACTAGAGCTTGTTATACCTGGATTTGTTTACTTAAGCTTCAAGAACCAGCCCCATAATGCAAAAGGTACGTAGTATCAATTAATTAATTACTTATTTTCAAATAATAATATAATATACAATATAATATACGTAGAACCCACCCACGCACGTATGCGCTTACGCAACTATAAGAGGGTTGATATTAGTATCCTTACTTTTAATTAATATATCACAATATACAAATTTTCACAACATAAATCAGTAATTCATAAATATGATACACTAATTAGAAAATGTTATACAAATATCACCACCTCAACTATAAAACTGCTACAGATTGATCTGGAAATTAAATATCTTCACAGTATTCGATTTATGTGGATCGTATGCTCATTCAATCCAAGATAGGTATAATAATTGTATAAATATCTAGATATTTTCGAAATGTATACTGGGGAAAACTCTCCACATCTTGTGAATATTATTTGTTAGAACAATTAATACAAATAATATATATATATATACTATATATATATATATGGGAAAAGTGAATATAAGGTTGTCCGGTACCTAAGCTTAGATGTGAAACCCCTCACAAACAAATTTAATAATATTTTTTGATTAATGAATAAATGGGCCCCATGAATTTTATGGATTAAAAAAACAATATGTGAGTGTTCCACACCTAAGCTTAGGTACCTAACAACCTTATATTCTCATCCCCCATATATATATAATATGGGTGGTGATTAATACACTACTAACTTTTAATCATACACCATCAAATATGCATGGTATATACTAGCATTATACTTGCGCTATTTGATGGCAATAAATAACATATACTCCCTCCGTCCCATTTTAAATGTCCTAGTTTGACATTTTAAGTTTTTTTCTTTAAATTTTGACCGTAAATATCTTTGTTTGTATTATATATTAGTTGATGAAATGTATATCAATGAAAAGTATGTTTAAAACTCAAGCCGTTCATATATTATATGTCAAGTGTTATAAGATACAAACAAAAATATTTACGGTCAAATTTGAAGGCGGAAGACTTGACAAGTCAAATTTGGAAAATTATAATGGGACGGAGGGAGTATCAACTTTTTGATATATTTGGAACTCGATTGATGGATGGTTTTGATTGATTGTTTGATTGATGGATGGTTTTGATTGATTGTTTGATTGATGGATGGTTTTGATTGATTGTTTGATTGATGGATGGTTTTGATTGATTGTTTGATTGATGGATGGTTTTGATTGATTGTATGATTGTTGGATGGTTTACGCATATGATTGTGATATTGTGATTATTTAGGATAGTCGTACATACATGGAAGTCGGTTATGTCTTCAAATGGTTTTAGATGTGGTGGGAAGGCTTCGGGTGACCCTATATATAAGCATCTAGGACTCGTTGAAAGTAGAATCCTCCTAAGTGTATGTACGTATAGTGTTGGTTGGTTTGATGGTTGATGATTGATGGATGGTTTTGATTGATTGTTTGATTGATGGATGGTTTTGATTGATTGTTTGATTGATGGATGGTTTTGATTGATTGTTGATGATTGATGGATTTGTAATTGGGGTAAACACGCATAAGTAATGATATGGATATTGATGAGACGTACGCACCCCGATGTATGGGAAACGTGAGCGGAAACGTACGCACCCCGTTGTGTGGGAAACGTGTGCGAGGACGTTCGCTTCCCGATGTATGGGAAACGTGTGCGGTGTTGATAATATGTACATGACTCCGGGTATATAGACGTATATACACCGATGATTTTGATATGCCACAACGGTCATTGGGATGACACGTCATTGGGATGACACGTTGACACGTGGACACTCAATTTGTGCGGGATGCACACAGACCCCAAGTATGTAGTCACACATACTAGCATTTGATGATTGTTGAGAGACACATGATATACATTCATACATTTCTTGGTTATGTCTTATGCACTTATACTTTTTGCATCCTTATTGTTTCGCATACTCATTGATGTTGACATTACTTATTCATACATGTGACACGCGTCTCTCGTCATTGTCGATTCATTATGGCTTGTTATATAACGAGGTTTACTCTCGGTTTACCTATCTTGGTTGACTTTGTGCCTTATAAAGGCTACTTGTAAGCCATTACTTACTTTATTTATACTTACTGTGATTATTTGACGATGGTTCCTTGTGATCCATTACTACGAACTCACCAACCTAGTGTTGACTTTGTTTAGTACACTTTTCAGGTAATCAAGTGAATCCGGGACGTGTTGGTTGATTGTTGCTTTTGCTAAGGCTTACGTGGATCCGTGATTCATTCGCCCTTTTTTGGCTTCATGTTCTTTATGTATATCATACCTTGTATGTTTGATGTTGGATTCACCGAATCCCTTTTATGTCATATAGTTCATGTGCTACGATAATTCCATGCATACGCTATATCTTTCAGTAATATTCTGAGCCTAGCTCGGGGTGTTACAGAATGGTGGCCCATGCTTGGTCGTAGAGAATTAGGCGGTTTGACCTAGACTACGGCTTAATTTAAAACTCTTCATATAGCATGCATGGTTAGAAATTTTGTGTGCAACGTGAAATTGTATGAACCCTGAAAAGTATGCATTGTGAGTTCGTAGACGAGACCATTTATGTGACAATATGAGTACGATTGGACAACGTGTTGTTTTGTGATGCGTACTAGATGAACAATGTGTTATGTTGTGACAAGTACAATGTGATGAATGTGTAATGAGTACAATGTGATTAATGTGTACATTGATTTGAGCTTGATTGTGGTTGAGATGAATTGTTGTTATTGATTGGTGATAGTTTGATGATTTAGGGCAAAATGAAGTTATGGCATTAACTTAGTATAATATTGTGGCAACCCTAAAAGAGTCTGATCAACTATTTTATGGTCACCCGGTATTATAACAAGTTAATGACATCACGGATTGCACATGTTGGCTTAGAGTATAATAAGAAACTGATATGCTTAATGGGAGTTGGTTGGGTGGAGGGTTAGCCGCTGGTACACCCTGTATACATACCCGGTCAATAACTAGAGGGCATATCGGATTCGGATTATACTTTAAACCACTTGTTTTAGTTGACTTGTTTTAGTTGCTTGTTGTTGTGATGTGATGTGTTGAATATGAGTACTTGGCTTTGATGGTGGACAATTGTTGTGAACTTGACATGAGAACTTTGGTATATTGTCTTTAGCGTAGTGATATGAAACACGTGTGATATGGTGGAATGATAGCATGATATATGACAGTTACTTGGGAACATTTATATGTTGGCCTTAGTGTAAAGACATCAAGCATGTGTATGTATGTATGGCCCATAGTGGTCACGTTGATGTTGTAAATGTTTTTGTGGTGGTTTGACTTAAACGTGTTGATAGACGGTTAAGATACAATGTGATGAATGTGTTGATATGCACCCTTAGAGAAAGTCAATGTTGTAAGCATCCTAACTCTCATATATTATAAACGATTGATATCCCAACACTAACGATGTTAATTGTAATTGGTGAACAATGAGGATATGTTGCTTAATAGCATGTGAATTCGAACATGTATGAGACATTGTTAAACTTGGTTGTAAGCATGATATAATGTAATTGCTGATGCACGTGTAAGATGTATTAGTCGGTGGACGATTATATGAATGAATTTAACATGCTAGTTTTATTGCATGGTTATGGGAAAACTATACCATTAAACTTTGTTTTTATGCATGATATAACGGAAATGGATAATGCATGTGTAGGTGTGTTAATCGGTAAGCACTTGCAAGAATGGATTGTGTACTAGTTTGCTAGTCTTAGCATGTATAAATATTTACTTAATGGACAAATATATGACTAAGAACGGTAGACATGTTTAATAATTTGAGTATGCTTAAAACTTTATTTCATAACTTAGTTATAAGAACGAATCGGTAATGATTGAAAATTTAGGCATAGTTATACCCAACGTATGAGAGATCGTATGTATAACTTGGTATGCGAGATTAGTTGATAGACATGCAAAACTTTATCTTCTAACTTGGTTATGTGGATGAATTGTTAGGAGATGCGGTAGAACACATATGGTTGTCATGATATTCTAATTGTTGATTATGCTTAAATTTCGTTGCCTAACTAACTTGGTGAAATAAATCGTTAGGACTTGGTAATACATGCGTAAAGGTAATTGGAATCTTGGATAATTGTGTGTATAGGTTGCCATGCTAGCCTAATTATTTGAATATCTCGGAATCTTGTTGCCTAATTTGCTTATTGAATACATAGTTAGGAATTCAAGATGCATGCATAGATGTAAATGGTTTCGTGAACAATTGTATGTATAAATTAGTAGGGCGATTAAAGATTATTTGGCGGAGTTATTTCCCCCTCCTGTTACCTTATAATTTAGTCAGCAGCGTAGAGATTATAAGTATAGTTGTATTATGATTATGAGAACCTCATTGTATTATACGTCCCTAAGATTGAACTTTAGGACAATGCCTGAGTTAACTAATGTGGGTTGATTAGAATAAACGAATAACAATGGAGTTAACTGCGAAGTCAATATCGATGGCGACAACGGGACGTAATGATTTCATTTTGAGCTGTTATACAACTATGAACTTTATTGAGTGAGGAGGAACGACCTAGGTTAGGCTAACCATATTTTTGAACAAATAAATTGAAATCTAAAAGTCTACCCAACACGTAAAAATTTCGCAAACACGAACGTCGCAGATATGGAGTTGAGGTGTAAACAGTATGGGGTGGTACATATACACGAATCCGATTGGTGAAAGTTGATCTAATTGAACGCCTACCTTAACGTGGAACCGGGAGTTCATAAGTATGGGAACGATGAGCCAGTTGAGTACCATAGTGCGAGTCACACGTAAGATGTAAGAAGCTCGAGTGCTTATAGTGTGCGATTCTCAAATCTTCTTGACCTTAAACGGATCGCTAGATCATTGTCTATCACATGAATGAGGTGCCGCCAGGATTGGATGTTGTAGACATGAACCCTCCCATTGCCAGACAGATGGCCAGAAGTGAGAACAAACATGTGATTTCAGCGAATGAGCCGCCGACCAATGGGTGAAACATGTAACACCCCAACTAAGGCGGAACAATGGGATTTACAAAAAGTCGAGTATTCAAAACAAAGGATAATAGATAAATACCCACCATAGCTTTATTTAATAAAAGAATTTACAATTCACAAGCATCTGAACCAATCCCCAAGTACAATGCGTCCACCGTACTTGGATATTGAGTCCACGAAACAAATAACATATACATGAGATGATATACTACAATGATCAGGGCGGATTCCATTGCCCATATCAAGGTTTGATCTTTGACTCCAAAGTGCAATGCAAACAATCATGATGCATATAATTCCTCAAGGCTTATGCTAATTCCTGAAAAGCATGAAGAAAAAGTGTCAACTACGAAAACGTAGTTGGTGAGTGCATAGGTTTGCAAGTAAATCTCGTTACATATCCATTTCAAAACAAACTTAGAAAATATATCATTTCATATCAATTCACCCAAACCACATGACCGACAAAAATTCCCATATCAAACCATCAAGTTTTCAAGATACCATAACGTCATTTCAAAGAGTTGAGAATCCATGGTAAATTATAAAGTTCTCATTTGTCAAATTTATCGTGAGAGAAAAATATATATCAATCGATTAATCATACATCATACCAAAACCGTTCGGTCATCAATATTTCAATATCGCCAAGTTCAACAACTTTCAAGATTCCATATAGGGTCCAATACCCAAACCGTATGTTCAATCCATAATATCCAACCATAAATAATATCAATAATATTTAGCCAAAGGCATAATTTGATGAGTTTGTGCTTGAGGCACTACTAAAACCGGTTATGTCCAAGATAATAAGAAGCACATGCCGTCAACCATGTGCAATAATAATAATAATGGGGGTCGTGCCATGGAGACGACCAATAATATAAAGGGGCGTGGCATGACCACTGATATAGTAGCTAGAGCACCGCGTGGTCGGACTGGGAATGAAGGTCGTCACAAAGGCAACCAAACATCCCACCGTTACTCGTTGGGTGAGGGGACAAGTCCTAGTTGCGCAACTCTCAAACTACAGGCCTCTCGAAGAGTTAATAGTAGTGTACCCTGGTGAAACAGTTTGACAGTACTCAAGCTCATCATATAATATATAACACGTTGAACATACAATATAATTCCCATATCATTATCATTATTTCAAAGAATCATTTCATAATAGAAGTCATTTTAATTAATCATGCTTTTCACCCCGCAAGTAAAACATATAAAAGAGTTTGAAAGGGGGCTATGACTCACCTTGATATGCCGCATATTATATTCACTTATCCAAAATGGGTACTTCCCATCTATCGTTTCCTTGGTTATGTATTCCTTATGGTCCTCAATCACTTTTCAATGCCAAGACTATCCCTACGATAGGACTAATATACGTAAGTTCCTATCTTAAGTCATCACTTAGAAATGCCACTTTCATTATGTTGTAATCAATTATGGGATCCAAGTGTATTGCTAATATTCGCATCTTTTTGGTTGTAGAGAGTGATGGTGTGAAAGATCACTTTCATTATACATGTAGTTATAAGTTGTTAGAATTTCGGTAAATTGCCTTCATTTGTGGTTTCGTTTGGCATCTTAGGTTATCATATGGGAATGACATATTAAGTTATGTTCTCTTAAACATTATTGGATGTGTAACCAATTTTAATACGAATTAACATTTGTGATATCGTCTTATAGTTTGGTTAATTTAATTACTTATGTCCATCTCACTTAATTATATTTTGTGTTACTTTGATTACACTTATCTTTTAACTCACACATTTCTCGATATGTCTTATGATTATTCGGGTTCATGAAATTCGTTTAAGTGTTATGGGCCATTACCAATTGGGCTTAAGTGTCATGGGCTTCTAAATGCACTGGGATTAAATTAGTTATTGGGCTTAACCCTATTTGGGCTAGATGCTTAATGGGTTATGTAAAGATGTGAATTTGAGTTTTAGTGTGTGTTTAAGTGTGTATTAATGGCGGTTGGTAGTAAGAGAGAGTAGAGAGAGAAAGTGTGAATGTCAGGGAAAGATTGGATTGTATTATGGGTTCAAAGGTTACAATTTTGATAATGAAGGGGGTTTATATACTTCTATACAATTTACACTATACCCCCTTCCATACTTACAACTTTACATTATAAGTACAAAAGATACAAATCAACTACTACTAATTATATTTCTAACAATCTCCCCCTTAGTAGTGATTTGTAAAAATATCCAGTCTTTGATAGTCTTCAAGCCCTTGTATTAGGTCGGTCTCTGTTTGGATGCCAGAACCAGTTATCTCCTTCAGGTCGATCATCTGGAACTATCATGTTTGCTTCAAAGTTTCTCGGAGGAAGATTGTGTGGTCCTGGAAGATGACTAGGCTCATACTTGATCCAGTAACCTCCTCTTCGACGTACAACATACTTTGACTTCTTAACATTCTTGGCTTCTGTCATCATTCTGATGCTATCTCTGTATTCAAGTCTTTGATTAATCTTAGAGATTGCTTTATCAAATACTTCTTTCTTCTTTGCATCTTGATCATCTTCTTTCAAACATGCCAAGACATTCTTGCAAAACTCTAGAGTTCTATCTGAATAAGAAGCAAGTTCATCCATACGAATGAAAATCTTCTTCTTTTGACTGTTAAGAAAGACAACACCAAAGGATGGTTCTTCAATGACATGACCAATACTTAGCTTTTCAATGTCATCGGTGTAAAGACTTTGAATAACATACTCTTCTTCTTCATTAACCACAATACTTTCATCTTCTTCTTCTTCATTAACCACAATACTTTCATCTTCTTCTTCTTCATTACCACAATACTTTCATCTTCTTCTTCTTCATTACCACAATACTTTCATCTTCTTCTTCTTCATTAACCACAATACTTTCATCTTCTTCTTCTTCATTCACCAAATACTTTCATCTTCTTCTTCTTCATTACCACAATACTTTCATCTTCTTCTTCTTCATTAACCACAATACTTTCATCTTCTTCTTCTTCATTACCAAATACTTTCATCTTCTTCTTCTTCATTAACCACAATACTTTCATCTTCTTCTTCTTCATTAACCACAATACTTTCATCTTCTTCTTCTTCATTACCAAATACTTTCATCTTCTTCTTCTTCATTAACCACAATACTTTCATCTTCTTCTTCTTCATTAACCACAATACTTTCATCTTCTTCTTCTTCATTACCAAATACTTTCATCTTCTTCTTCTTCATTAACCACAATACTTTCATCTTCTTCTTCTTCATTACCACAATACTTTCATCTTCTTCTTCTTCATTACCACAATACTTTCATCTTCTTCTTCTTCATTAACCACAATACTTTCATCTTCTTCTTCTTCATTACCACAATACTTTCATCTTCTTCTTCTTCATTACCACAATACTTTCATCTTCTTCTTCTTCATTAACCACAATACTTTCATCTTCTTCTTCTTCATTACCACAATACTTTCATCTTCTTCTTCTTCATTACCACAATACTTTCATCTTCTTCTTCTTCATTAACCACAATACTTTCATCTTCTTCTTCTTCATTCACCAAATACTTTCATCTTCTTCTTCTTCATTACCACAATACTTTCATCTTCTTCTTCTTCATTAACCACAATACTTTCATCTTCTTCTTCTTCATTACCAAATACTTTCATCTTCTTCTTCTTCATTAACCACAATACTTTCATCTTCTTCTTCTTCATTCACCACAATACTTTCATCATACTCTTCTTCTTCATTAACCACAATACTTTCATCTTCTTCTTCTTCATCATCACCAAAAACTTCATCAAATCTCCTTCTAATCTCTGCAATCCTCTCAATCTCTTCTGGACCTTCCACAATATCTCTTTCAGCAAGCTCTTTCCACATCCTATCAGATTTTACTCTAAGTGCAGCAAGTCTGTTAATTTCATCTTGATCTTCAATCAATTCTTGATTACTACCTTCAACTCTTTCTCTCATCTCCACATTCTCAACATTTACTTCAATTCTTGCCGATGTATTTGCAGTATTCGTTTGACCCTCTCCTTGGTGCTCCTCCTTGGGGTGATCATCGGAATCAGGATCATCCCGTCTAGAAGTAACCGAGGCCGTTCGGCAAGATTCTAAGTCCAACAATCTTAACTCAAAAGCTGCAAGTTTTGCATCATAATCAGCTTTCTGTTTTTGAACTTGTTCTTGTAAATTCCAAACTTGTCGTTCATGAGCAAGTTCTCTTTCTCTCAACTCTAAAGCATTCAACACCCCCCTTTCAGTCATGGACAACAAATCACTCTCAGATCGTAGAATGCCAAGTAATAATTCACATGCATCATCCTTGTTTTGTTGAGGTGTTGTTGTTGATGATATTTGAATTGGTGTTGGTGTTCTTTGTGTTTGTGTGTGAGATGGAATAGATGGTGAAACCAACCCGGAGGTTGTTTGCACACTTGTGGTGTGACCTAAATTCAGCGAAGCTGATTCAGGCTTTCGTGCTGACATTTTAATGCGTCTACCAAGTATTGGACGAGGTTCATTTGGTAAAGCTGAAGCAAGCGGTGTAGGATTAAGAACTGGTGTTGAATAAGGTGTGATGTGCTAAATCGAGCTTAAAAATTATAAACTAGAAATACCTAGAAACTCACTACTACACACTATCGGGCAGTGGACCCGTTCGTATGCAATATAGTTAAGAGGTAAGTCCGTGTTCGTTCTCGGGATTGGTTTGAACTATCAGAGGGCCATCGTTTTCTTTTTGCCCTTGTCCTAACCCGGACCTCTCATCCTCTCTTACATTTTCAACTCCTCCCTCATTCCTACCTTGTTCCTCCTGCACAACATCATCTCCAGTGCTAACATTCTCAGTATCCAACTCTGAAATCACATTATCAACGATACGTGTTGCTTGTTCAACATCTAATTCTGCAGTGGCATCAACTTGTTCATTCAAATCTGCTGAACTCGATTCAATTATGTGTTTTGCAGATTTAGAGGACTTACGTTTCTTTTTGGATTTCCTCTTAGATACATTTGGTTGACCTGATGGTGGCTTTCGTGCTGACATTTTAATGCGTCTACCAAGTATTGGACGAGGTTCATTTGGTAAAGCTGAAGCAAGCGGTGTAGGATTAAGAACTGGTGTTGAATAAGGTGTGATGTGCTAAATCGAGTTTAAAAATTATAAACTAGAAATACCTAGAAACTCACTACTACACACTATCGGGCAGTGGACCCGTTCGTATGCAATATAGTTAAGAGGTAAGTCCGTGTTCGTTCTCGGGGATTGGTTTGAACTAGTTGTTTAATAAAATGGTTTGGAAAACAGGGTGTTGCTTCGAGTCTCACTTTGACAATTAAATTAAAATAAATTTAAAAGACAAAACGCATAAAAGTAAAGAAAAGCTTCAGACAATATTAATAAAGATCATCCACCTTGAATTCGCTAGACTTCAAACATGATTGCATTCAATTAAGACCAAATTCATTGAGTTGAAAAGATAATCGTAAAAGGATTAAGGTGCTCACGTGGTACCACCAACCGTTATAAAACACGTTGACAAAATGACTCCTTTTATTAAAATGATATTCACTATCATACCATGAACTAGTGATAATTGCTCATAGACAAACAACCATTTGAAAATCACATTATCAACAATACGTGTTGCTTGTTCAACATCTAATTCTGCAGTGGCATCAACTTGTTCATTCAAATCTGCTGAACTCGATTCAATTATGTGTTTTGCAGATTTAGAGGACTTACGTTTCTTTTTGGATTTCCTCTTAGATACATTTGGTTGACCTGATGGTGGCTTTCGTGCTGACATTTTAATGCGTCTACCAAGTATTGGACGAGGTTCATTTGGTAAAGCTGAAGCAAGCGGTGTAGGATTAAGAACTGGTGTTGAATAAGGTGTGATGTGCTAAATCGAGCTTAAAAATTATAAACTAGAAATACCTAGAAACTCACTACTACACACTATCGGGCAGTGGACCCGTTCGTATGCAATATAGTTAAGAGGTAAGTCCGTGTTCGTTCTCGGGGATTGGTTTGAACTAGTTTTTAAAAAATTATAAACTAGAAATACCTAGAAACTCACTACTACACACTATCGGGCAGTGGACCCGTTCGTATGCAATATAGTTAAGAGGTAAGTCCGTGTTCGTTCTCGGGGATTGGTTTGAACTAGTTGTTTAATAAAATGGTTTGGAAAACAGGGTGTTGCTTCGAGTCTCACTTTGACAATTAAATTAAAATAAATTTAAAAGACAAAACGCATAAAAGTAAAGAAAAGCTTCAGACAATATTAATAAAGATCATCCACCTTGAATTCGCTAGACTTCAAACATGATTGCATTCAATTAAGACCAAATTCATTGAGTTGAAAAGATAATCGTAAAAGGATTAAGGTGCTCACGTGGTACCACCAACCGTGAGCAAATTACCCAATCACCTAAGTTGCTAGTTTAATTACCCAAGCCGGTACCACCAATGCCTAGACAACCTTACCAACAATTAGTTTGCTTGACTATCGAATTAACAATTGTGCCTATGTGAAGATAACGTGGTACCACCAACCGTTATAAAACACGTTGACAAAATGACTCCTTTTATTAAAATGATATTCACTATCATACCATGAACTAGTGATAATTGCTCATAGACAAACAACCATTTGAAAATCACATATGCATCCAACTAGTACCACTAACGAAGAACACACATGCCACCAATATCATAATAATATATAAAAAGGAATTAAATCATCAAGATCTCGACACAACGATAATTGAAATCAACTCTTTGGATTAAAACATATAGCAATCACATCATTCGTCTAGTTTCCTCAAGGTGGATGAGTGAATGTTTAGCCACTCATGATTAATTTAAAATAACAATCAAAATAAAAGAAGAACATGATGTACCAATCGTTCTTGAAATTGAAATTGCAAGACAATGAAATAGATACGATCTAAGTGGGTGCCCGTGAATCTTCAATGCGGACGCAGTGGGGTGTGAATCTCCCACTGCGGCGCAGTGGGGTGTGAATCTCCCACTGCGGCGCAGTGGGGTGTGAATGCTCCCACTGCGGCGCAGTGGGGTGTGAATCTCCCACTGCGGCGCAGTGGGGTGTGAATGCTCCCACTGCGGCGCAGTGGGGTGTGAATCTCCCACTGCGGCGCAGTGGGGTGTGAATGCTCCCACTGCGGCGCAGTGGGGTGTGAATCTCCCACTGCGGCGCAGTGGGGTGTGAATGCTCCCACTGCGGCGCAGTGGGGTGTGAATCTCCCACTGCGGCGCAGTGGGGTGTGAATGCTCCCACTGCGGCGCAGTGGGGTGTGAATCTCCCACTGCGGCGCAGTGGGGTGTGAATGCTCCCACTGCGGCGCAGTGGGGTGTGAATCTCCCACTGCGGCGCAGTGGGGTGTGAATGCTCCCACTGCGGCGCAGTGGGGTGTGAATCTCCCACTGCGGCGCAGTGGGGTGTGAATGCTCCCACTGCGGCGCAGTGGGGTGTGAATCTCCCACTGCGGCGCAGTGGGGTGTGAATGCTCCCACTGCGGCGCAGTGGGGTGTGAATCTCCCACTGCGGCGCAGTGGGGTGTGAATGCTCCCACTGCGGCGCAGTGGGGTGTGAATCTCCCACTGCGGCGCAGTGGGGTGTGAATGCTCCCACTGCGGCGCAGTGGGGTGTGAATCTCCCACTGCGGCGCAGTGGGGTGTGAATGCTCCCACTGCGGCGCAGTGGGGTGTGAATCTCCCACTGCGGCGCAGTGGGGTGTGAATGCTCCCACTGCGGCGCAGTGGGGTGTGAATCTCCCACTGCGGCGCAGTGGGGTGTGAATGCTCCCACTGCGGCGCAGTGGGGTGTGAATCTCCCACTGCGGCGCAGTGGGGTGTGAATGCTCCCACTGCGGCGCAGTGGGGTGTGAATCTCCCACTGCGGCGCAGTGGGGTGTGAATGCTCCCACTGCGGCGCAGTGGGGTGTGAATCTCCCACTGCGGCGCAGTGGGGTGTGAATGCTCCCACTGCGGCGCAGTGGGGTGTGAATGCTCCCACTGCGGCGCAGTGGGGTGTGAATGCTCCCACTGCGGCGCAGTGGGGTGTGAATGCTCCCACTGCGGCGCAGTGGGGTGTGAATGCTCCCACTGCGGCGCAGTGGGGTGTGAATGCTCCCACTGCGGCGCAGTGGGGTGTGAATGCTCCCACTGCGGCGCAGTGGGGTGTGAATGCTCCCACTGCGGCGCAGTGGGGTGTGAATGCTCCCACTGCGGCGCAGTGGGGTGTGAATGCTCCCACTGCGGCGCAGTGGGGTGTGAATGCTCCCACTGCGGCGCAGTGGGGTGTGAATGCTCCCACTGCGGCGCAGTGGGGTGTGAATGCTCCCACTGCGGCGCAGTGGGGTGTGAATGCTCCCACTGCGGCGCAGTGGGGTGTGAATGCTCCCACTGCGGCGCAGTGGGGTGTGAATGCTCCCACTGCGGCGCAGTGGGGTGTGAATGCTCCCACTGCGGCGCAGTGGGGTGTGAATGCTCCCACTGCGGCGCAGTGGGGTGTGAATGCTCCCACTGCGGCGCAGTGGGGTGTGAATGCTCCCACTGCGGCGCAGTGGGGTGTGAATGCTCCCACTGCGGCGCAGTGGGGTGTGAATGCTCCCACTGCGGCGCAGTGGGGTGTGAATGCTCCCACTGCGGCGCAGTGGGGTGTGAATGCTCCCACTGCGGCGCAGTGGGGTGTGAATGCTCCCACTGCGGCGCAGTGGGGTGTGAATGCTCCCACTGCGGCGCAGTGGGGTGTGAATGCTCCCACTGCGGCGCAGTGGGGTGTGAATGCTCCCACTGCGGCGCAGTGGGGTGTGAATGCTCCCACTGCGGCGCAGTGGGGTGTGAATGCTCCCACTGCGGCGCAGTGGGGTGTGAATGCTCCCACTGCGGCGCAGTGGGGTGTGAATGCTCCCACTGCGGCGCAGTGGGGTGTGAATGCTCCCACTGCGGCGCAGTGGGGTGTGAATGCTCCCACTGCGGCGCAGTGGGGTGTGAATGCTCCCACTGCGGCGCAGTGGGGTGTGAATGCTCCCACTGCGGCGCAGTGGGGTGTGAATGCTCCCACTGCGGCGCAGTGGGGTGTGAATGCTCCCACTGCGGCGCAGTGGGGTGTGAATGCTCCCACTGCGGCGCAGTGGGGTGTGAATGCTCCCACTGCGGCGCAGTGGGGTGTGAATGCTCCCACTGCGGCGCAGTGGGGTGTGAATGCTCCCACTGCGGCGCAGTGGGGTGTGAATGCTCCCACTGCGGCGCAGTGGGGTGTGAATGCTCCCACTGCGGCGCAGTGGGGTGTGAATGCTCCCACTGCGGCGCAGTGGGGTGTGAATGCTCCCACTGCGGCGCAGTGGGGTGTGAATGCTCCCACTGCGGCGCAGTGGGGTGTGAATGCTCCCACTGCGGCGCAGTGGGGTGTGAATGCTCCCACTGCGGCGCAGTGGGGTGTGAATCTCCCACTGCGGCGCAGTGGGGTGTGAATTGTTGACTGCTGCGCAGTGGGGCAATAACCCTCCCACTGCGGCGCAGTGCATATCTGCTGAAATCTTTGTTCTTCATTATCAACATCACTCGAACACTCGGGTCAACTTCTTGGCCAAAAATCGTCAGAAAATGTACCAAATGGACGCGCAACCTGCTAAGAACCTGAAAGCACTAACAAACACCATAAACGCGCCAAATGCATACAAAATCGACTCAAAACACATACGAAAAAGGCCAATAATGATGTGGGCGATCTATATAAATTGGTCACATCAAATCCCCCCACACTTGAGCATTGCTTGTCCTCAAGCAAATCTGGAAATTAAGCAAAAAGCATTCCTTGGCAATGAAGCTATAGAAACAAATTACAAGGCAATCAAACCAAAACCGTAAACACCTAGCACATCTATAAATGAATGATGAATCTCACAACTTTAGGTGTTTGGGAAATTTGAGTATGCAAGTAATGTTATCAATCCACAAGGATCAGCCCAATAACCGTTCAGAACACATTTCGCCGATTAAAATTGTGCCAAGGAAAAATTTTGTAGTAAAATTGCTCATTAAGTTGTTATGAATTAAGTGACAAAAGCAATTTACCACAAGGACAAGCTCAACACAAGTTTCAAATCATATCATCTTCCGTCATCTTACCAAATCGAAACAACCAATCTCAAACATGCACATCATAGTTCAGAGTTCGAAATGGAACCCTTACTCCCGAATAAATCCAAGAGCCTAAGAGAGGGACAAATTACAAGGCAATCAAACCAAAACCGTAAACACCTAGCACATCTATAAATGAATGATGAATCTCACAACTTTAGGTGTTTGGGAAATTTGAGTATGCAAGTAATGTTATCAATCCACAAGGATCAGCCCAATAACCGTTCAGAACACATTTCGCCGATTAAAATTGTGCCAAGGAAAAATTTTGTAGTAAAATTGCTCATTAAGTTGTTATGAATTAAGTGACAAAAGCAATTTACCACAAGGACAAGCTCAACACAAGTTTCAAATCATATCATCTTCCGTCATCTTACCAAATCGAAACAACCAATCTCAAACATGCACATCATAGTTCAGAGTTCGAAATGGAACCCTTACTCCCGAATAAATCCAAGAGCCTAAGAGAGGGACAAATTACAAGGCAATCAAACCAAAACCGTAAACACCTAGCACATCTATAAATGAATGATGAATCTCACAACTTTAGGTGTTTGGGAAATTTGAGTATGCAAGTAATGTTATCAATCCACAAGGATCAGCCCAATAACCGTTCAGAACACATTTCGCCGATTAAAATTGTGCCAAGGAAAAATTTTGTAGTAAAATTGCTCATTAAGTTGTTATGAATTAAGTGACAAAAGCAATTTACCACAAGGACAAGCTCAACACAAGTTTCAAATCATATCATCTTCCGTCATCTTACCAAATCGAAACAACCAATCTCAAACATGCACATCATAGTTCAGAGTTCGAAATGGAACCCTTACTCCCGAATAAATCCAAGAGCCTAAGAGAGGGACAAATTACAAGGCAATCAAACCAAAACCGTAAACACCTAGCACATCTATAAATGAATGATGAATCTCACAACTTTAGGTGTTTGGGAAATTTGAGTATGCAAGTAATGTTATCAATCCACAAGGATCAGCCCAATAACCGTTCAGAACACATTTCGCCGATTAAAATTGTGCCAAGGAAAAATTTTGTAGTAAAATTGCTCATTAAGTTGTTATGAATTAAGTGACAAAAGCAATTTACCACAAGGACAAGCTCAACACAAGTTTCAAATCATATCATCTTCCGTCATCTTACCAAATCGAAACAACCAATCTCAAACATGCACATCATAGTTCAGAGTTCAAGATAGAACCCTTACTCTTGGATAAAACCCAAAAGCCTACGAGAGGGACACATCCACAAGAACGGCTAAATCTCAATGGCAAAACAACAAAAGAGATATATCCGGTTGCTTAAACCTATTTGCCACCCCCCACACTTAAGATGGACAATGCCCTCAATGTCCATATTCGGTCAAAACAAAGGTAAATAGGGGTAAGCAAGATAGACATAAAGAATGAGAACACATACCGGATCATGGACACATTCCGTTTCAAAACAAGTAAGTCGACCCCGCACCACAAATTGCTCTTCCTAAAAAGGAAGTCCAATTTGGTTGACGGGAGAAACAAACTTAGTCCAAAACGGAAGGTGCGAGAGCTGTGTGTGAAACAATGTTAATAAAGATGCCAATCAAAAATATTGCGCTGAACTTACTGCCAGCATATGCACATGACATCATAGTGAGCTACTAACACGATCACACAATCAAACAAATCCAACGGGTCCTCCCCCACACTTGGGTTCCACTAGGTATTGCCATCAATCGGATCAAACCTGTTCAATAACATTCCAAAAGACCAACCATCCAAAATATCCAAAATAGTTCAAACAAAATAAAATACCATGCAGAAAATAAAAGAAAACAAAGGAAATTACAAATGTTTCATCACCCCGTAGGGTGGATACCAGACAATGATAAATAAAGGAATGTCATAAGAATACCAACATAACCAATAATCATATGATTCCATCCCACGGTACCGGATGGGAATCATCTCCACTCACTGCTGATGTCCATGGTAGCCATAGGGTAGTCCAGGTTTGCCAAAAATACTTGTCACCCAATCTTGCTCTTCCTCCTGAGCTGAACCTGAACCACCAGCACCTCCCCCTGACTGACCAGCATCAAATCCTGAAGCACCTGCATCAAAACCAGGAACAAAGGAAGATGAACCACCGGCAAAACCTCCGGATCCACCAGCATCATGTCCACCCTGAAAAACCCCAAACTGTACTGGACCAACAAAACCAGGAACAAAGGAAGATGAACCACCGGCAAAACCTCCGGATCCACCAGCATCATGTCCACCCTGAAAAACCCCAAACTGTACTGGACCACGAGGAGAACCTCCTAAATCATGGGGTCGTGGTGACATGTTCCCCGGAACAGTCGTCTGAGAGAAAAAAGGCTGACCCCCCTGACGATAATCAGGGACATAAATAGGCGGTGGAGAGAATGGAGGAATCGGGTCAGGTCGAACAAACTCCCGGCCATGATACTGAGCATCCCACATAGGCTGATAATAATCAAGGCTATAGTTTGTGTGGGCCTGCTGTGATCCAATCCAGGTCATGTCCTGATCCATCCTCCGCTGGTAGTCATCAAAAGCCCGGCGGCTAGCCTGCTGATCATCATATATATTCTGAACAGTCTGTCCCAAAAGCGTAAGATCAAAGGAGCTCGGGACAGGGATGCTACGACCACGCATCCTAGGTGGCTCCTGGGAAGCATCACCCATCTCTACATCAGCAGCCTCCAAGTCTGGAGGTGGTTCCTCAACAACACCAGTGTCATCCAACAATCTAGCAGGCTGGCTCCCCTGCTTCTTCTTCACTATCTTCCCCCGAATCAACTCTTTAACATGGAAATCCTCCTGATTAACTTGTGGAGACAGATGGGTCTGGCACTCCTCAGAATCAAATACACCCATCCTCTTGTAAATCCTGGTGATGAAATGTCCCAAAACCAACTCTGAGTCAGAATGATTACACATGCGATCAATCACAACCATCGGGGCCAATGCAAACTTCCTAGGAGCCCCCTCTGAAAACAGCTTTAGCAACCACAAATCAGTCTGGTATGCCTTGTCCCAATGAGTAGACCTCTGGACCAAAAACGTAACTATCATCCTGTGAAGCAACCGAAGCTTAACACTGTGGATCTTAGACACACTAACCGTCCCACCAGAAGGCCAAGCCTCTCCTCCAGAAATCCGACCCCAATACTGTGGAATGGACTCACCATCACCCAAATCACCTTTGACATAATAACCCTGTCTCAAAAGTTGCCTGAAGTCCTGGTTATCCAACTCTTGCCTAGAATACATACCAGCATAAAACCCAAACTCAGCTATAGACAGCTTCCTCTGCTGTCCCCCACAGTAAAACAAAACAACCCTTTCTTCAAAAATATCCTTGATCTTATTCAATTCCTTAGTCAATTTCAAACTAGAATAAAACTCAAGGCATAACTCACGATAGACAGGTTCCCTGTTAAGAAAAATCTGTTGCCACATATCACTATTAACTGTCCTATCACCAACCCTCGCTTCTATACTAAACCACCTTCCAATATCACCCTGAACCCCAAAAAACCGAGCATCAGATTGAGCAAGATACCTGGGTGGGCAAACAACTTGCTTATGAAGCGTGTAAAGCTTGTTCAAATAATTGTTCTTGTGGGGTTGCCTAGCCCCATCAAACTCTAACCATGCATGCTTCTCGTTCAATGCACCCGGCCAAAAATTAAGAGGAGGTACCGCTGGTTCTCTCCTAGCCGTCTTACCGGAGACATCGGCAGTCCCGCTAGATTGTCCCACCTCCGCTTGCTTCCTCTTATCACCCCCCCCCCCCCCCCCCCCCCCCCCCCCCCCCCCCCCCCCCCCCCCCCCCCCCCCCCCCCCCCCCCCCCCCCCCCCCCCCCCCCCCCCCCCCCCCCCCCCCCCCCCCCCCCCCCCCCCCCCCCCCCCCCCCCCCCCCCCCCCCCCCCCCCCCCCCCCCCCCCCCCCCCCCCCCCCCCCCCCCCCCCCCCCCCCCCCCCCCCCCCCCCCCCCCCCCCCCCCCCCCCCCCCCCCCCCCCCCCCCCCCCCCCCCCCCCCCCCCCCCCCCCCCCCCCCCCCCCCCCCCCCCCCCCCCCCCCCCCCCCCCCCCCCCCCCCCCCCCCCCCCCCCCCCCCCCCCCCCCCCCCCCCCCCCCCCCCCCCCCCCCCCCCCCCCCCCCCCCCCCCCCCCCCCCCCCCCCCCCCCCCCCCCCCCCCCCCCCCCCCCCCCCCCCCCCCCCCCCCCCCCCCCCCCCCCCCCCCCCCCCCCCCCCCCCCCCCCGGAACAGTCGTCTGAGAGAAAAAAGGCTGACCCCCCTGACGATAATCAGGGACATAAATAGGCGGTGGAGAGAATGGAGGAATCGGGTCAGGTCGAACAAACTCCCGGCCATGATACTGAGCATCCCACATAGGCTGATAATAATCAAGGCTATAGTTAGTGTGGGCCTGCTGTGATCCAATCCAGGTCATGTCCTGATCCATCCTCCGCTGGTAGTCATCAAAAGCCCGGCGGCTAGCCTGCTGATCATCATATATATTCTGAACAGTCTGTCCCAAAAGCGTAAGATCAAAGGAGCTCGGGACAGGGATGCTACGACCACGCATCCTAGGTGGCTCCTGGGAAGCATCACCCATCTCTACATCAGCAGCCTCCAAGTCTGGAGGTGGTTCCTCAACAACACCAGTGTCATCCAACAATCTAGCAGGCTGGCTCCCCTGCTTCTTCTTCACTATCTTCCCCCGAATCAACTCTTTAACATGGAAATCCTCCTGATTAACTTGTGGAGACAGATGGGTCTGGCACTCCTCAGAATCAAATACACCCATCCTCTTGTAAATCCTGGTGATGAAATGTCCCAAAACCAACTCTGAGTCAGAATGATTACACATGCGATCAATCACAACCATCGGGGCCAATGCAAACTTCCTAGGAGCCCCCTCTGAAAACAGCTTTAGCAACCACAAATCAGTCTGGTATGCCTTGTCCCAATGAGTAGACCTCTGGACCAAAAACGTAACTATCATCCTGTGAAGCAACCGAAGCTTAACACTGTGGATCTTAGACACACTAACCGTCCCACCAGAAGGCCAAGCCTCTCCTCCAGAAATCCGACCCCAATACTGTGGAATGGACTCACCATCACCCAAATCACCTTTGACATAATAACCCTGTCTCAAAAGTTGCCTGAAGTCCTGGTTATCCAACTCTTGCCTAGAATACATACCAGCATAAAACCCAAACTCAGCTATAGACAGCTTCCTCTGCTGTCCCCCACAGTAAAACAAAACAACCCTTTCTTCAAAAATATCCTTGATCTTATTCAATTCCTTAGTCAATTTCAAACTAGAATAAAACTCAAGGCATAACTCACGATAGACAGGTTCCCTGTTAAGAAAAATCTGTTGCCACATATCACTATTAACTGTCCTATCACCAACCCTCGCTTCTATACTAAACCACCTTCCAATATCACCCTGAACCCCAAAAAACCGAGCATCAGATTGAGCAAGATACCTGGGTGGGCAAACAACTTGCTTATGAAGCGTGTAAAGCTTGTTCAAATAATTGTTCTTGTGGGGTTGCCTAGCCCCATCAAACTCTAACCATGCATGCTTCTCGTTCAATGCACCCGGCCAAAAATTAAGAGGAGGTACCGCTGGTTCTCTCCTAGCCGTCTTACCGGAGACATCGGCAGTCCCGCTAGATTGTCCCACCTCCGCTTGCTTCCTCTTATCAGTAGTAGCAGTCTGCAATCACAAACATTAAAGCAAACAAACACGTTAAATGTGGAATGCAAAACTTGAAACCTCATTCAACATCAAACTCAACTGCGGGTCAGAAGATTCCCACTGCGGCGCAGTGGGACTGGCTGGTCCTCACTGCGGCGCAGTGGGACGGCTGTCCTCACTGCGGCGCAGTGGGACAGGCTGGTCCTCACTGCGGCGCAGTGGGACAGGCTGGTCCTCACTGCGGCGCAGTGGGACAGGCTGGTCCTCACTGCGGCGCAGTGGGACAGGCTGGTCCTCACTGCGGCGCAGTGGGACAGGCTGGTCCTCACTGCGGCGCAGTGGGACAGGCTGGTCCTCACTGCGGCGCAGTGGGACAGGCTGGTCCTCACTGCGGCGCAGTGGGACAGGCTGGTCCTCACTGCGGCGCAGTGGGACAGGCTGGTCCTCACTGCGGCGCAGTGGGACAGGCTGGTCCTCACTGCGGCGCAGTGGGACAGGCTGGTCCTCACTGCGGCGCAGTGGGACAGGCTGGTCCTCACTGCGGCGCAGTGGGACAGGCTGGTCCTCACTGCGGCGCAGTGGGACAGGCTGGTCCTCACTGCGGCGCAGTGGGACAGGCTGGTCCTCACTGCGGCGCAGTGGGACAGGCTGGTCCTCACTGCGGCGCAGTGGGACAGGCTGGTCCTCACTGCGGCGCAGTGGGACAGGCTGGTCCTCACTGCGGCGCAGTGGGACAGGCTGGTCCTCACTGCGGCGCAGTGGGACAGGCTGGTCCTCACTGCGGCGCAGTGGGACAGGCTGGTCCTCACTGCGGCGCAGTGGGACAGGCTGGTCCTCACTGCGGCGCAGTGGGACAGGCTGGTCCTCACTGCGGCGCAGTGGGACAGGCTGGTCCTCACTGCGGCGCAGTGGGACAGGCTGGTCCTCACTGCGGCGCAGTGGGACAGGCTGGTCCTCACTGCGGCGCAGTGGGACAGGCTGGTCCTCACTGCGGCGCAGTGGGACAGGCTGGTCCTCACTGCGGCGCAGTGGGACAGGCTGGTCCTCACTGCGGCGCAGTGGGACAGGCTGGTCCTCACTGCGGCGCAGTGGGACTGGCTGGTCCTCACTGCGGCGCAGTGGGACTGGCTGGTCCTCACTGCGGCGCAGTGGGACACGTGCAATTCCCACTGCGGCGCAGTGGGGATTCACTGTTCCGAATTCCCTCATTTTGCCTTAGAAAAATTTTTTGTATGACAAACTAAAAACAACTTACCTCAATCCGCTTCACACCAAATCTGCACCTGCACTTTCTTGACAAATCAAAATCAAATCTAACTAATAAAAAGAAAATAAAATGCGATAAAATAACACGGGTTGCCTCCCGAGAAGCGCTTAAGTTATTAACGAGTCTTTAGCTAGACTCGACCAACTTTCAAGTTTCCAATTCAAAAATGGGGATCTCCTCGATTATCCCCTCAACTTGCTCTTCTTCCAAATACAACTTAAGCCTATGACCATTGACAATGAATGACCCGTCACCATTACGCTTAAACAACTCTACATAACCCGACGGATACACATGCTTAATCACAAACGGTCCAATCCATCTAGAAGTGAGTTTAGGTTGCTTAATCTTAAATTTAGACAAGAATAACAAAACCTTAGCTCCAACCTTAAACTCCTTCCTACGGATCCTCTTATCATGCCAAACTTTGGTCCTTTCCTTGTAAAGCCTAGAATTCTCATAAGCACCTAGCCTAAGCTCATCAAGCTCATGAAGTTGCAACATTCTAAGTTCACTAGCTTCCATCATATCCAAATTCAGATTCCTCAACGCCCAATACGCCTTATGCTCTATCTCAATAGGAAGATGGCAAGTTTTGCCATAGAGCAACCGGTATGGCGTGGTGCCAATCGGCGTCTTAAAAGCCGTCCTAAACGCCCACAAGGCGTCATCCAACTTCTTCGACCAAACCTTGGGGTTATCTCCAACAGTTTTCTCTAAAATCCTTTTCAAAGCCCTATTGGTGTTTTCTACTTGTCCACTAGTTTGTGGATGATAAGAAGTAGAAAAATAATGCACAACACCATACCTCTTCATGACCTTAGCTAATTGATGATTTGCAAAATGGGTTCCTCGGTCACTAATCAAAGCTCTAGGGCAACCAAATCGACAGAATAATTGTTTCAAGAAATCAATGACTACCCTCGCGTCATTCGTGGGCAAAGCCTTGGCTTCGGCCCATTTAGACACGTAGTCAACGGCGACAAGAATATATTGAAACTTATTAGACGGTGGGAATGGTCCCATGAAGTCTATACCCCAAATATCAAATACCTCGCATACCTGAATGCTTTGTTGAGGCATCTCATCCCGCTTAGTAATGCTCCCTTGTCTTTGACAAATGTCACAAGTCTCTACCAAAGTCTGGGCCTCCTTGAAAATTGTAGGCCAATAGAAACCTGCATCAAAAACTTTCTTACCAGTAACTGAAGGACCGTAATGACCTCCAGTTGGACCATAGTGACAAGCATCAAGAATCTCCCTCGTCTCAGCTCCAGCTACACATCTCCTTACCATACCATCTGCACAAACACGAAACAAGTATGGACTATCCCAAAAATAGTGCTTAGCATCCGATATGAGCTTCTTCTTTTGCTGGGACGTGAAATCATTCGGTATCTCACCTGCAACCAAATAATTAGCAATATCTGCAAACCAAGGAGCATCATCAGAGTTAGAAATAAACATTAAAGACTCATCGGGGAAGTGATCATTAATCTCCCCATCTCGAAGTTCCTCCCGGTGAGGATCTTCCAAACGACTCAAATGGTCGGCCGCCAAGTTTTCAGCACCTTTCTTATCCTTAATCTCTATATCAAACTCTTGTAACAACAAAATCCATCGGATAAGCCTAGGTTTAGCATCTTGCTTCGAGAACAAGTACTTAAGGGCTGAATGGTCGGTGAAAACAATGGTCTTACTCAACACCAAATAAGATCTAAACTTATCAAAGGCAAAGACCACGGCAAGCAACTCCTTCTCAGTAGTGGTGTAATTATGCTGAGCGGGGTTCAAGGTCTTACTAGCAAAGTAAATTGGCTTGAAATGCTTATCAACCCTTTGCCCAAGCACGGCTCCCACAGCATAGTCACTTGCATCACACATCAATTCAAATGGCAATTCCCAATCCGGTCCAACCATGATAGGAGAATTAGTCAACTTCTCCTTTAAAACCTGAAATGCACTCAAACAAGCATCATCAAACACAAAAGGGACGTCCTTCTCCAACAGTTTTCTCTAAAATCCTTTTCAAAGCCCTATTGGTGTTTTCTACTTGTCCACTAGTTTGTGGATGATAAGAAGTAGAAAAATAATGCACAACACCATACCTCTTCATGACCTTAGCTAATTGATGATTTGCAAAATGGGTTCCTCGGTCACTAATCAAAGCTCTAGGGCAACCAAATCGACAGAATAATTGTTTCAAGAAATCAATGACTACCCTCGCGTCATTCGTGGGCAAAGCCTTGGCTTCGGCCCATTTAGACACGTAGTCAACGGCGACAAGAATATATTGAAACTTATTAGACGGTGGGAATGGTCCCATGAAGTCTATACCCCAAATATCAAATACCTCGCATACCTGAATGCTTTGTTGAGGCATCTCATCCCGCTTAGTAATGCTCCCTTGTCTTTGACAAATGTCACAAGTCTCTACCAAAGTCTGGGCCTCCTTGAAAATTGTAGGCCAATAGAAACCTGCATCAAAAACTTTCTTACCAGTAACTGAAGGACCGTAATGACCTCCAGTTGGACCATAGTGACAAGCATCAAGAATCTCCCTCGTCTCAGCTCCAGCTACACATCTCCTTACCATACCATCTGCACAAACACGAAACAAGTATGGACTATCCCAAAAATAGTGCTTAGCATCCGATATGAGCTTCTTCTTTTGTTGGGACGTGAAATCATTCGGTATCTCACCTGCAACCAAATAATTAGCAATATCTGCAAACCAAGGAGCATCATCAGAGTTAGAAATAAACATTAAAGACTCATCGGGGAAGTGATCATTAATCTCCCCATCTCGAAGTTCCTCCCGGTGAGGATCTTCCAAACGACTCAAATGGTCGGCCGCCAAGTTTTCAGCACCTTTCTTATCCTTAATCTCTATATCAAACTCTTGTAACAACAAAATCCATCGGATAAGCCTAGGTTTAGCATCTTGCTTCGAGAACAAGTACTTAAGGGCTGAATGGTCGGTGAAAACAATGGTCTTACTCAACACCAAATAAGATCTAAACTTATCAAAGGCAAAGACCACGGCAAGCAACTCCTTCTCAGTAGTGGTGTAATTATGCTGAGCGGGGTTCAAGGTCTTACTAGCAAAGTAAATTGGCTTGAAATGCTTATCAACCCTTTGCCCAAGCACGGCTCCCACAGCATAGTCACTTGCATCACACATCAATTCAAATGGCAATTCCCAATCCGGTCCAACCATGATAGGAGAATTAGTCAACTTCTCCTTTAAAACCTGAAATGCACTCAAACAAGCATCATCAAACACAAAAGGGACGTCCTTCTCCAACAAGTGGGTCATAGGACGAGTAATCTTAGAAAAATCCTTAATAAAACGGCGGTAAAAACCGGCATGTCCAAGAAAACTCCTTACCCCTTTCACATTGGAAGGCGGGGGTAATTTGGCTATAACATCTATCTTAGCCCTATCAACTTCAATCCCGGCCTTAGACACTTTATGCCCTAAAACAATTCCCTCGGTCACCATAAAATGGCACTTTTCCCAATTCAAAACAAGGTGTGCCCTCTCACACCGTTCTAACATCCTTTCCAAATTATGCAAGCAAGTATGAAAAGAGTCCCCAAAAACCGAGAAATCATCCATGAAAACCTCCATGGAGGTTTCAAGCATGTCCTGGAAAATAGCTATCATGCACCTTTGAAAGGTGCCTGGGGCATTACACAAACCAAACGGCATTCGCCGATAAGCAAAAGTACCAAATGGGCATGTGAAGGTGGTCTTTTCTTGGTCCTTGGGATCAATGGGTATTTGGAAGTACCCGGAAAACCCATCTAAGAAACAAAAATATTCATTACCTGCAAGTCTTTCTAACATCTGATCAATGAAAGGAAGGGGAAAGTGATCCTTACGGGTGGCATCATTAAGCTTACGGTAATCAATACAAACCCGCCA
The DNA here is from genome assembly GCA_034093135.1 of Erigeron breviscapus. Taxonomy (NCBI): domain Eukaryota; kingdom Viridiplantae; phylum Streptophyta; class Magnoliopsida; order Asterales; family Asteraceae; genus Erigeron; species Erigeron breviscapus. The sequence continues at coordinate 32,840,952 of CM067169.1, read as the reverse complement.
ACCCGTTATAGTCCTAGTGGCCAAGAGTTCCTTATTCTCATTCTCAATAACTGTCATGCCCCCCTTTTTGGGCACACAATGAACAGGACTAACCCAAGGACTATCAGCAATAGGAAAAATGATCCCAGCATCTAACAACTTAATGACCTCTTTCTTAACAACTTCTTTCATGTTCGGATTAAGCCTCCTTTGTCTCTGGACAACGGGCTTAACATCATCAACAAAATCCATCGGATAAGCCTAGGTTTAGCATCTTGCTTCGAGAACAAGTACTTAAGGGCTGAATGGTCGGTGAAAACAATGGTCTTACTCAACACCAAATAAGATCTAAACTTATCAAAGGCAAAGACCACGGCAAGCAACTCCTTCTCAGTAGTGGTGTAATTATGCTGAGCGGGGTTCAAGGTCTTACTAGCAAAGTAAATTGGCTTGAAATGCTTATCAACCCTTTGCCCAAGCACGGCTCCCACAGCATAGTCACTTGCATCACACATCAATTCAAATGGCAATTCCCAATCCGGTCCAACCATGATAGGAGAATTAGTCAACTTCTCCTTTAAAACCTGAAATGCACTCAAACAAGCATCATCAATAACGTCAATCCTGAAACAAGACTCATCATTAGAATATGAATGCTTGATAGACTTTTCAACATTAAACACAATTCTATCCGTACCCACACCCAAAGAAATTTCCTTATCCTTCACACGGATGATAGCATCCGCGGTATTAAGGAATGGTCGTCCAAGAATAAGGGGTACCTTCGTATCTTCCTCCATCTCGAGGATAACGAAGTCAACTAGAAACACAATATGGCCTACCCTACAGTCATGTTTTCAGCAATCCCAATGGGATACTGAAAAGAATGGTCAGCTAATCTAATACTCATGCGGGTAGGTCTCAAAACTCCTAGAGCCAACTTACTCCAAACCGAGTAAGGCATCAAATTAATGCTAGCACCTAAATCAGCAAGTGCCTTACAAGTAAGAGTACGAATAGAACAAGTAATAAGGAAACTCCCTGGATCTTCAAGCTTAGGTGGGATGCGGTTCTGCAAGATAGTAGAACACTCGGCATTAAGATAAGTAGCTTTCACCTCATCCATCTTTCCTTTGTCAGTCACAAGCTCCTTAATGAACTTGGCATAATGGGGCATCCCCTGAATAAGATCAACTAAAGGCACATTAATGTGAACATTTGTAATCATCTCCACAAACTTGTTATATTGCTCCTTCAGCTTTGCCTTTTTGAACCTCTGTAGAAATGGTATCTTTGGCTTGTATGGTTTAACCTCTGGAACCACATCCGGTTTTGGTGGAGTGACCGGAGTCTTCACGGTTGAATCTTCCTCCATTTTAATCTCTTCATCAACCTCATCATCATCACTCCCCTTATCCTGCACATCTGAAACAACAACATTAGGCATAGGAGGTGAGTCATAAGACCTACCAGTACGAGTGGTGATGGCTTTGGCTTGCTCATTGCGGACTGGAGGTGGAGTGTATTTCTGTCCTTGATTCTGTCCAAGACTAAACTGAGGTCTAGGATTCTGCTGTGTGTTGCTAGGAAGAGTCCCCGTGGGCCTAGCAAGAGCGGCCATCCTACTTTCGAGATCCTTGAAATTAACTCCCTGGTTTTTCATGTTGATCTCCACCTTCCCACTTAACTGATCCAACCTCTCACTCAAAGTCTTAGTGTCTTCCCTGATCATTTGAATGCTAGTATTTGTTTCAACCTGATTACTAGCCAACTGCTTCATCATCTCTCTCAACTCGGCATTAGGATCGGCATTAGAAGAAGAAGAACCTGATCCTTGTCCTTGCTGAGTCTGCTGTTGTGGCTGATTCTGATAATTATCTCTTTGCCACCTATTACCTGAAAAACGAGAATTATTAGACTGAAAAGAAGAGTTATAAGAAGTATTACCTGAAGGCCGGTTCTGGAAACCGGTGTTGCGGTAGAAATTCCCTTGGGGTTGATTTTGAACATAACTCACATCTTCGGGTGCTCGATTTAGACACTCATCAGAATAGTGCATATCACCACAATGATCACACCCATCGGCTACTACCTTAACATCCCTCTCAATTGCTCCAAACCTATTCTCTTGAGTAGCAAACCCCTTTTCCATGCGCTCAGATAGCGCCCTAATCTCTCCAATAACCCCTGGGTCATTGCTAGCTTCAACCTTAGCAACTCTCCCTTGGTTAGTACCTCTCTTCATCTTTCTCTCATTCTTCAAAAACCTTTCATCATCCAAAGTTGAGCTATCCTTCGCCATGTCTTCCAAGATTTGATAACCTTCATTGGGTGTAATGTTATTGAAACTACCCCCGAAAGCATATCCCAATTCTCGTTTAGACTTTTTATCTAACCCATCAAAGAAAAGCTCCACATATTTTTCCCTAGTCAAATCGTGACCTGGACAATTTCTCAACATTTCCTTGAAACGAATCCAAGCCTCAAAAACATCTTCTCCATTATCTTGTTCAAAAGATCTAATCATGTTCTCTAACCTTCTTTAAGTTCTAAGTAAATAAAACTCACCAATGAAAGCCTCCTTGAGTTGGTTCCAAGTAGTAATAGAATTTTCTGGAAGATCATTGAACCAATCAAGTGCTTCTCCTGTGATTGACATGGGAAATGTCTCAAGTTTCACGGCATTCATTTGGTTTTGCCCATATTGATATAGCCGAGCCAACTTTTCAAACCTATCCAAGTGTTGGTAAGGATCCCATTTCTGTTTCCCATCAAATTGATGCTCTTCTATGCTTTTTAGATGGTTTCCTCTTAAAGCAAAAGTGTGATCAATGGTTGGAGGTCTAATGGCGGAACCACGGCCCGTTGGGATAGTTCGAACCCTCTCGCCATAGCGAGTGTCATTTGGACCCCTTGGTTGTTCGTCCCCCATTTCCTCTTGCTTTACTTCTAAATTGAAAAACTCGTCCAAAAAGAACCCTTCCTCGTCCGAATCAGGAGTGGGTTTAGCTATAGGTGAAAATGGTGTCGGTATTGGTGTTGTGGGTTCAGTGAAGTTAAACCTATGCCCTCTTGGTCTTCTCGGAGTAGACAAAGGACTATTCAAAGGGAGACCCGAAGAACGCAAAGTTCATCAACTAAAACAATACCTGCAAACACACAACTAACACAAACACGTCAAATGCACCTGTGATAAGAAAAGAAAACTAAACTAATAAACAAGTAACTTCCTCACGCGTGAGAAAGGATCAAACCACTAAATTAACAACTAAATCGGCACACAGTCCCCGGCAGCGGCGCCAAAAACTTGATGTGCTAAATCGAGTTTAAAAATTATAAACTAGAAATACCTAGAAACTCACTACTACACACTATCGGGCAGTGGACCCGTTCGTATACAATATAGTTAAGTGGTAAGTCCGTGTTCGTTCTCGGGGATTGGTTTGAACTAGTTGTTTAATAAAATCGTTTGGAAAACAGGGTGTTGCTTCGAGTCTCACTTTGACAATTAAATTAAAATAAATTTAAAAGACAAAACGCATAAAAGTAAAGAAAAGCTTCAGACAATATTAATAAAGATCATCCACCTTGAATTCGCTAGACTTCAAACATGATTGCATTCAATTAAGACCAAATTCATTGAGTTGAAAAGATAATCGTAAAAGGATTAAGGTGCTCACGTGGTACCACCAACCGTGAGCAAATTACCCAATCACCTAAGTTGCTAGTTTAATTACCCAAGCCGGTACCACCAATGCCTAGACAACCTTACCAACAATTAGTTTGCTTGACTATCGAATTAACAATTGTGCCTATGTGAAGATAACGTGGTACCACCAACCGTTATAAAACACGTTGACAAAATGACTCCTTTTATTAAAATGATATTCACTATCATACCATGAACTAGTGATAATTGCTCATAGACAAACAACCATTTGAAAATCACATATGCATCCAACTAGTACCACTAACGAAGAACACACATGCCACCAATATCATAATAATATATAAAAAGGAATTAAATCATCAAGATCTCGACACAACGATAATTGAAATCAACTCTTTGGATTAAAACATATAGCAATCACATCATTCATCTAGTTTCCTCAAGGTGGATGAGTGAATGTTTAGCCACTCATGATTAATTTAAAATAGCAATCAAAATAAAAGAAGAACATGATGTACCAATCGTTCTTGATGTTGGGATTTTGGGTTTTTATCAAAGTAATATTATCCTTATAATATTAAAACGCAGCGGAAAAATTGAACCTTTCAACATGTGTATATAGTTAAAAACCAAAGTTTAACTTATAAAAGAAAACCCAAACAATAAGGATCCATGTATATGAATAACATACATACAAAACAACAACCATAGGGTGTTTTAGAAGACTACCTTCTTCCAAGCTTATGAGAAGGTTGATATGAAGGAGATGATGATCTTGAAGTGGCAAGTCTTCAACCTAGAAGAGCCTCAAGCTTGTATACCCCAAACTATCAACAAACACCCAAATGTGCTAGGATTTAAACTTGAAATGCCTTCCCTTTTTGCTCCCTTTGGCCGAAATCAAATAGAGGAAAAAGGAAGAGAAAAATGCTAGTTGAGTATTGAGAGAGAAGTCTTACAATTGCATGTAAGAAATTGATACAATCTATGTTAAGTCTTGTGTATGTACAAGTGTTGAATATATATATCAAACTTGCATGAATAACCACATGGGGGGGGGGGCGGCCACATGGGGTGGTCACAAACAAATTTTGTGTCCAAATTTTATAAACCATTTACTTGTACATTTTGTATATAAAATGCAACATAACTTGTTACATATCTTATGTAACATATTACATATTATATACAACACACATAAATGTTTATTTTACCAAATAAACATATTCACATTTCTCTCAAAATAAATCATCCATATAATTTATTTACATTTCTCAAGTGCAATTATCTAGAAACTCACTTTCTAAATATTTCAAGTATTGATATTTATTTAAAGATCATATCATATAAATAAATATCATAAGTGTTTGTCTAGCTTGTTATTTGGTATGACCTGACTTGGATCATCACGTACTAGCCACGTCAATTTAATATGTGTCTTGGGCAGACGGATTCCTACACTTGAAATTGAAATTGCAAGACAATGAAATAGATACAATCTAAGTGGGTGCCCGTGAATTTTCAATGAATCGGACGAAGAAATCTACCCTTGATCCTTGAAGGAATCCCTTGGAGAGCAGCTCTTAGAAATAATTTGGATCCTTGGGAAAATAGGGTTTTTTCCTTTATATACCTCCCCCAAAATCTGCAGCAAAAGGCTGCAACCCTGATTCTCCCGTGCACTCACTGCGGCGCAGTGGCCTTGTGCACTTCCCACTGCGGCGCAGTGAGAAGTCCCTGGAATTGTTTATTCGTTGTTGACTACGGCATAGTGGGGTGTGAATGCTCCCACTGCGGCGCAGTGATAATTCACCGGAATCTTGTATCTTTGGTACCCAACGACTGCGGCGCAGTGGGGCAATAACCCTCCCACTGCGGCGCAGTGCATATCTGCTGAAATATTTGTTCTTCATTATCAACATCACTCGAACAATCGAGTCAACTTCTTGGCCAAAAATCGTCAGAAAATGTACCAAATGGACGCGCAACCTGCTAAGAACCTGAAAGCACTAACAAACACCATAAACGCGCCAAATGCATACAAAATCGACTCAAAACACATACGAAAAAGGCCAATAATGATGTGGGCGATCTATATAAATTGGTCACATCAAGGTGGTGTAAGTGTTGGTGGATTGGGAGAAACAACGGATGGAATCGGTGTTGAAGGTGAAGATTGAGAAAATTGAACGGCAGGTGGAGATTGTGTTGATCGAATGATTGGTGTAGATTGTGAAGAAATATTTGGTGTAGATTGAGAAGTAGGTGAAGTAGCAAATTCAGGAGTAACAGCCTCTTGTTCAAAAACAACTCTTTTTGATTTTCTTCTCCTCTGCTCAGAAGTCCCTTCATCACTAACCCCTCTTTTTCTTTTAGATATCCTAGGACCCTCACTTGGCGACCTATGCACAGCTTGGGTAGGAATCTGTCGGCTTTCAGATCCCATTGTTGTGGCTAACCACTCACTATATGTCCTAAGGTGGGGACTCTAAGCAGGAACCAAATTCAGTTGAAACGGTGAAATAGGAAAAGGTCTAACAAGTTCACTTCCTGTTCCTCTCATGTTGGATTTATACATAGAAATAACACATTTGAAACTATCTTCCAACTTCGGAATTCCTTCAGAGTTATCAAGAACATCTTCAATAACCAGAGTGAAGAATCGGAGATTGTGTTGATCGAATGATTGGTGTAGATTGTGAAGAAATATTTGGTGTAGATTGAGAAGTAGGTGAAGTAGCAAATTCAGGAGTAACAGCCTCTTGTTCAAAAACAACTCTTTTTGATTTTCTTCTCCTCTGCTCAGAAGTCCCTTCATCACTAACCCCTCTTTTTCTTTTAGATATCCTAGGACCCTCACTTGGCGACCTATGCACAGCTTGGGTAGGAATCTGTCGGCTTTCAGATCCCATTGTTGTGGCTAACCACTCACTATATGTCCTAAGGTGGGGACTCTAAGCAGGAACCAAATTCAGTTGAAACGGTGAAATAGGAAAAGGTCTAACAAGTTCACTTCCTGTTCCTCTCATGTTGGATTTATACATAGAAATAACACATTTGAAACTATCTTCCAACTTCGGAATTCCTTCAGAGTTATCAAGAACATCTTCAATAACCAGAGTGAAGAATCTGATAAAGGGAGAAATATTGGGTAGATTGTGTTGATCGAATGATTGGTGTAGATTGTGAGAAATATTGGTGTAGATTGTGAAGAAATATTGGTGTAGATTGTGAAGAAATATTGGTGTAGATTGTGAGAAATATTGGTGTAGATTGTGAGAAATATTGGTGTTGATCGAATGATTGGTGTAGATTGTGAAGAAATATTTGGTGTAGATTGAGAAGTAGGTGAAGTAGCAAATTCAGGAGTAACAGCCTCTTGTTCAAAAACAACTCTTTTTGATTTTCTTCTCCTCTGCTCAGAAGTCCCTTCATCACTAACCCCTCTTTTTCTTTTAGATATCCTAGGACCCTCACTTGGCGACCTATGCACAGCTTGGGTAGGAATCTGTCGGCTTTCAGATCCCATTGTTGTGGCTAACCACTCACTATATGTCCTAAGGTGGGGACTCTAAGCAGGAACCAAATTCAGTTGAAACGGTGAAATAGGAAAAGGTCTAACAAGTTCACTTCCTGTTCCTCTCATGTTGGATTTATACATAGAAATAACACATTTGAAACTATCTTCCAACTTCGGAATTCCTTCAGAGTTATCAAGAACATCTTCAATAACCAGAGTGAAGAATCTGATAAAGGGAATATATTTCCTTTCTTGCAGATCTTTTCCCTTCACTACTTGTTTCATCTTATCCCAAACAATCTTTGCAAAGTCACATTGAACATTATGAGTGACTGCATAGTATATCGAAAGAGAATGCTTTGTCATAGCATCAATTCCCTTTTGAGATGGCATCAAACAGGTGCAAAGAACATTATACATTGTGTGCCAGAGAGTAGCCACATTCATTCTTTTGAAGTCTCTCATGGTTGCCAACTCTCCTTTATATCCCAATGAATAAACTCCAGCTAACATATCTTCAACAGATGGCAGTTCTTCATATTCTTCATGTTCAGGAAAGCCAATTATTGTTCTGAACTCATCCAATGTGAATTTGCAGTTGAATACATGATCATCCGACTGTAGAGAGAATTGAAAGTAATCTGCAGTCTATATCTGTTACTGCCTTTCACATACTCAATGGATTCCCATAAATCAAATATGTACTTCTCGGGAACAATAGCACCACCAGTTAAAGCAACATTCAATGGATGATGACTCAGAATCTCAGTAATGATTGGGAATTTGGTGGAAAATGGAATATGAAATGCTTGATTAGCTTGCATTTTCATTGTAGCACCTTCTTGAAACATTGCCATCTTTGTATTTATAATTTCTGAGAAATAAACTGACCAAATTTTGACCAGAAAGACATTTTAAACACAGAAACAAAAATGAAACCACACCAACATTTGTAAAGCACAATTATTACACAAAGACAATGTTTCAAACATATATTAAAAATGAGAAAACAAAGGTAGTACACAAAGGCGTTCGATACCTTGCTTCTCACCCTAATATATATAAGAAACAAGATGACATATAGAATCTCATAAGTATTAAAAGATAAGACGACAAAGGTAGTACACAAAGGCGTTCGATACCTTGCTTCTTACCCTAACACTTATGAAAAACTATATAGACAAACACAATAAACACATACATACACACATACATTTAAAAAAAAATTAATACAAATAAAACTTAAAAGAAAATTGAAGAAAATAAAAAAAACAATTTTAAGCATTTGCCGAGCAAAAACCTCGGAAAATAGCTCATTTTAAAAAAATTTGCCCAGAAAATAATAAGAATCAAAAATTGATTTTGGCAAAAATTTTGAAATTTTGCATGATTTGCCAAGCAAAAACCTCGGCAAACACGAGAATTGAACAGATCAGGCACCATTGAGTCAAGTCATCGAGTATAGGAGTTAAATCTCGTAAGTGCCGAGCTCATACCTCGGCAAATGGCATTTTAGATTAACTCCATTTTAATGTATGAAAATTCCTTAGAATTGAGCAACAAAAATGTTGACAAGCAAAATGCACTGTTTGCCGAGCTCAGAGCTCTGCAAACAGATGTTTTAAGTCTTGGAAAATTTTGGAAACAAAATGCACTGTTTGCCGAGCTCAGAGCTCTGCAAACAGATGATTTAAGTCTTGGAAAAAATTTGACAACCAATTGCATTGTTTGCCGAGCAAAGTGCTCTGCAAACAGTTGATTTAAAACACTTGGTGAAAAATTACAAGCATTTGCCGAGCTCAGAGCTCTGCAAATGAATGGTTCAAGTCTTAGAAAATTTTGAAAAACAATTTGCACTGTTTGCCGAGCTCAGAGCTCTGCAAACAGTTGAATTAAGACTTTGAAAAAAAATTTGCAAACCAATTGCACTGTTTGCCGAGCTCAAAGCTCTGCAAACAGATGTTTTAAGTCTTGGAAAATTTTGGAAACAAAATGCACTGTTTGCCGAGCTCAGAGCTCTGCAAACAGATGTTTTAAGTCTTGGAAAATTTTGGAAACAAAATGCACTGTTTGCCGAGCTCAGAGCTCTGCAAACAGATGTTTTAAGTCTTGGAAAATTTTGGAAACAAAATGCACTGTTTGCCGAGCTCAGAGCTCTGCAAACAGATGTTTTAAGTCTTGGAAAATTTTGGAAACAAAATGCACTGTTTGCCGAGCTCAGAGCTCTGCAAACAGATGATTTAATACTGGAAAGATTTTGGAAACAAAATGCACTGTTTGCCGAGCTCAGAGCTCTGCAAACAGATGATTTAATACTTGGAAAAATTTTGGAAACAAAATGCACTGTTTGCCGAGCAAAAAGCTCTGCAAAAGGTTGTTTCCAGACTTGTTGAAAAACAAACATGTTTTGTTAAAACATGCATTTGCCGAGCAAAAAGATCTGCAAATGACCATTTTGATCCAAAATTTGTTAAGGAAAACATGATGAAGGTTTGAAGGTCAGATGAACAAACATAGCATTTGCCGAGCTCAGAGCTCCGCAAATGGCACAAAATCTTTAAACATTCATATTTTACCCAGCCCTTCATCAATCAAACCCAGAAAAATTCACAAACCAGTAGATTAAGGCATTATAATTAAATAATCAACAAGTATTTACCCTAATCATGCAACTAAAATCATCAAAACTCACATCAAAACATCACAACAAGCAGAATAATCATGGTAGATCATTTAGGCATTTAATCAAACACTTGGCAATTGAAATAAAAATAAGAAAGATACCTTTAAATGGATGATTTGATCGATGATAAGAGATGAGATGATTCACAAATTTGATCACAAGTATAAACCTACTACGATTACAGCTCAGATGATGAATTAGATTGATTGATTGATGACAATTTATGATTGGTTTTGAGAGAAAAAAAATAAAGATCTTTTGGTTTGAAATTGAAATTGGCATGAATTGACCCGCCCATTTATTATTTAAACAACAAATCTGGGTCGCGGGTCAGGGTCAGACCCGCGTGTCAACCCGGATTTCAATTTTGGGCTTAAATCTCATGTTGGGCTCATATCTTTTGGGTTTTAACAAAGAAACAAAATTAAGCAACAAAACAAATTAAAATAAAAAATAATAAGAAAAAAATTATCTAACAATTTTTTTTTTTTATCATTTTAAGTTTTCTAATTTTGTATTTGGTTTTTCAGATTTAAAACAATCACACAAAAACAAAACAAAACAAATTTAAATCACAAACAAAATTTAAACAACATTAAACAATTAAACACACATATTTGCACACTCCCCCTCAGATTAAGCACATATTACTACATTAAATTTACAAACTCCCCCTAAAATCATGCATTCTACCATTTTTCTCCCCCTCAAACATTGCATGTAATGATAAGTAAAACACATCAATGTTTGAAACAGAAAATGAACATAGAATACATGGCATGAAAGCATTTAAGTTTGTAAATCTAGCATTCCCAACTTGGTTTTAAGAAAATTAAACCTCTGTTTATCCAAAGGTTTGGTGAAAAGGTCAGCAAGTTGATAGTCTGTTGGGACAAAATAGAGTTCGATGTTACCTTTCTCAACATGATCTTTAAGAAAATGGTACCGAACATCTATATGCTTGGTCTTAGTGTGCTGAACCGGGTTGCAAGAAATAGCTATTGCACTCTTAGAGTCACAATAGATGGGAATTCTGTTGAACTGAAATCCATAATCAGTCAACTGCGTCTTCATCCAAAGAACTTGTGAACAACAGCTTGCTGCAGCAACATATTCAGCTTCTGCAGTAGATGTGGATACACAATTTTGTTTCTTCGAAGACCAACTGACCAATCTATCCCCTAAAAGCTGTACACTCCCAGAAGTACTCTTTCGATCAAGCTTACAACCTGCATGGTCAGCATCCGAATATGCAATTAACTGAAACCCGGTATCCCTTGGATACCAGAGACCAAGATTCACAGTGCCTTTAAGGTATCGGAAAATCCGTTTGACGGCCTAGAAATGACTTTCCTTAGGATTGGCCTGGTACCTGGCACACATGCATGTGGCGAACATAATATCCGGGTGACTCGCAGTCAAATACATGAGTGAACCTATCATACTGCGATATCTCTTTTGATCAAAAGATTTTCCATTTAAATCAGCATTAATCTTTGTGCGAGCTTCCATGGGTGTACCAATTGGTTGACAATTCATCATATCAAACTTTTTCAACATGTCAAGTATGTATTTAGTTTGACAAATAAATGTACCATTTGACAACTGTTTGACTTGAAGACCAAGGAAAAAGTTTAATTCACCCATCATGCTCATTTCAAATTTACTGATCATTAAAGCAGAAAAATTCTTGCAGTATTTAGTATTAGTTGACCCGAAAATTATGTCGTCAACATAAATCTGGATTAAAATGATGTCACTCCCTTGTCTTTTGATAAACAAGGTAGTGTCAATCGAACCTTTGCTAAAACCAGATTTCACAAGATAAGTGGATAGGGCATCAAACCATGCACGAGGGGCTTGTTTCAGACCATATAAAGCCTTATCTAACCTGTAAACATAGTTTGGATGTTTTGAATTTACAAATCCCTCAGGTTGTTCAACATACACCTCTTCTTTGAGAAATCCATTCAAGAAGGCAGTTTTGACATCCATCTGTGAAATTCTTGTAGGCAGCATAGGCAAGAAACATCCGAATGGCCTCAATTCGTGCAACTGGTGCGAATGTCTCATCATAATCAATTCCATCTTGTTGACAATATCTTTTTGCAACCAATCGTGCTTTGTTCCGTACAACAACTCCAGTTTCATCCTTTTTGTTTTTGAAGATCCATTTGGTCTTAATTGGCTCCTTATTCTTGTAAGGATTAGGGACCAATTTCCACACCTCAAGACGTTCAAACTGATTAAGTTCTTCCTGCATTGCTTTTACCCAATCTGGACAACTTAGAGCTTCATTCACTGTCTTTGGTTCAACCATACTCAGAAAATTCACAAACAGACATTCATTTGCGGATGCGGATCTAGTCTGAACTCCAGATGTTGGGTTTCCAATAACTTGAGAAATTGGATGAGCTTTAGTCCATTTGGTTGTGTGTGGAATTGGATCAAGTGGATCACCAGATTCTTCAGAATCAATAAAATCAGGAGTATGTTGCTCTGCCAATTGTTCAAATGAAGTGGCAATTGGTTCAACAAAGTCATCGGGATCATACACTTCAGGATTGATTGACGGATTTGTCACTTGAGTGATATGTTGAGGTTGAGAATGCAACTCAGAATTATCATTAGGTGGAGGAGAATCAGATGAAGAATTAACATCTGATGTTTGGGATGGTGAAGACTCATTGGGATCCAACTCATTAGTATTGGAACTGGATGGTTCATTTGTATTCACTTCAGATTCAGAAACTTTGGTCGGAACTTGGAAAAATTCTTCAAACAAGATATCCAAATCTTGTGTAGTCGGAGTAGAGAATGATGATTTGAGAGTGGAATCAGTTTTTGTTGTGGAAGCTTGTGGACTTTGAAGTTCGGGTCTTGATCTGTGTTGTTCAAGAACCATTCCCGAGAGTTCATCAAATCTAACATTCATACTCTCTTCGATCTTCTTGGTTCTTCGGTTATACACACGATAAGCAATTGATTCTCTCGAATAACCTATGAAATATGCTTCATCGCCCTTTGGTTCAAATTTGCCCAAATTATCTCGATCATTGAGAACATAACAAACACATCCGAATATGTGTAAGAAGTTCACATTGGGCATTCTTTTGTTAATCACCTCATATGGAGTTTTATCAAACCTCTTGTTTATGATAGATCTATTTTGAGTGAAACAAGTAGTAGCAACAGCTTCAGCCCATAGATTCGGAGGCAACTTCGAATAAGCAAGCATAGTTCTAGCTGCTTCAACAAGAGTACGATTACGTCGTTCAACTACTCCATTCTGTTGAGGTGTCCTGGCAGCGGAAAATTGATGAGTGATACCCATGGACTTGAAGAAAGATGCAATAATTGAATTCTTGAATTCAGTGCCATTGTCTGAGCGAACAATTCGAACAGATGATTTAAGATTTACTTGGGTCTTCTTGATGAAATCAATAATCACATTCGGAGCATCACTCTTTGCATGAAGAAAGAATACCCAAGTATAACGAGAATAATCATCGACAATCACAAGAATGTATCGCTTGCCATGGATACTTTGAACTTTCATTGGTCCACACAAATCCATATGAATAAGGTGTAAAGGACCTTCAGTACTTAGATACTTCTTTGGTTTGTGATGATTTCTTCATCTTTCCAATTGCACAAGCCGGACAAACATGTTCACTTTCATACTTGTAATCCGAAAGACCTTCAACAAGTTGTTTATCCACAAGAGCATTGATCGTTTGAAAATTAATATGAGAAAGACGGCGATGCCATAACCAAGAATTTTGTGCAGTTGCTTTCGATAGAAGACAAATCTCTGAAGAATGAGTTGGAATGTTGTTTAGATCAATTGTGAACAAATTATTATCTCTTGTTCCAGTTAGAATATCCACACCCTCTTCAGTCTGCACTTTGCATTCATATCTTCTGAATAGTACTTGAAGATCATTATTACAAAATTGTCAAACGCTAAAAAGATTGTGTCCTAAGCCTTCAATATAGGAAACTCTCTTGATAGTGACTCCATTTTTAACAATGTCTCCATAACCAAGAATAGCAGCGATATGATCATTTCCGAATCTGACAGTTCCCATAAACTGCTCAACAAAGTTTGTTAGAATGGACTTGTGTGAGTCCCTTAAGTTCGATGGTTAACCAGGAAAGTGCAAAATACAACAAGTCTAATAAGCACTAGATTGGACTAATATTACTTTAATATAAATGCAAGTATATAAATAAAGTAATACAAGACTTAAAGCAGTAAACAAATAAAGTGGAACATTATGTATTGTTTCATGGGTATTTTATTTATGATGTTAAATAAAACACAAGGTTGTTGCGGAATGAGGATAATACAATTAAGTATATATCCTAACAACCTATGAGTTACAAATGATCTATATTTGTCAAATATCTCTTTAGGATCGAGATACTTAAAGTTGTGAAGTATCCCTGTTTAAGATCGAGAGTATTTGGACAAATTTACTTCAATGCAAAATGAATGCTTAAAAGTATTTTTGTCAAGGAAATGACTTTGTATTTATAGGCAACAAAATTCACCAGTGAATTTTGTGCCGTACAAATATGGTTGCATACATTTAATGATCCGACAAGAACATTAAATGTATTGGATAAGGAATAAGGATAAAGTCACATCAAGTGCAAGTGTATCCTTTTATCCAACCACCTTAACACATGTATACTTTGGTAAAGAACAAGTGGATTGTTCTTTGGAAAGTGTGTAAAGGGAAAAGTCAATCCTTGATATCAGTGTTCAGACTTGCAGGATCTAGAACACTAACAATCCTCCAGTGAACAGATCTGGTAAGACTTTCCAGTGGACTCCGCCATTTGTTAAGTCTTCTTTCTTCAGACTTCAGTCTTTGACTTCAGTCAGAATGTCTTCAGTAGAGTTGATCTGGACTGGGGTGAAGTCCAGTGAGCTAATCTGGAGAATACTCCAGATTTCCTATACAAGTATTTGCTCACTGGTCTTCAATTATTTCTGGACAAATCTTCAGAGGGACTCCAGATTCCAAGTCTGGAGTAGGTCCAGTAGAACACGATTCTGGTCAGATCTTCAGTGAGGCTCCAGTAGTCGCGTCTGGAGCGAGTCCAGTAAATCTGGACTAAATCTGGACCTAAAAAATTCCCCCTATTTGTTTAGAAATAATGCAAGTGTTTTCAAGCTTGAATCTATACATTTTGTAAGCTTTAAAAACACAAGTTTCGATTTGTCTAAAAAATCTAAGTTACTGGAAAACACTTTATAGATCATGAGTGTTTTCAGTTTCATCAATTAAGTTCTAACTTAGACTAAATCTGGTCATTTACTTATAAAAATAAAAAATTGCAACTATTATTACATTCACCAACTGATAGTATACAATTTTCATAAGACAATAATTTACAATAAGTAAACAATAAGAGTTAGGCCCTTCTTTTCGATGTCCTTTCTGGAGCATCTTCAGTAGCCTTTCTCTTTGGTGATGGAGAAGATGGTAATGAATCTGGTGATCTTATGCCCAATGCAACTTCCATCTGTTGCTTTCTTCTCCATACCTTCTCAATCCTTTTCAGAAATGCCTTAACATCAGTCGACACATCTGTCTTCCCCTTGAATGTTAGAGCAATTTACCTAAGTTCACTCCATCCAAAAGCTTGGACTGAAGTACTTCTCCTCTCATCAGTGAAGTTATCCTCCCTGGTCAACTTTACCTCAAACTTAGACATGCCTTCATGATCTTCAGCCAACTTGATTTCAGCACCAGTGATCCTTCTTGCATCAGCCCTGAAGTTCAACATTTCATTGTATTTTTCTTTCAGCTTGGCTTGCTGGATCAAAGCTTCAGTATCCTTGGACACTCTCCTTTGCTCTACAGCAGTTTGGAGTTCTTGACGATTTATTCTTCGAGAAGTGTCCAGGGGAATGAAAGTACTTACATCACCATCTCTGATTGCTTTGATCTGTCTGGCAGTCAACTTTGGTAAACCAGTAAGTCTCTTTCTGTACTCTATCTCCAGAGCACCAGCATTCTTTCTTATTTTCTTCTGGAGACTTACCAGTTCAGCTTTTCTCTGTCTGATGAGTTCTGGTACACTCACGCCATAAATAATTGAGTCATAGACTTGCTCTTCTTCAGCGTAGAATGAGCGTACATGAACATCATCTAATGCATTTAGGCATTGATGAACTCTGGGGTCATCCTTCATCCTTTTAAAAACTTCAATATTAATGCCTAACCTTCCAACATTGTAGGAGTCCAGAGTACCCATATTTGCCATCTCCCTTTGATGGGCCAGCAGTTCATCTTTTTGATTTCTTTTAAAAATCTCTATCATTATGCATTCCTGCTCTAACTTCCTTGAAGTTTCATTATCAACATCTTCAGTTTGCTCTTCCTCTTCACTAGACACAACTTTTTCCTTTCCTTTAACAGCCTTCAGTGTAGTAGGAATATCTGGGAAGGTTTCAAACTGGGGCTCACTGGCTTCAGTACCAGTGGCTTCTTCAGTTAGCCCGACTTCAGTGCCATATGCTTGTTGTGTTTGGTCACCAGGCAACTCTTCCCCCTTGGAACGATCTACAGTTCTTGACTTGACATCATTCCACATTTGTTCAAGCATAAGTCTGTCCAGTGGACCAAAAGATGTACCTTCTACTGGAGTTGTTTCAGTCACAACTTTCTTTAGTTCCTGCACTTCCTTCTGAACATTTGCAACAGCTTTAGGCAAGTGCTTTGGAAACTTCTCATCCAGTAGTTTCTCTACTTGGGGTAACACCCCATCATAGATTGTTAGGTCGAGAATCAACCATGTATAATTTGTTCAGAAATAGCTTGAGGTTTAGTGAAGACGTTTGTACAGAATTCTGAGATGTCTCAGAATTCCTTCACTGAAGCTTCACTTCAGTTCAGATCAAGACAAATCTGAAGCATTCATTCTGAAGTCAAAGACTGAAGTATGAAGAAGAGAATCACCTCAGAAGCGAGCATCAGAGTGATTCTACCAGATCAAAGACTGAAGCATCTCAGTGTAAAGTATTTACAACACTTTACACTGATTACGAGGAAGACTTTTGCTTTACACCTTTATCCAGTTAATAGATTTATCTATTAATAAAAGGTACAAAGTATAGGCTTGGAACCTAGTACCATAAGTCACTTCTTGTGACTTATACACTCTTCCAAGTACAGCATGTAAGGAATTATAGTTTAATTCCTTAAATGCTCACAACCACTTTGTACGATCTTGTCCATGTCATCATGGACTTGGTCTATAAATACAAAGTCTTCTCATAACTTGCAAAATGCTTGAAACTTTGCATTGCAACTTGTGAGATATACTCTAAGTAAACTTACGAGTATTTCCAAGTAAATTAGATCACTTGTATTTCAGGATTGTTTAGATACTTACACTTTGGTGTTTATCTTTGTTCCGCAACAATCCTTGTATTTGTTTATACATCAATAAATCAAATACATTAGAAAACAACGTGTCTCAATGCTATATACTTGATTATATTTATATATATATCTTTATATAGTTTCTGCCATTTGTTCTTACATTATTCATATTGTCAATTGTTTCTTGTTATCCTTATCTGGATCGTAAACTGAACTTGTCCATCAAGATTAGTTGTACTTGCCAGTCGGGTTTGTTAATCATCTATATATTTTGGGACTCACAATTGGTATCAGAGCAGCAAGGTTGAATTTTATATCAATTCATTAACCTTTGATCTGCATAGATGGCTGACTTTGAACAAGAACGACCTGACCCTAATAATGCCACCCCACCTCCTATCATCAACAACAATATACCCTCACACAATGTTCACGTACACTTTCCAAATAATCCTGTTCCCAAGTTTGATGGGAACAGTGAAAACTTTCAAACATGGAAAGCGTGCATGCTTAAGTATATTGCTGGTGTTGAGAGACATTTACCAGATATCCTAAGAGAAGGACCCTTTGTCCCTATGAATGCTTCTACTGTTGTCAGAAATGCCGATGGGACTCCTAGGCTGTCACCTAAGGAGAAGGATCATTGGTCTGAGGAAGATCATAGACTTGTAGACCTGGATACCAAGTTACAAAATATGATTTTATACGCAGTTCCAGAAACCCTAATGCCCACTCTTGTTCTACTTGATAATTCCAAATTAATGTGGGAGGAACTAATGACACAGTTTGAAGGCACTAATGAGACAATTGTCACAAGAAAAGTTGCTTTAAACAAAAGATATGAGTCTTTCTTTGCTATCCCTGGGGAGTCTTTAACGCAAACTTACATCAGATTTACAAATCTGGTCAACCAACTGAAAGCCCTGGGTGTAACCAAAGACAAAGAAATTTTGTTAGAAAAATTTTGTGACATTTTACCTTCAAAATGGGAAAACCTTATCTTGGTCTTGAGACAAGGCAAAACATTGCACAGTCATACTCTTGCTTCCCTTTATGGAGCATTTAGGTATACTGAAGAGAACAAAGCTGAAAGAGCTTTGGCTGAGCAGGATGCCAAGAACCATGTGTCTACCAGTTCTGGTACGGTTCAGTATTCTGAACCACATAGTACTGCTCTACTATCTTCTGAGAGTGATATTTATGACTCAATGAAGAAGATGGTTTCTCAAATGTTAAAAACTGGTGTCTCTGCTAATGTCACTCATGATTGTGATGAGAATGACAATGATGATCTGGTTGCCATGCTGGCTAAAACGTTCAATCGTTTTAAGGCCAAATCAAATCGATCTGGAAAACCTTTTGCTTCCAGTGCTTCTATTAACAAGTCCAATCTTGAATGCTTTAAATACGGCAAGAAAGGACATTTCATGAAGGAATGCAGATCTAGTCAACCTTCATCATCACAATCTGCTCCTAACCATTCTATCTTTCAGAAGTCCGATGACAGCTATAAGGCCAAATACAAGAAGTTGAAGGCACATATGGCTCTTTTGGCACAAGACAACTCAAGCAACAGTTGTATGATTGCCAAAACTGAAAAGTGGGAAGATTCTGATGAATCATCTGATGATGAGGAAGAAGTTAGGGACATGTGTTTCATGGCACAAGAAGACCAAGGTCATTTGGTCAAAACCAATGTTGAATCTGGTCGCTGGGTGGATATAGTGATGAAAAAGGTCAGTAATTTTGTCTATGAAGAAGATGAGGAACACAAACTAGACCTTTTGGTTCTTTTAGAGGCTGACATCTCATTTGTTGAGACAGTGCGTTCAGAAAGCCTAAAAATGTTTGAAAACAATACTTCTGAACTGAACGCCAGTCAGACCAGACTAAAGGAACTGAAAGATGTTCATCTGGCCCTAAAAAGTTATCAATCTATGGTTGCCACTTTAGAGTTGGAAAAAGAAGAGCTAAAAACCATCCTTGAAAAGGAACAAAAAATAATCAAATCTTGGATGAGTGCACCAAAACCAGATGCTGCAATCAAAAACACTTTTGCTAATCAAAAAACAGCATATGAATCTGGTGATCTTCACATGGCATCTATAATCACTGATTTAGATGCACTTCCAAAAGAAATGAAACCGGAAATTATTTTTCCTAAAGTTGGCAAACAAAAAATTGTGACTAATAAGGTCAAGGAACATTCTGAGGGAAAATCTGAAACAGCTCAGACAACTGTTTCAGAAAAGAAGGCTAAATCCAAAAAGCCATCCCCCCAGACTTCTTCTAAGGTTCCAAAAGGCCAAAAGAAGAAGAAAACCATCTCCCCCACTGAGCCTTCTACCTCAGATTCTGGTAAGGCTCAGGTGTCTAATGAAGAATCTATTTTGTTAAGGTTTGTAGGTCCTTGTGGACTGATCGTCAACGAGAACGCTTATAGTTATGACGAGAGTGCGGAATCCTCTCGTGATAACCTGTTTGCTTAATTAAATTATCGTCTTTCGTTGTTAATACAACCTAAGACCTTAAACGCGCGCGGGTTTGCAATAGGACAGAGTTTAGACGTATTAGCTTAATTAACTGTTAATCAATATGTATTATGTGTGTGTATTTATACTATACTGTTCATAAACGCGTGCTAATATGGACCGTATATCTTAAAGCCCATAGCCCATTAACAAACGCGTGTTTATATGTAAACACGTGATGACCACGTGTTTAGACAAACTCGTGTTACTGTAGCACGAGTTTAGGCAAACTCGTGTTACTGTAGCACGAGTTTGTACACACTTCCTTTTGTCATCTTTTAAGTAAACTTTAATTACTCAAAACGTGACAAGTTTATCACTTGTGTCTGTATGTTATTTATAATCACATTCATACAAGTCGTAAACATTAAACATACCAAAACTCTGATCAATATGTAATCATTCACATTACTTAAGTCCAAATAACAAGTTTAAACATAACATAAGTCTACGATTACATATTCCAAAACATGAACATATACTGATCAAATCGCTGTTGCTGTTGTCAACAGAATCATGCACTTACAGTCTCCCCCTTGACATCAGCTACACGATTTCTTCAGTCTTGTAAAAACACTATCCATCAAATAACAATCTCCTGCTATTTGAATATTAGCATGTAAACAAATACGCAAAATCTTCCTATATCTGCTTTCCTCAGTGGTCCATGAAGGTCCAAACAGACATTCAGTGTCATATAACCTTCTCTGATCATCTCTGGAAAGGTTCACAATCTGCATAGGATCAAATACACGTAACAAAATAACTCTCTTATCTCTATCTCCATACATCAATGCTTCACCAGTATCCCTGTGAATCTCCCAGTGATCAAGTGTACTCAAAACATCTTGAGGCCATTTCTTGACTGGAACCTTCAGTACACGCTTAATTGATCTTTGAGTAAATTCTATCGTACCATCATCCTTTGTAACTTTCTTCAAGGATCTTGGCGTTATGTACACACTGGTTTTATCAAAATTATCATAGAACCTTTTCCTATAATCATCTTGCAACTTTCTACTCCAGTAAGTTGCATAACCATTGCCACTCGGATTAACAAGCCTTTTCCTTCCTAAATCCATTAAATCGGATTCACCAAGGCTTTTAAAATATTTCTTCATAGGCTTTAAGTACTGACAACCATCATCTCGCTTAATAATAAACAATTTCAGCTCATCATCAAAAAACCAACTCAAAATTGTAGTAACATACTTATGAGCATCTCTATCACTAACAAAATCCCAAAAGATAGATGGTTTCATACTTTCTCCTACCAACCCTCTTGCCGGTATTCTTCTATCAATTTGATGTAGATGATCTTCATCCCTACTTGGCACTGGATACTCTGTCACATCAAATTCCTTAGAATCTTCAATATTCCAGCTTAGAGTAATTCCATCTTCATCATCTCCAACTTTGGCAAAAACCGTAAAGTGTAGAGTTCTTGAACTTGGAATAAAAACTCGTTCAGCTTGAATCTCTTGTTGATCATCTGGAACTTGTTGATCTTGAGCTTGTGCTTGTTGTTGCACAAAATCATCATCTTAAAAAACATTAGTCCAGTCCAAATCAGGAATCATTTCACCTTCTTCCAAACTTTCATCATCATTAGAATCATCATTTTGAACCTTAGATGTACCTGTACCTATCTTTTGAAGCTTATCTGAAATTTAAAAGTTCAAATATGCAAAGACAAACAACATTAAGACATAAAAGATAGCATAAATATAATAAACTATATCATAAATATAATGTAACAATTAAGTACACCAATATTTATCTTATAATTTTTATCTTATTTTACATCTAAAGTACACAAATCATTAAGCTCTTAAGGTTCAAAATCTGAATCTGAATCCGAATCCGACTCTGACTTTGAGGGTGTAAGAGTTAACCCTAACTGCTCTTTCATTTGATCCTTATATGATCCTGGATCATAATAATCATCAGGATCCATAAAATCTGCCATAGCTCTCAAATGAGCTTGTGGATCATATCCCAATCTCCTCTTTAGTCTATGCACTATTAATGGGTGCAACTCTGACTCTGAAGACTTATTGGTAGT
>CM067169.1:32794964-32818101 GCA_034093135.1 Erigeron breviscapus | reverse complement strand
TCATTGGCCTAGGAGAAGTGGTGTGGTGTTATGAGGTTCCTAATGTAGTCTAGATTCAAAATAAGGGTAATTTTTGAATCAATTATGTATTTGTGGTTAATATATGTTACTCTTGATTGTATAAGTATTGGATTTGTAAATGTTTATATAAATATTTTGTTTTAAGGTCATTTGTTATAGGTTTTATATGTATATGTATATACATGTAGCCGTATGTATGTGTTTGTATACGATTTGTGTTTATAAATTTGTTACTTAATTCTTAATTGTAACTTGTGTATATATATTAGACATATATATTGACTTATTATTATTTAAACTTATTATTATGTATATAAGGTTCATGGATATATCTTGAGATGGTCATTATATATATTTGGGGTTTACATATACTTTAATTAGCTTCATGACTAGTTTGTTGGACATTATAAGAGATTTTTGGTTGTTTTCACAAGTTGTGAGCCTTGTATAATTAGTTATATAATCTGAACTTCTAGAAATAAAACTTTTTTTTGACATTTCATCAAGTTCAATTAGAACTAATTATAGAATTAGATTGTCTTGAATGATTATAGTTATTGTTTATGGCATTTCTAAGGCAACTGGCTTCCTTTTGGCATTCTATTGAACTAGATGGCAAATATCACCATGTCCTAATGTCTAGAAGCTCAAATCTCTTAATAAACTTCTAGGGATAGATACCTAGATAATTACAAGTGAGTTGTCCTAGTCAGAAATTGAGGGTTGTTACAAGTATAAAGTAGTGATTTAAATTTGAATATATATAGCATGGATATGGGCCCCATAACTATGACAGTGAACCGTCACAAATACTCTCTTTCATACGTAATATATACATATATATACGTATTTAATAAATTAATAGGAGACCATCAGTGGTTTTGTATATATATAAAAAGCTGATTTTTAATTTACAAGAATACGTTTAATATACGTATGTGAGTAACGTATAAAAATGGATTGATGTGACAACTTGTACCATTATTTCAAAAGTACTCGAGTTTTACGGCGGATACAGTGTACAAGTTGCCCATTAGGGAGAAAATCGAGGTAACCGTTTTGAGATTCCAATAGAATATTGATAAAAATACTTGGTGGATATGCTCACACGTAAAAATAGTTGAGATTGAAGTATATCCACTGACAATTTTGTAAATCTGGTTACCTCATTTAGAGAAGGAGTTTCAGTCAGCGACTTCACGGCAAACGTTGGTCGCTGATGAATAAAGAATACAATTTTTGGCAAATTGTCAGCTATCAACGGATTTGGTAAGTCTTTACCAGAGCCGTTTGCTGCTGGACTAGATGGAAACTTTCAGCTTTCCATTACTTTTATTTGCTTATTCCCAAAGCAAGGGACTAACGGATTTGGTGGGTCTTTACCAGAGCCGTTTGCTGCTGGACTAGATAGAGACTTTCAGCTCTCTATTGCTTTTGTTTTGTTTTTTCCCAAAGCAACAGGGAATAACGGATTTGGTAAGTCTTTACCAGAGCCGTTTGCTGCTGGACTAGATGGAAACTTTCAGCTTTCCATTACTTTTATTTGCTTATTCCCAAAGCAACATGGATTAACGGATTTGAGGAGTCTTTACCAGAGCCGTTTGC
Organism: Erigeron breviscapus; assembly: GCA_034093135.1. Classification (NCBI taxonomy): domain Eukaryota; kingdom Viridiplantae; phylum Streptophyta; class Magnoliopsida; order Asterales; family Asteraceae; genus Erigeron; species Erigeron breviscapus. Next base: position 32,816,475 of record CM067169.1, on the reverse strand, counting down.
TGCTAGACTAGATGAAGACTTTTAAGCTCTTCATTGCTTTTTAGTTCAGCGAGTTAGACATACTAAAACTCGTTGATAAGGATTTTGACTACACGAGTCAATTTTCAACTTATAAAGAGAAAGATAAGTTGAATTTTAGCAAACATGACACATCATGTCGCTGATTCACCATTTTTCAACATTCCCAACTTGCTGACCAGATATTTGAATCTGGTTTCATCTAAGTTTAGTGAAAATATCAGCAAGTTGGTCATCAGTGGGAATGAAGTAGATTTCAACATCCCCTTTCATGACATGGTCACGAATAAAATGGTACCTAATGTCTATGTGTTTGGTCTTTGAATGCTGAACAGGATTGTGTGTGATGGCAATTGCACTTGTATTGTCACACATTATGGGAATCTTAGAAAATTCCAAGTCATAGTCAGCGAGTTGATTTTTCATCCATAGGACTTGTGCACAACAACTCGCTGCTGACACATATTCTGCTTCAGCAGTGGAGATGGATATTGTATGTTGTTTCTTACTAGACCAACTAGTCAGCTTCCCCCCCCAACAGTTGACATCCACCACTGGTGCTTTTCCTATCTAACATGCACCAGCATAGTCAGAGTCAGAATATGCAACTAAGTCAAAGCTGGAGTCTTTGGGATACCAGAGGCCCAGAGTGGAAGTACCCTTTAGATACTTAAAGATGCGCTTGACAGCGAGAAGGTGAGACTCCCTGGGAGATGCTTGATATCTTGCACACAAGCAAGTAGAAAACATGATATCAGGACGACTCGCTGTGAGATACATCAACGAGCCTATCATTCCCCGATAGTGAGTGGGGTTCACATGCTTACCTTCAGGATCAGCATGGAGATTGTTTGGAGGGGACATGGGAGTGGCCTTAGTAGTGACATTTGACATGTCAAATTTGGCCAGCATGTCACGAATGTATTTCTCCTGATTAATGAAAATTCCATTTGGGAGTTGGCGAATTTGCAGTCCAAGAAAGAAGGTCAGCTCACCCATCATGCTCATCTCAAAATGAGAGGACATCAGGGAGTTGAACTTGGTACACAGTTTCTTGCTGGAGGACCCAAAGATGATGTCATCCACATATATCTGGACATAAAGGACATCAGCACCCTTTCTATAGATGAAAAGGGTGCTGTCGATGGACCCTCGCTGAAACTTGTTAGAGAGAAGAAATTCAGAAAGAGTGTCATACCAGGCTCTAGGAGCCTGTTTAAGACCATAAAGTGCCTTATAAAAATGATAGACATGGTGTGGCTTAGTTGGATCTTCAAAACCAGGTGGCTGCTTAACTTAAACTTCCTCATCGAGTTTTCCATTTAGGAAGGCGCTCTTGACATCCATCTGATATACTGTGAAGTTTCTGTAAGCAGCATGTGCCAGGAATAGGCGAATTGCCTCCAATTGGGCCACTGGTGCAAATATTTCATCATAATCAACACCTTCTTCCTGAAGGTATCCTTGTGCAACCAGCCTAGCCTTATTACGAGTAATTACACCATCTTCGTCCATTTTATTCCTATAAACCCATTTTGTTCCAATGGGTTCTTTGTCAGCAGGTAGAGGAACAAGAAACCAGACATGTTGTCGTTTGAACTGGGTAAGTTCCTCTTGCATAGCCTCTACCCATGAAGGATCAGCCATTGCTTCTCCTATGTTTTTAGGAGTGATCATTGATAAGAAGTTCACATAGAGACATGTGTTTCTCGTTGCTGATCGAGTAACTACCCCTTGAGAAGGATTACCAATTACTTGGTGAGCTGGATGACTAGAAGTCCATTTAAGTGCTGGAACACTTGATGAACCTAGTTGAGTGTCAGCGGAAGACTGAGAGATGGGTTCAGTAGAAAGATTATTGTAAGAGGAGAAGTCAATGGTAAAAATGGGATCAGAAGGGGTATGATCAGATGAGCCATTCGACTGAGTTGAGTTAGCATTGATGTTGGAGTCATCAACTGACTCCATATCATCAGCATTAGCTGATGCATCATGAAACTCTTCCTCAGCAGAGTCATCAGCATGCACATCATCAGCCAGTGATCTAGGTTTGGCTGATGCAGCATGTATTGATCTTAAGATAGGCTCAACTGGCTCAATCGAGTAGATATGAGCAGCAACTTTCTCTATTTCAGTATCAGCTGAACTATCCTATGAGTCATGCTGAATATCTTCAGGCAGTGAGCAAGATGCATCAACAAATGAGTTAGCTTCCTCAGTAAGAGGATCAGCGAGCTCATTAAAAATGACTTCAGATGGAGTTGTTTGGATGTCCTTGAGAGCAGATGGACTTTCATCAAAGGTAACATGAATGGATTCATCCACTTTCTGAAGGCGAGCATTGAATACTCTAAATGCTTTACTGATGGAAGAACATCCAAGAAAGTATCCATCATCAGCTTTAGGATCAAATTTTCCTAAGTGATCCTTATTGTTTAGAATGAAAACAGGGCATCCAAATACATGGAAATATTTTATTTGAGGTTTTTTACCTTTCAAAACCTCATAAGCTGTCTTATCATGTCTTTTAACAATGAGACATCTATTCTGAGTATGACAAGCAGTGCTGACAGCTTCTCCCCAGAATTTACTAGGCAAAGAAGACTCACTGAGCATGGTGCGTGCTGCCTCTATTAGAGTTCTATTTGTTCTTTCAGCAACACCATTTTGCTCAGGAGTTCTGGTGGAAGAAAAGTTTTGTGAGATCCCTTGATCAGCACAAAAGGATTCAAGAGTGTGATTTCTGAACTCAGTACCATGGTCGCTTCTGAGTTCTTTAACCCTTATGCTGTTGAGATTTTCCATCTTCTTTATGAAATTTATGATTTCTTCAGCAGCATCACTCTTTGAACGAAGAAAGATAGTCCAAGTGTATTGTGAATATTCATCCACAATTACTAAAGTGTATCTGCTACCATTTAGACTTTGGACATTCACTGGACCAAACAGGTCCATGTGAAGAAGATGAAGAAGATAGAATTGGCCTGCTTTGTTTTGAAGGTAGCTCTATGGCTTTTACCTTTTTCACAAGCATCACAGAGTCTATCCTTTTCAAAAGAGAGATGAGGAAGGCCACGAACAAGGTTCTTTTTGGCCAGAGAGTTGATGGTTTTGAAATTCACATGCGACATACGCTTGTGCCATAACCAATTGAGTTCAGCTGCTGACTTAGCAAAGAAACAAGTCTCACTGTCAGTCTTGATAGGAGTGAAGTCCACAAGATATACATCTCATTTTCTTGGAGCGACCAAGACGACTTCCTTGTTTATATTTACAACAGTGCCTTGATGCTTATCAAGAATCACTTTGTAGTCAGCATCACAAAGTTGGCTTATGCTGATAAGATTATGTTTCAAACCATTTATATAAGCAACCTTGGTGAACTTAATGAGACCATTAGAGAGATGACCATATCCTTCAGTTTGTCCAGTGGAGTTATCACCAAACACTACAGTAGGGCCAGCAGCCTCTACGTAGTTATCCAGCAGGGTCTTAGTGCTAGTCATGTGTTTTGAACAGCCACTGTCCAAGTACCACACACCTTTTCCCAGCGAGCCCTGCATGGATATGACAGAAGGAATTAGACGGGTTCACTATTAAGCTCGCTGACAGCAAGATCAGCAGGGTTAATAGCAGCAGCTTCAGAGGTTTCCTCTTCAGCTTGTGTAGAAGGATGAGGAGGAAGAGAATCTAGAGGAAAGGTGCCATAAGATGATTCATCACCATCAAATGGAGTTGTGGTATTGTTAGATTGAATGAAGACTACATTGCTGACCACATCAGTATCACTGAACTCAACTATCATAGCTGGTTCACCAAATTCATTGGTAATAACCCTTTGAGAGTGAGGGACGGATACATTATGGGAAGCAATGAAGTCAGCAATGTTTTCCTCAGTGAGAATGGTTGTGTCTCCTACATTATTTTCATGTTAAGTAGAAGAAGAACTTTCGCTGACCATAGTGGAGGAGGAAGCAACCGTTGAGGAAGGAGGATTAGGTTGAATGACAACCTCAGGAGCATCCCTGGAGTTATCACAATCGGAAGCAACATGACCTCTGCTGCCACATATGTAGCATTTTTTATCAAAGGTGCTGCCCTTTTGATTTTAAAGGAAGAATTCCTTCAGTTGAGAAGAGAGATCATTAACTCGCTGAGTGAGCTTGTTAATTTGAGGGTCAGAGGTGGAAGATGCCCTCTTCTTTTGCTTAGACTTACGCTTTTGCTTAAGTGTCAGCTGAGGCATCTTAGGAGCAGGACCTAAAATGGACTTTCCTTTTGGATCTTCTGATTGAGAAGTAGAGGGATTTTGTGATCCCTTGACTATACTCCAAGCTTGATTAACAACAGGGATATGAGAAGAAGAAGAACCCTGATGATAAGACTGATGCACTCTTTTAGGAGTGATCGGTCTAGTTTGCTGATTAGGAGTAGCTGACCTCATTTGCCTATGAGGTAGATACTCCCTTTTTGGAGTAATGGACCTTACTTGCTGATGTGGCAAGTGTCCTCTCTGAGGGGTAATAGGTCTAACTTGCTGATGTGGCAAGTGTCCTCTCTGAGGGGTAATAGGTCTAACTTGCTGATGTGGCAAGTGTCCTCTCTGAGGGGTAATAGGTCTAACTTGCTGATGTGGCAAGTGTCCTCTCTGAGGGGTAATAGGTCTAACTTGCTGATGTGGCAAGTGTCCTCTCTGAGGGGTAATAGGTCTAACTTGCTGATGTGGCAAGTGTCCTCTCTGAGGGGTAATAGGTCTAACTTGCTGATGTGGCAAGTGTCCTCTCTGAGGGGTAATAGGTCTAACTTGCTGATGTGGCAAGTGTCCTCTCTGAGGGGTAATAGGTCTAACTTGCTGATGTGGCAAGTGTCCTCTCTGAGGGGTAATAGGTCTAACTTGCTGATGTGGCAAGTGTCCTCTCTGAGGGGTAATAGGTCTAACTTGCTGATGTGGCAAGTGTCCTCTCTGAGGGGTAATAGGTCTAACTTGCTGATGTGGCAAGTGTCCTCTCTGAGGGGTAATAGGTCTAACTTGCTGATGTGGCAAGTGTCCTCTCTGAGGGGTAATAGGTCTAACTTGCTGATGTGGCAAGTGTCCTCTCTGAGGGGTAATAGGTCTAACTTGCTGATGTGGCAAGTGTCCTCTCTGAGGGGTAATAGGTCTAACTTGCTGATGTGGCAAGTGTCCTCTCTGAGGGGTAATAGGTCTAACTTGCTGATGTGGCAAGTGTCCTCTCTGAGGGGTAATAGGTCTAACTTGCTGATGTGGCAAGTGTCCTCTCTGAGGGGTAATAGGTCTAACTTGCTGATGTGGCAAGTGTCCTCTCTGAGGGGTAATAGGTCTAACTTGCTGATGTGGCAAGTGTCCTCTCTGAGGGGTAATAGGTCTAACTTGCTGATGTGGCAAGTGTCCTCTCTGAGGGGTAATAGGTCTAACTTGCTGATGTGGCAAGTGTCCTCTCTGAGGGGTAATAGGTCTAACTTGCTGATGTGGCAAGTGTCCTCTCTGAGGGGTAATAGGTCTAACTTGCTGATGTGGCAAGTGTCCTCTCTGAGGGGTAATAGGTCTAACTTGCTGATGTGGCAAGTGTCCTCTCTGAGGGGTAATAGGTCTAACTTGCTGATGTGGCAAGTGTCCTCTCTGAGGGGTAATAGGTCTAACTTGCTGATGTGGCAAGTGTCCTCTCTGAGGGGTAATAGGTCTAACTTGCTGATGTGGCAAGTGTCCTCTCTGAGGGGTAATAGGTCTAACTTGCTGATGTGGCAAGTGTCCTCTCTGAGGGGTAATAGGTCTAACTTGCTGATGTGGCAAGTGTCCTCTCTGAGGGGTAATAGGTCTAACTTGCTGATGTGGCAAGTGTCCTCTCTGAGGGGTAATAGGTCTAACTTGCTGATGTGGCAAGTGTCCTCTCTGAGGGGTAATAGGTCTAACTTGCTGATGTGGCAAGTGTCCTCTCTGAGGGGTAATAGGTCTAACTTGCTGATGTGGCAAGTGTCCTCTCTGAGGGGTAATAGGTCTAACTTGCTGATGTGGCAAGTGTCCTCTCTGAGGGGTAATAGGTCTAACTTGCTGATGTGGCAAGTGTCCTCTCTGAGGGGTAATAGGTCTAACTTGCTGATGTGGCAAGTGTCCTCTCTGAGGGGTAATAGGTCTAACTTGCTGATGTGGCAAGTGTCCTCTCTGAGGGGTAATAGGTCTAACTTGCTGATGTGGCAAGTGTCCTCTCTGAGGGGTAATAGGTCTAACTTGCTGATGTGGCAAGTGTCCTCTCTGAGGGGTAATAGGTCTAACTTGCTGATGTGGCAAGTGTCCTCTCTGAGGGGTAATAGGTCTAACTTGCTGATGTGGCAAGTGTCCTCTCTGAGGGGTAATAGGTCTAACTTGCTGATGTGGCAAGTGTCCTCTCTGAGGGGTAATAGGTCTAACTTGCTGATGTGGCAAGTGTCCTCTCTGAGGGGTAATAGGTCTAACTTGCTGATGTGGCAAGTGTCCTCTCTGAGGGGTAATAGGTCTAACTTGCTGATGTGGCAAGTGTCCTCTCTGAGGGGTAATAGGTCTAACTTGCTGATGTGGCAAGTGTCCTCTCTGAGGGGTAATAGGTCTAACTTGCTGATGTGGCAAGTGTCCTCTCTGAGGGGTAATAGGTCTAACTTGCTGATGTGGCAAGTGTCCTCTCTGAGGGGTAATAGGTCTAACTTGCTGATGTGGCAAGTGTCCTCTCTGAGGGGTAATAGGTCTAACTTGCTGATGTGGCAAGTGTCCTCTCTGAGGGGTAATAGGTCTAACTTGCTGATGTGGCAAGTGTCCTCTCTGAGGGGTAATAGGTCTAACTTGCTGATGTGGCAAGTGTCCTCTCTGAGGGGTAATAGGTCTAACTTGCTGATGTGGCAAGTGTCCTCTCTGAGGGGTAATAGGTCTAACTTGCTGATGTGGCAAGTGTCCTCTCTGAGGGGTAATAGGTCTAACTTGCTGATGTGGCAAGTGTCCTCTCTGAGGGGTAATAGGTCTAACTTGCTGATGTGGCAAGTGTCCTCTCTGAGGGGTAATAGGTCTAACTTGCTGATGTGGCAAGTGTCCTCTCTGAGGGGTAATAGGTCTAACTTGCTGATGTGGCAAGTGTCCTCTCTGAGGGGTAATAGGTCTAACTTGCTGATGTGGCAAGTGTCCTCTCTGAGGGGTAATAGGTCTAACTTGCTGATGTGGCAAGTGTCCTCTCTGAGGGGTAATAGGTCTAACTTGCTGATGTGGCAAGTGTCCTCTCTGAGGGGTAATAGGTCTAACTTGCTGATGTGGCAAGTACCAGCTTCCATTTCATTATGGTAATCATTAAGACCCCTAACGAAATACCATTTCTTCATCTCTTCAGGAGAGATGACAGCAGATGGAGGAATGGAGATTTCAGGTTTCACGTCATCATTGAATAAGTCAGAAAGAGTGGCAGCGGCTTCAAAGTCACCGCCTATCACTACCTGAACTTGGGCAGGAACTTGTTCACTTAAGCAACTATGGTGAAGCTTGGAAGCTTTTGACCAGGAGATCACAATCTTCTTAAGATTGGCAATTTCAAGCTTGAGTTTTTCATTTTCAAGCTGAACCTTTTTTGCCAGCAACTCATGAGATTGGAGCTCAACATGAACATTCCTTATCTCATTGAGTCTTTCAGATTTGTCACTTAACTCTAAGCAGACAGAGTCAAGTTTAGACTGGAGTTCAGCTCGTATGGATTCTACGAACTGAATATCACATGATAAGGATTCAAGAATTTTGGATTTATCCTCATCAGTGGCTGAAGAGTGAGCACATACCTTTTTGATGGTGACGTTAACCCACTGACTGCAGGAGACTTGGTCTTTTGTCAGTGCATCGCCATCAGCAAGAGCCATTAGACACATGGCATCGACATACTCTTCACTATCTGAATCATCTGATTCAGCCCAGTCGTGTTCTTCAGCGACCAACCCTTTTGCTGGGGTTTTTGCATCCTCCATCTCAGCAACCTTTGCTTTGAGCTGATAGTATTTGTTCCTGTACTCATCAGCAGGTTTGGAAGAGTTAGTCTTAGGAGCAGCAGGAGTTGGTATAGCAACTCTGCACTCCTTTTGGTAGTGTCCCTTCCTACCACATCTCCAGCACTCCTCTTGAGACTTGTCAACAGGAGGCTTGTATGGAGCAACCGACTTACGGTTGTTCCATTTCCGAGAGTATCTCTTACCAGCGACTAGGGCAAAGTCCATGAAGTCGCTGAACATCTCTTGTTTCTCATCAGCATCAAGATCATTAACAAGAGACTGAATAGGAGGTGGGAGATGAGAGGAGCTGGCACCAATATTAAGATTAATGGGCTCAGCAGAGACAAGGGCAATGGGGTCAGGAACAGAAGAAGAAGTAGAAGAAGAAGAAGAAGAAGAGGAGGGACCAACACTATGTTGTGCGTCAGCAGCAGCCCTTAAGGTTTGGGCAAGAGCTCTCTCTTCAAACTAAAGCATACCGAAGAGAGATTCAAGATCAAAACCATTAAGACGCTCTGTGGTCCTAAGGATTTGTCTTAATCCTTGCCACTTGATAGGTAGACTATCAATAAATTTGTGACACACTTCAAAGGTATCATGAGTGATACCTACATTGGTCATGTCATTCAGCAACCCTTTAAATCGGGTATAAGTACCGTTGAGACCTTCATTTGGAAGAGAAAAGAATTTTTCATAGGCTCTTTTAAGGTCTATCTTTTTAGTAGCAATGGTAGCAGCAGAGCCCTCATACATGCTACATAACCTATCCCAGACTTCTTTAGAAGTGGGATATTTGATGATGAGCTTCATGATGTCAGTAGGAAGGGTAGAGACAATCATGTTTTTGAGCCTGGAATCAAGATTTACCAGCCTTCGCTCATCATCAGTCCATTGTACCTCTGATTTGACTATGTCAATCACAATCTCAGGAGCATCAACAGTTGCTCCTGGTATTCTTTGTACCAGAGTGGGTACGTATGGACCTTTGGTCATTATGGTCATTAGATAGGGTTCTACACCAACAATGTGAAGAAGCATTCTTTCCTTCCAAGATCCAAAGTCCTCAGATTCGAATCTTGGAGGAACAGACACGTAACCAAAGTCACGTGTGTTCACAAGAGTTGGTACAACAGTCATGTTCTTGTTTTAAAGAAAGATAAAAAGTTTAAGAAGGAAAAGAAAGAACAAAATTATAGGAAGAAAATAAGTATGCAAACAGATCTTGTTTCAATGATTTAGAAACAGTGTCTCTGATACCACTTGACAGTCCACGATTTGCACACTTATATGATTAATTAAGACAAGAAAGTAAATGCAGAAAGTAAATAACAAGAACCAGAATTAAGTTCAAGTGCAAAGATCTAAGCAAGTCTAATCATATGTATCGATGAATTAAACGATGAATACATGGTCGATATTACAACTTGTCTTACAAGAATATAAATGAACTAATAATTTCTAAGTCTAGACAAACTATAAACTTAGACAATTTAGAGAGAAAGTAAGTGACACACACTTGTGGTGACAAACACAAAGTGTTAATGAGATGGCTGTGTTGCTTTATATAGGGGAGGAATTAGGGCAACACAGCCTTACAATGATAGTGATGGAATGGTGGTTGTCGACATCTCATTTGCTCGAAGTACATGAATTTAGGAGCCTTTGTCTTCTTTACCAAAACGGGTATGAAAGAGAAAAACCCTTGTTTTGGTCCCAACTGTACCTTTGCCCTTTATGGTAAAAACCAGTTGGATGAACCACCATGTGACTCTTGTCTTTACTTGATTTGAATTCTTCCCGCTTTGACTCACAATTTGGAAAGAAACCATCCGCTGATGAAGAGTCACTTGACCCGCTGATGACATACGTCAGCGACCAAGTCTGGTTAGCGAATCCTTGACTCAACAATCTCCCCCTATTCACTGAGGAGACTTGCTGAGTATTTTATACTAAGAAAATATTAATACAAGAGTGAGGAAAGATGTCTTTTATATCAGAGATAGAGTGTTACATGCTGTTGATTGTTAACTACTATATTACACTTGTCTTCTTCCCAATTCGTTCCAGACATCTTCATTCTTGATGATCCTCAGCGATGGGTCAGCTTGTCTGTGAGGCTGCAACAACTCACGATCGATAATGTCGATAAAGGCTCTGTTGTTGGTTGTGTCAGCACACCTTCTTCTTATTCCAATCAGGAAACCCACTGAGGCCTTTTGGATATCACTTACTCTGAAGAAGAGGTGATGATTTTGATAGTTTGTGTAGAACATGCCAAATGGGTTCTCAATAACAAGCCCTTCTTGAAATACTACCCTTGATGGTAGTCTTGTGTCCAGTGCAACATCTCCTGAGATGGGAGGAAGATCTAAATGCATCATCTAATCATCTCTTTTTCTTTTCAGACCAATCTTTTTCTTAGATGCTGATGAGGATGGTGTTGCTGATGACTGTCTGGCTGGAAAGTCTTTAAAGTACTCCTTTATTGCTGGTATGTCAGTCTTCAGTCTCTTCTCCATTTCTCTGGCTTTGGTGAAGAAAACATGAATGGAGTCCTTTAGTGGTGAGTAACTGTGAGCGGTTTTTTCTTTTATCAGCTCGTGAACCTCCAGCCATTCAGAGGCTCCCAGATTGGGTCTCTGTACATCTTTGAGATGAGAGATATGTCCATCTTCTCGTGCAACTCTAAGATTTGTTGTAGCACCTCCTTTGTATTTTTCTTATTTTCATTCTTTATCTGTACCAAACGACAGAATCCATTCTCTTTGAAAATACTCATTTTCTTTCTCACTATCTTCATTCTCTATTACATTTCCATTCCTTATGATTCCATACCAAACACCCCCTAAAGTATTTCTTATCTATGACATGATATTGTCATCTAGCTATTTATTTCGAAACACTATAACATTTCTTGTTTATAACATGATATAATCATCTTTTTTTTTTTTACAATAAACGGAATTTTTATTAAGAAAAGATACACCTAGGCACCCTTAACAAGTCACTAAGGCAGTCCAACGAATATACCACATATTACAGTTACAAACATGATATATCCTTTTTCTCTATTATTTTCTAAAATGCCATATTAAAACTATGCCAATCAATCCGCGAGACTCCTTGAAGCTTCATTCGATGGAGAGCACACTCATAAGACTCCTCTTTGAACTCCTCCACCATTATATACTATAATAATACAATGGGTTGTGAATGCAGGCGAGTTACTATTCGCTCATGTCACACTCCGTATTAGTATTCTGATTTTATCAAATCACATTCCGTTCATGTTTTTACTACCGGTTAGTTTTTGGTTTCTTGCATATTTTTTTTCTTTCGAGTTTTTAAATAATTATATTAAAAACTTTTTGTACTACTATACGGATTTTACCACATTTGATCCCATTCGGGTATAAAACTCCAAGTTACTTTTTGGTTTTTTACATATTTTTTCTTTTTTGGGTTTCCAAATAATATAATGAAAGTTTTTATTGTATATCTTTGTAGTGAATAAATACCTATTTCATATGTCGAAGTTTTTAGCAATGGTGAGTTACTATCCGTAGATTACACTCTGTAACATTATTCGGATTTTATTACATCACATCACGTTCGGATTTTGTACTGTGTTACTTTTTGGTTTCTTGCAAACCCCGCAAGCGAACCTTCTAGTTTTATATATAGGAATGTTTCTGTCATTAAAAGCTTTCTTGTTCCATTTAATTTGCGAAAGTAAAGGGAAGGGTCCAACTTCTAGTTTATGGGCTTGAGTTTGTTATTTTGCCTAATTTTCCCACAACGGAAGCCCAATCTTAATCTTAATATATACTATAAGACAGTTGAACTAATGACTTATTAACCAATCAAATAACTCAATTTCATCAAATTGACTCTCGCTTATGTCATCATATAGATTAACTATAAATTAAAAAACCTAATAATCATTATCCAAATATATTATTATATTAGTATTTATATTAATTTGTAGAAAAAGTCTCATTAATTTACACTTTTTTTGTTTTCCATCAATAATTTACACTTTTTAGCCCTGAATACTTAATTTATATTTATTTTTAGCCATAACTTGAGATAATTTTTAAAATTTACAATCATTTAATTAATTAAAAAAATTTCAACATATGAAATATTGTCTACAAAAAATTATTTCAAAACCTAATGACTTATTAACAAATATTAGATTAGATTTTTATAAATTATAAATATTAATATTTAGTTTAATATTTAATATAAACACAATTTGAACTCTAGATACATATCACAAACATAATAATAGATATACAACATCCTTATCCTAAACACAATAGGAATCACAAAACAAAGCACGATTTACAACAAATGGTTACTTGAATACTAAATCTAAATCAATATGAACTCCATTCAAGATTCATTATTTCTCTCAATCAAAAATGTACATAATTTTCTCTTTTTTTATATATTAGTTTTGCGTATTAATGTTTGAAGTTACAATTGTCACTCAAATCAAGAGTCCTAATTGTTATCAATGAATATGAAGACAATCCTAATTATTATCTAATTATCATAGGACAGGTGATTGAAAATAAACCTATGCGTGTTATGGGTTCGCATCATGATCAAATACATATACTTGAATGTCAAGTACAGGATCACAAGTATGTGTATATTTTAATTCTTAACTATCTTTTATAATAATATCACATTATGAGTACAACTGGTTTCAAAAAATTCTATTATACAGAAATTATTATAGCATGTGCCTTGTGGAATGACTACGGCAAATGTTTGAGCATGAAAATGAGAGGCTCAATCAAAGAATGGGTTTAACCATGAAAATCATCATGATCTCCTACAAAGTAGTGCAAACCTAATAAACTCTTGACGAATCTAAGGTGTTTGATGATTTTCCCAAAGAGACGTTTCGATCTTTGGAGGATATGATTGATATGTGATTTTATGTTTATGATTGATTGATGATGAATGTGCTGATGATGATATTATTGAATATATTGCTACTGTAGAGAATGTTGAATATGAAATGATTGTGACTGAATTGATTGTGTCTGGAATGATCTGACATCCAATGATAAGGACTATTTCTAGGCCATAGATTAGGGTTACCTCGTACATTGGGCCTGTCAGAAATGGGCCTGGCTCAGTACGAGGTATAGAAGGTTCCAGAGTACATCCCTTTTGAAAGTGTACATATCCAAATAACCTTAGCACCATGGTGATACATATTTATATGTATATTAATTCGTGACTAAGACAATATGTGTATTTGTGTGAAGGTTCGCCAAGGAGAGGGAGAGAGAGAGAGCTCGCTAGCTTTGTCTAGGTCTCACTCCAGACCTTGATTATAAATATGTGTATACGAATGTTGGGCCCTCTTCCAGATCTTGCTTCAAAGTTGTTAGAAATCCAAAAATAGTGATAAATTGTAATCTAGAATAGAAGAATTTCTTGTTGTTAAGTCATAGATAAATGATCACTAAGGTTGAGGGGCTAATTGTGACAATTAGCATAATTGAGTAGTTAGACTATAAATAGCCCTCTCATACCTTAGAGATCATAACCTTTTGATAACCAACACTTCATTTTAACACACATTAATCCCAATCTTTCAGTTGAATCAATCATTCTCTCTCAAAACACACACACACACACCAAGAACACACACTATCAAACCGCCATTGTTGAATCGAATTCAGTGAAATCGTGTTATAACACAACACACACACACACACACACACACACACACACACACACACACACACACACACACACACACACACACACACACACACACACACACACACACACACACACACACACACACACACACACACACACACACACACACACACACACACACACACACACACACACACACACACACACACACACACACACACACACACACACACACACACACACACACACACACACACACACACACACACACACACACACACACACACACACACACACACACACACACACACACACACACACACACACACACACACACACACACACACACACACACACACACACACACACACACACACACACACACACACACACACACACACACACACACACACACACACACACACACACACACATACACACACACACACACACACACACACACACACACACACACACACACACACACACACACACACACACACACACACACACACACACACACACACACACAACACATAAAATCACAATTATTTGTTCATCAATAGATTTGTGATAGTTGAAAACATAATCCTGTCAAGTTTCAAGTTCCAATTCAATCTAAATCTCGAGATTGAATTTTGAGTTTTGGCGCGATTTTTGAGGGATTTGAATCTGTTGTGTTTTGTGTTGAATTTTGTTCATAATCTTGTTGCGGACATGAATTCAAACAGTTTGCCAGTGAATTCATGATCTAACTCCTAGTAATTCAAAAGATATTGAAGTTTTAAAAAGTTGTTAATGGAGTTTTTCTGGAAAACTGTTGAGATGAAGAAGATGATCAAGACGATCTTGCTCAGAACGATTTTCACGAAGTTCGTTTCATTTCCTGGTTAACTCAAGATCGTTTCAATTACGATTTTCCAAGTTCGTTTCATTTCCTCAAAACCTAAGACGATCTTGCTCAGAACGATTTTCACAAGTTCGTTTCATTTCCTCAAAACCTAAGACGATCTTGCTCAGAACGATTTTCACAAGTTCGTTTCATTTCCTCAAAACCTAAGACGATCTTGCTCAGAACGATTTTTCACAATTCGTTTCATACCTCAAAACCTAAGACGATCTTCTAAAAGATTGTCTCATTCCTTCTGAAGTTAAGACGATCTTACCAAGATCGTTTCATACCTTCGAAACCTAAGACGATCTTCTAAAAGATTGTCTCATTCCTTCTGAAGTTAAGACGATCTTAAACCAAGATCGTCCCAATTATTGGTTACTTCAAGGTCGTTTTATTTCCAGATCTTATCAAGATCGTTTCAATTATTGGTTACTTCAAGGTCGTTTTATTTCCAGATCTTATCAAGATCGTTTCAATTATTGGTTACTTCAAGGTCGTTTTATTTCCAGATCTTATCAAGATCGTTTCAATTATTGGTTACTTCAAGGTCGTTTTATTTCCAGATCTTATCAAGATCGTTTCAATTATTGGTTACTTCAAGGTCGTTTTATTTCCAGATCTTATCAAGATCGTTTCAATTATTGGTTACTTCAAGGTCGTTTTATTTCCAGATCTTCAAGACCGTTTCATTCTTTCCAGACCATTCCAGTTCAAGATCGTTTCAATTTCCATACTTAACCAATTTTTTCACAAAAATTTCTAAGACGATCTTGCTCAGAACGATTTTTACAAGATCGTTTCATTTCCTCAAAACCTAAGACGATCTTACCAAGATCGTTTCAATTTCAAGACTTAACCAAATTTTCATCAAGAGTTCCAAGACGATCTTGCTCAGAACGATTTTCACGAAGTTCGTTTCATTTCCTGGTTAACTCAAGACGATCGTGCTCAGAACGATTTTCACAAGTTCGTTTCATTTCCTCAAACCTAAGACGATCTTGCTCAGAACGATTTTCACAAGTTCGTTTCATTTCCTCAAACCAAGACGATCTTGTCAGAACGATTTTCAAATCGCAACATCAAAACCTGACCAAGTTCACCATTCATACTCTATATGAATCCTTCAAACTCAATGAAAACCAAGTCCTAAGCAAAGCTTCATCAAACAAAATGCCAGAAGTTGTATCTTCTGATCCTTTGGCATTGATAGTTGAGAAAAAGATTTCTGAAGCTCTCAAAAGGCAAATGGTAGTTGTATCTTCTGATCCTTTGGCATTGATAGTTGAGAAAAAGATTTCTGAAGCTCTCAAAAGGCAAATGGTAGTTGTTTCTTCGTCTGATGAGGAGGGAGATGATCTGATGGCTACAAGAGATGGTGTTTCGGATGAACTATATCAAGCTCTTGCCGCGGTAACAAAGCATTTCAAAAGGAAATATTACAAAGCGAGGCCAACAAACAACAATCTCCGCACTTCTTCTACAAGTGCATTTCCAAAGAAGGAACACTATCATCCAAGGAGCAATGAGCAAAGTGAAGCTACTGGTTCAAGGTATGGTGAAAAGAAGGAAGCATATGAGAAACAAACAGTTGAGAAGGGTAAGGCATCAGACAAAAAGTGCTATAATTGTGGTATTCCTGGACATTTTGCCGTTGACTGCAAACAACCTCGAAAGCGGGATTATGAGTACTACAAGCAGAAGATGCTGTTAGCCAAACAAGTTGAAGCAGGACATGCATTGCTTGCCGAAGATGACAAATGGCTGTTGCTCACTGATGATGAATACCCAGATGATGAGGTAAATCTCGACTCTACTTTTTCTTTGGTTAAGGACAAAGAGTCTTGTAGATTAGCTTTATCTAAATTAACAAATCATATCAATTCTTTAGCCAACAAAAACAAAAAGTTGAAAAATAGTATTTCATTTTCAAAAAGTGAATTTTCAAATCTTCTTGAAGAACACTCAAAATTACTTTTTGAACATGATACTATTAAACAAGATTTTCAAACATACAAAGACAAAATGTTGGTTAAAGAATGTGAGATGAATGTCACTCCTGATTCTAAGTTATTACAAAGATGTCAAAATCTTGAAAAGACCATTCATGATCTTGAAAAAGCCAATCAAGATCTTGAAATTCAAAAGACCAATGAATGGCTTCGGGCAAATGCAAGACAAATGGATGTTGATATTCTCAATAAGAAGCTCCAAGAAGCTAAACCAAACAATGTTGAATTCGAAAGGAAGATTTCTGATTTAAATCATAATTGTTTTTTAAAAGACATTGAGATAGAGAATCTTGAAAAACAAGTTGAGGAATTTAAAAAGAATATACTTTTCTATCAAGAAAAGCTATATAAAGTTGAACAAAATCCTTTCTTGAATTTCACTGCCTATTTCAACAAGTCAAAAATTGACAAAACAGAACTTCTTCTCGGGTTGGGATTTGAGAATATCACACCATTGCAAAAAGCCAAAGAGGAAATCGAACCCCTGTATGATGAAAAATTTCTTCGCCTTGGTATGATACAACAATTTATTCGTCCATTGGATGACGAATTTGAGACTGATGAAGTTGAGAGAATACCTAATCAAGATTTTTTGGTTAATTATGATGCAATCAATGATTCATACAAAACAAAACAATCTTCAATTTTCAAATTGGAAGAAATTGAATCAAATTTTCAAAACCAAGAATCTGTTGGTACTTCACCTAAATCAACTAAAATGTATTTTCCAACCACATTTTTGGAAAAGCAAATAGAAGGTTTACAACAAAAGGTGGAATCTCAACAAACAGTTATTAATCACCTCAAGTCTCAAAGTCCGAATTCAGAGGATAAATGTATTGCTGTTGATACTAAGAAAGTTTGTGAGAATGTTTCTACTCAAACTGACCAAAGTGCCTCAGTAGAAAATTCTACCCAAACTACTTGTGATTCATCCACCAATACCTCTACCCAGACCTTGACTGATTCTCTTGAATGTACTTGTCATACTGATGATTATGTGCAATCTGATTTATCTAATGACGAACTTGCACAGAGTTTAGTTTTGATATGGTACTTTTATAGGTTTTTCACATGCAACACTGTTGATGAGTTAGTTGTTCACCCTAAGCCTAGTGCTAGTATAGGTGTTGATACGCCTACTCAATTTTCTTGTGAGACCAAAGATGTGTCAGTTCAAGTTGACCTAATTTCTGAGAATACCCATGATGAGAAGTTGGACACCAAGATTCCTGATTTTTCAAAACTTTCAAATGAATTTGAAACTAATCAATCTCCATTGCAATTTTCTTTTGATAAAGATTTCACAAAGGATGATTTTGATAAATTCATGGAGGGAGAATATGTTTTTAATTCAGAAACTGAGAAAAAGATTGAATCTACCAAAATCAAAGTTGAAACAAAAGAGGAATCTCTGGAATTTCAAAAACCATTGTCCAAAGCTCCAACTTCATATTACTCAAGGAAACGAGTTAAGACCAAACTCGTCAAGACTGAACCAAAGAACATTAAGTTAGAAACCTTTGTTGCTACCCCAGTGAAACATGTCAAAAAGGAACAAGCTGAAACCCCACACACGACAAAGTACACCAAAGTGAAACTTCCGAAAGACTATCCTAATGCTTCTCAATCTAGCTCTCAATCTAGCTTTATACCTAAGGTGTCTAAGTCTAGCTCAGTTTCGCTAACTAAAGATACATCAAATGGTTCAACTAGATATAGAGATAGATATGGGTGGTTTTCTCATGATAAACCAAAGAAGCAAGAAGTTTCCTCACCTCCAAAAGATTCCAAAAAGATGAAAGTGTTTAAAACTCCTAGTTCTAATTTTCAAAGTTTCAATTCAACAGGTGGAAAGAGCTTAACTAGTGGTGCTAAATGGGTTGCTAAAACTTTAGTACCTAAGATCACTAGTAATCAAAAGAATGTTGAGAAAATGAAGAAAAGAAGGAGGAGAAATGCTGTTAATAAGAAGAAAAGTGCTTCTGTTAATCAAAACAATTCATCTTTGTTAATAAATGTTGAATGTGCCAAGGCAAGGCCTTGTGAGCTTGTAAACAATTTTAATTCTTGTGTGGTTGATATGAATGCTTGTAGACATGTTACTTTTAATTCTCGTGTGAATGTTCGTACATTTTATTCAAATATGTTTGTTGATAATGTGCTTGTTGATGCTTATGTTGATTCAATAACATGTTTGAATGCGCATACTAAGTTATATACCCTGCCTGTTTTATCTAACCAAAAAGGACCCGTTTTCAAGTGGGTACCTAAAAACGGTTAAATTTCTTTGATTGCAGGAAATAACCATCTGTGTTTGGATACTCGATTCCGGGTGTTCGAAGCACATGACTGGAAATAAGTCTTTGCTGAAGAACTTTGTTGAACGATTCATGGGAACGGTTCGCTTTGGAAACAACAATTTCGCTCCTATCTTAGGTTATGGGGACATTGAACGAAATGGGATTATAATCAAGAAAGTTCACTATGTTGAAGGTTTAAGTCACAACTTGTTCAGTGTTGGACAATTCTGTGATAACAATCTTCAAGTTCTTTTTCGAAAATCTCTTTGCAAAGTCCAAACCTTAGATGGAGTTGATATTCTTTGTGGCGATCGTGACGATAACCTTTTTACCGTCAATCTCGATGATAACCAACCAACCGATAATATCTGTCTCATTTCAAAGGCTACTTCAAAGAATTCTTGGTTATGGCATAGAAGGCTCTCTCATCTGAATTTCCAAACAATCAATACTTTAGTCAATAAGCATCTTGTTGAAGGCTTACCTGACTATAAGTATGAAAGTGAGCATGTCTGTCCTTCTTGTGCTGTTGGGAAGATTAAGAGAGTTTCTCATAAACCGAAGAAATCTCCAAATTCTTTAGCACCTCTTCATTTGCTTCACATGGATCTTTGTGGGCCGATGAAAGTTCAAAGCCGAAATGGGAAGAAATACATCCTGGTTATTGTTGATGATTATTCAAGATATACTTGGGTTAAGTTCCTAGCATCCAAAGATGAAACAACTCAGATGTTGATAGATTTCATCACCAATACTCAAGTAAATCTTCAACTTCCTGTTCGTTACATCCGTTCGGATAACGGTACTGAATTCAAGAATGCTGTTTTTGATGAATTCTGCAAATCCAAAGGTATTACTCATCAATTCTCAGCAGTTCGCACCCCACAACAAAACGGTGTTGTTGAAAGGAGAAATCGATCGCTGGTGGAAGCAGCAAGGACAATGCTTGCTTATTCCAAATTACCATCCAATATGTGGGCTGAAGCTGTTGACACTGCATGTCACACTCAGAATCGGTCCATTATCAATCAGCGTTTCGAAAAGACTCCTTATGAGGTTATTAACAAACGGAAACCCAACATCAACTACTTCCATATATTTGGGTGTGTTTGTTACACGTTGAATGATCGGGAGAATCTTGGAAAATTCGAGAAGAAAGGTGATGAAGGATATTTTGTTGGTTATTCCAAAACATCTATTGCCTACCGAATCTATAATCGTCGAACAAACATAATTCAAGAGACGATGAATGTGTGGTTCGATGAGATGTCAGGCATGATTTTTGAGCAAGAAAGCTTGCTACCAACAAGTATGGATTCAAGTGCTTCAAGTAATTCTACAAGGAACTCTACCTTAGCTTCTAAATTCAAGAAGTTTCTCAACTCCAAAAGATTCCAAAAAGATGAAAGTGTTTAAAACTCCTAGTTCTAATTTTCAAAGACCAAACCATGTCTACAGGTTAGACAAGGCTCTCTATGGTCTTAAGCAAGCACCCCGAGCATGGTATGATTCTTTAACTACTTTCTTACTTAAAGGTGGATTTACCAAAGGCACAATTGACCCTACCTTGTTCATTCGCAAACAAGGTAAGCATGTTCTACTAGTTCAAATATATGTTGATGACATTATATTTGGGTCGACCAGTCAAACATTTTGCCGAAACTTTTCATCTCTAATGGTCAATCATTTTGAAATGAGCATGATTGGGGAAATGAATTACTTTTTGGGTCTTCAAATCAAACAATTACCAACTGGTATTTTTATATCACAAGGTAAATACATAAATGACATGTTGAAAAAGTTTGAGATGACTTCATGTTCTTCAAGTAATTCTACAAGGAACTCTACCTTAGCTTCTAAATTCAAGAAGTTTCCAACTCCAACCAGTGATGAATTAGATATTCTTTTTGAAGAATTCTATAAGTCAAAACCGATTCATGATCAAGAACCTCCAGACATCGTTGAACCAATTCAAAGCAATGAACCTCTTCATAACAACGATCCAGTTCCTAACAACACTCATGAATCGTCATCAAGTTCTTCTGAGCAAAAATCATCTTCAAATGATTCTATTCCACCATCCTATCCTGATAATTCTTCTCAAGTGAATGTTCAAGAACAACCTTCTCAATTCACTCAGACAACAAATCCCCTGAACACTCCAAATGTGTATGTACCACTTGACTTTGATCATCCAGCATATGAGGAAAGGGTTATACCAAGTTATGATTCCATCTCTCAACAAACTTCAAGTTTCAATGATGGTGATGTTGATCTTCAACAACAAGATCCTCTTCCTCATGCTCACAAGTGGATTCGCATGCAGAAAAATCATCCTACTGATCAAATAATTGGAGATCCACAAGCAGGAGTAACTACTCGTACTTCAGTGAATGAGTGTCTCGTTGCACTTTCTCTTAGCAATATCGAACCCAAAACAGTATCTGAAGCTCTTCGAGATCCAGAATGGGTTAAGGCAATGCAAGAGGAACTCGCACAATTTGAAAGACTGAAGGTATGGAGATTAGTTCCAAATCCTAGAAAAGATGATCCAATCGGAACGAAGTGGATATTCAAAAACAAAAAGG
>CM067169.1:32774964-32782464 GCA_034093135.1 Erigeron breviscapus | reverse complement strand
ACTCAGCCTACTTTTGCATCTTATGGGAGTGCTGGAGGCTTTACTCCCTATAGTCAAGTGGTGCAGACACAGGCTCAGATTACTTCAGCTCCTTTGATGTTTCTTACTTCTTCTCCTACTCAGACTACTTCAGCACCTTCTTCTTCCTTTTTACTTGGTGCTGCTTCCGGTCCCAGCTTTCCTATATTTGCTGACCGTATTGTGGAGAATTGCTATTTCTCCGGTTCTGGGTCAACTCTTAGGGTGGACTCTTTTTCCCCTGCTCACTTGCATGACATAGACCGTCTTGCCGAAGCTAGGGTAAAATCTAGCTCTCTTACTGCCCCCTTTCAGCCTTCGCGGGTGGGGTCTACACTTATTCCCACAGAAGCTGGCGATCTCAACAGGTCCATTGGGAATTTCTATTATGCTCATCCGACATCAATTAAAGTTAAAGACGATGGTCAGAATCCTGAGCACGCGAAGAAACTTCTGGAGGCCATGATTCCTCCAGTTCTTGCTGCTGAGGCTCCCTTTAGAGACATCTCTGAGCTCTCTCGTCTTCAGTATGTCAACACTCTTAATTGTGTTGCTAGTAGTGTGGCGTTTCAGACTGCTGCCTTGGGTAAGATTGATTTGTTGACTAGTGAGGTTGAGAGGCTTCAGGGAGAGTTGTCTTCTCGTGATGCTAGACTTGCTTCCCTCTCTAGGGACTTAGAGGAGGAAAAGCTTGCTTGTACTAGCCTTAGGGAGGGTAAGGAGAAGGCTGATTCTGAGCTTGAGTTGGTGAGGGGTACTCTTGAGTCTCTAACTCAAGAGAATATGAGGATGACAGAGAGAGTTTCTGAGTTGGAGAGTAAGACTAATATCTTAGAGGTTGGCATAACTCATAAGGATAAAATGCTTCAGGGGCTTAGGCTAGTGACATTGAGCGTATGAGATCTTTAGTGACTTACTTTCCTTAGTTTTTAAGTGATCTACTTGGCCATCCAGACGTGAGGGAGACTTTTACCCGTTTCCTGCTTGCTGCCATTAATTTTGGCCATTGGGATGGTGCTTACAAGAAGTTGGTTTTCCATAAAGGCAGTGCAGCTACTGCTTGTGAGGTGATGGATGATATTGGTAAATTCTGGACTGGGCGTAAGTTTCCTGTATTGGACGAGGTAACGTCTTTACTTAGCATGCCCGAGGTTTCTGTTGAGGACCTATCTAAGCTCATCCGTATTCCCGAGACCCCGGAGGCTTATCGTGCTGCATTTAAGTCAGATGTTCCTCATCCAGGTCCTCCTCCAGGTTCTTTTCTCGCATCTACCTCTCGAGCTTCTGTTGTCTCGGCTACTTCTGCCTCGACCTCGATTGCTTGCATTGATCCTATCATTCAGGATGTTCCAGATACTTCAGCAGTTATTGAGGATGCTTCTGCTGACTTAGCTTAGTTCACTTGTATTTGTCATGCATCTTTTAGACTTTGTATTTTGTAATACTAGTTGGTATTTCCATTTAGAGACTATGTATTTGCACTTATTTTTCATTTGTATTGGCATGTTTGCCTTGTCTCTTATCGTTTCTTGTTTAAAGATGTGTGTTGGAAAAACTATGTATGTTGTTTGGTTGTTTTAACCTTTATTGTATACTTGTTACTCGCGAGTGTCGCTTCCCAATAGGAAGTGCTTGCCTTTTCTCCAATAGATAAAAAGACAAAAAATTATCTTAGTGTTCAGCCTTAAAGAATTACGTTTTTCTTTGGCTTTTTACATCTTACAAGATAATTACATCCAAGGGTATACCTTGGGACTTTGGGAATTATTTAGCTAGCATTTTTGTTTCCCATGCTCGACTCTATGTTCGAGACTTTTGTTCTCAACTTGTGAGTGCAAATTGCAAAGGTTCATATAAAACTTTATGATTTTTCTTAAAAGAGGGTAACTTGTTTCAAGCAATGTAAATAACATAAAAGGTATAAGAATATATGGGATACTTAGATCAGACCATAAATGAGAATCCTTTTCATTGATAAACCAAATGAATACAAGATAGAAGGATTCTTTTGATTGAAATATAAATACATGATTCATTGATCAAAGTACAGATAAATGGGATCTATAGATCAGACCATAAATGAGAATCCTTTTCATTGATAAACCAAATGAATACAAGATAGAAGGATTCTTTTGATTGAAATATAAATACATGATTCATTGATCAAAGTACAGATAAATGGGATCTATAGATCAGACCATAAATGAGAATCCTTTTCATTGATAAACCAAATGAATACAAGATAGAAGGATTCTTTTGATTGAAATATAAATACATGATTCATTGATCAAAGTACAGATAAATGGGATCTATAGATCAGACCATAAATGAGAATCCTTTTCATTGATAAACCAAATGAATACAAGATAGAAGGATTCTTTTGATTGAAATATAAATACATGATTCATTGATCAAAGTACAGATAAATGGGATCTATAGATCAGACCATAAATGAGAATCCTTTTCATTGATAAACCAAATGAATACAAGATAGAAGGATTCTTTTGATTGAAATATAAATACATGATTCATTGATCAAAGTACAGATAAATGGGATCTATAGATCAGACCATAAATGAGAATCCTTTTCATTGATAAACCAAATGAATACAAGATAGAAGGATTCTTTTGATTGAAATATAAATACATGATTCATTGATCAAAGTACAGATAAATGGGATCTATAGATCAGACCATAAAATTAAACTGCCATTTTCATTGATAAACCAAATGAATACAAGATAGAAGGGGGGGGGGGGGGGGGGGGGGGGGGGGGGGGGGGGGGGGGGGGGGGGGGGGGGGGGGGGGGGGGGGGGGGGGGGGGGGGGGGGGGGGGGGGGGGGGGGGGGGGGGGGGGGGGGGGGGGGGGGGGGGGGGGGGGGGGGGGGGGGGGGGGGGGGGGGGGGGGGGGGGGGGGGGGGGGGGGGGGGGGGGGGGGGGGGGGGGGGGGGGGGGGGGGGGGGGGGGGGGGGGGGGGGGGGGGGGGGGGGGGGGGGGGGGGGGGGGGGGGGGGGGGGGGGGGGGGGGGGGGGGGGGGGGGGGGGGGGGGGGGGGGGGGGGGGGGGGGGGGGGGGGGGGGGGGGGGGGGGGGGGGGGGGGGGGGGGGGGGGGGGGGGGGGGGGGGGGGGGGGGGGGGGGGGGGGGGGGGGGGGGGGGGGGGGGGGGGGGGGGGGGGGGGGGGGGGGGGGGGGGGGGGGGGGGGGGGGGGGGGGGGGGGGGGGGGGGGGGGGGGGGGGGGGGGGGGGGGGGGGGGGGGGGGGGGGGGGGGGGGGGGGGGGGGGGGGGGGGGGGGGGGGGGGGGGGGGGGGGGGGGGGGGGGGGGGGGGGGGGGGGGGGGGGGGGGGGGGGGGGGGGGGGGGGGGGGGGGGGGGGGGGGGGGGGGGGGGGGGGGGGGGGGGGGGGGGGGGGGGGGGGGGGGGGGGGGGGGGGGGGGGGGGGGGGGGGGGGGGGGGGGGGGGGGGGGGGGGGGGGGGGGGGGGGGGGGGGGGGGGGGGGGGGGGGGGGGGGGGGGGGGGGGGGGGGGGGGGGGGGGGGGGGGGGGGGGGGGGGGGGGGGGGGGGGGGGGGGGGGGGGGGGGGGGGGGGGGGGGGGGGGGGGGGGGGGGGGGGGGGGGGGGGGGGGGGGGGGGGGGGGGGGGGGGGGGGGGGGGGGGGGGGGGGGGGGGGGGGGGGGGGGGGGGGGGGGGGGGGGGGGGGGGGGGGGGGGGGGGGGGGGGGGGGGGGGGGGGGGGGGGGGGGGGGGGGGGGGGGGGGGGGGGGGGGGGGGGGGGGGGGGGGGGGGGGGGGGGGGGGGGGGGGGGGGGGGGGGGGGGGGGGGGGGGGGGGGGGGGGGGGGGGGGGGGGGGGGGGGGGGGGGGGGGGGGGGGGGGGGGGGGGGGGGGGGGGGGGGGGGGGGGGGGGGGGGGGGGGGGGGGGGGGGGGGGGGGGGGGGGGGGGGGGGGGGGGGGGGGGGGGGGGGGGGGGGGGGGGGGGGGGGGGGGGGGGGGGGGGGGGGGGGGGGGGGGGGGGGGGGGGGGGGGGGGGGGGGGGGGGGGGGGGGGGGGGGGGGGGGGGGGGGGGGGGGGGGGGGGGGGGGGGGGGGGGGGGGGGGGGGGGGGGGGGGGGGGGGGGGGGGGGGGGGGGGGGGGGGGGGGGGGGGGGGGGGGGGGGGGGGGGGGGGGGGGGGGGGGGGGGGGGGGGGGGGGGGGGGGGGGGGGGGGGGGGGGGGGGGGGGGGGGGGGGGGGGGGGGGGGGGGGGGGGGGGGGGGGGGGGGGGGGGGGGGGGGGGGGGGGGGGGGGGGGGGGGGGGGGGGGGGGGGGGGGGGGGGGGG
The DNA here is from genome assembly GCA_034093135.1 of Erigeron breviscapus. NCBI lineage: Eukaryota > Viridiplantae > Streptophyta > Magnoliopsida > Asterales > Asteraceae > Erigeron > Erigeron breviscapus. Next base: position 32,778,137 of record CM067169.1, on the reverse strand, counting down.
GGGGGGGGGGGGGGGGGGGGGGGGGGGGGGGGGGGGGGGGGGGGGGGGGGGGGGGGGGGGGGGGGGGGGGGGGGGGGGGGGGGGGGGGGGGGGGGGGGGGGGGGGGGGGGGGGGGGGGGGGGGGGGGGGGGGGGGGGGGGGGGGGGGGGGGGGGGGGGGGGGGGGGGGGGGGGGGGGGGGGGGGGGGGGGGGGGGGGGGGGGGGGGGGGGGGGGGGGGGGGGGGGGGGGGGGGGGGGGGGGGGGGGGGGGGGGGGGGGGGGGGGGGGGGGGGGGGGGGGGGGGGGGGGGGGGGGGGGGGGGGGGGGGGGGGGGGGGGGGGGGGGGGGGGGGGGGGGGGGGGGGGGGGGGGGGGGGGGGGGGGGGGGGGGGGGGGGGGGGGGGGGGGGGGGGGGGGGGGGGGGGGGGGGGGGGGGGGGGGGGGGGGGGGGTTCACACCAAGTCTTGAAAGGATTTTCAGCGAACTGTTTTCCATTGTCACTTACTAAGACATGAGGTACTCAAAACCGGCAAACTATGTACTCCCAAAGGAAATTGATCACCCTTTGGCCAGTAATTGTAGCAAGTGGCTTAGCTTCGACCCATTTTGAGAAGTAGTCGACGACCACTATAAAAAACTTTACATTTCCAACTCCAGCCGGGAATGGGCCCACAATGTCTATCCCCAATTTGTAAAATGGCCAAGCAGTGTTTACTGGAATGAGATCTTGCTTTGGCAATCTTGATATCGGAGCATGTATCTGGCAGGACTCACACTTTTCTATCTCTTCCTTAGCATCTTTGTTCATTGAAGGCCAGTAATAACCAAGCCTCGTTATCTTTGTGGCTACAGATCTTGGTCCAGCATGAATTCCACATGTGCCCCCATGGACTTCTTGGATGGGCCTTTGTGCTTGAGAGGGGCCTACACATCGGAGGTGTGGACCTAGAAATGACTTTCTGAAGAGTTTATCTTGAATGAGAAGATACATTGGTGCTTTCTGAGCCTCGTGGTTGTCTTCAGGAATTGTTTCATTTTTGATAAAGTTGTAAATTGGGGTCATCCAACAGTCTTCTTCTTCTTCAACCTGAGATACTTCACTTCCTTTTGTTATTGACTTTTCTTGCAGGACTTCAACCAAGACTTCTTTGGTGAGGTGAGCAAAAGTTAAGGAAGCTAACTTGCTTAAAGCATCAGCTTTCTTATTTTGGTTCCTTCGAACTTGCTCTATGTGAAAGTACTCAAATTCTCCAATAAGCTTCTTTGTTTCTTCTAGGTAAAGTTGCATAGATGCTTGGTTAGCTTCAAATGTTCCATTGATCTGGTTTGCCACTAATTGAGAGTCTACAAATACTTGTATCTTCTTTACTCCCATTTGTTTTGCCATTCTGAGGCCAGCAAGGAGAGCCTCATACTCTGCCTCATTGTTGGATGCTGGGAAGTTGAATCTCAAGGCATAAGTGTATTCTCTTTCTTCTGGATCAATTAAGATGAGACCTGCTCCTGATCCTTCTTGATTTGATGCTCCATCTGTGAAGAGGGTCCACTTTGGGCTTTCTTCTTGGTGAGGTTCTTGGACTTCCTTTCCTGAAACATCGGAGGAGTCAGTTTCTGCCAAGAAGTCAGCCAAGATTTGACCGTTTATAGATGTTCTTGGGTGAAAGCTTATTTCGTGTTCACCTAGCTCGATAGCCCACTTAGCTAATCGACCTGATACTTCAGGTTTGGCTAGTACTTGCCTTATTGGTTTGTCGGTCAGAACCCGAATCGGGTGACCTTGAAAGTATCGCCTTAGGCGTCTGGCCGCGTGGACCAAGGCAAGAGCCAACTTCTCCAAACATGGATAGTTTATTTCTGGGCCTTTTAAGGCTCTGCTTACGAAGTAAATTGGCATTTGGCCATTGTTTCTTTCTGCAAGTAATACTGCACTAACACATTCTTTAGAAGCAGCAAGATATAGAGTAAGTGTTTCACCTGCGATCGGAGTTGTGAGAGTCGGGAGATCGGCAAGGAATTTCTTCATATCTTTGAATGTCTCCTCTGCCTCTGCTGACCAGGAGAAGTCCTGCTTCTTTATGCACCCCTCCAGTGTTCTAAAGAAAGGTAAAGATCTTTCAGCAGACTTTGACAGAAATCTTGCTAAGGCCGCCAACTTCCCATTAAGACTTTGAACTTGTTTCTTGGTTCGAGGGGATGGCATTTCTAGCACTGCCTGAATTTTCTTTGGGTTTGCTTTGATTCCTTTAGGAGTGACTATGTGTCCAAGAAACTTTCCTTCTTCCATTCCAAAGCTACACTTTGATGGGTTTAACTTCATATTGATGCTTCTCAGGGTGTCAAAGGTTTCTTGTACGTCTGCCAACATCATCTCCTCCGCATGACTCTTTATCACAATGTCATCCACATACGCTTCCACATTCCTTCCAATTTGATCTTTGAATGCTTTGTCTATCAAACGCTGGTATGTAGCCCCAGCATTTTTTAGACCGAAAGGCATTTTATTAAAGCAATAAATTCCCTGGTCTGTGTGGAAAGATGTCTTGTCTTCGTCCATCTTCTTCATAGAAATTTGATGATACCCTTTATAAGCGTCTAAGAAGCATTTCAATCTAAACCCATCAAGGGATTCTACCTTCCAATCTATCTCTGGGAGAGGATAGTTGTCTTTTGGGCAAGCCTTGTTGATGTCTTTGAAATCTACACAGAGTCTCCAGGAACCATCTGGCTTCTTTACCATGACTGGGTTAGCTACCCAGGTTTGGTACTTAACTTCTCTAAGAATTCCAGCTTCCACCATTTCATTAACTTGTTCACATGCAGCTTTGCTTCTATCTTGACACATTCCCCTCTTCTTTTGTCTTATTGGTGATATGTTGGGGTTGGCATTTAATGCGTGCTCAGCTAACTCTCTTGGGACTCCTGTCATATCTGATGTCTGCCAGGCAAAGATGTCCAAATTATTTTTTAACAAGTCAATCAACTCTTCCTTGGCTCTTCTTGGGAGTTGTGACCCTATAATCACTGGTTGATCAGGAAACCTTTTATTGATTATCACTTTTTCTTCGGGACCATCTTGCACTTGGCTTTCTTGTACTTTTTCAACCTTCCTTGGCGAAGCTTTCTCGACTTGCTTACACTCCTCTGGCCAAGTCATACGCCCTCTAATGGTAGCCACTCCTGAAGGAGTTGGAAACT
>CM067169.1:32709964-32767464 GCA_034093135.1 Erigeron breviscapus | reverse complement strand
AATCCAACATCAAACATACAAGGTATGATATACATAAAGAACATGAAGCCAAAAAAGGGCAAATGAATCACGGATCCACGTAAGTCCAAGCCTTAGCAAAAGCAACAATCAACCAACACGTCTCGGATTCACTTGATTACCTGAAAAGTGTACTAAACAAAGTCAACCAAGATAGGTAAACCAAGAGTAAACCTCGTTACATAACAAGCCATAATGAATCGACAATGACAAGATAAGCGTGTCACATGTATGAATAAGTAATGTCAACATCAATGAGTATGCGAAACAATAAGGATGCAAAATGTATAAGTGCATAAGACATAACCAAGCAATGTATGAATGTATATCATGTGTCTCTCAACAATCATCAAATGCTAGTATGTGTGACTACATACTTGGGGTTTGTGTGCGTCCCGCACAAATAGAGTGTCCACGTGTCATCCCAATAACCGTTGTGGCATATCAAAATCATCGGTGTATATACGTCTATATACCCGGAGTCATGTACATATTATCAACACCGCACACGTTTCCCATACATCGGGGAGCGAACGTCCTCGCACACGTTTCCCACACAACGGGGTGCGTATGTTTCCGCTCACGTTTCCCATACATCGGGGAGCGAACGTCCTCGCACACGTTTCCCACACAACGGGGTGCGTACGTTTCCGCTCACGTTTCCCATACATCGGGGTGCGTACGTCTCATCAATATCCATATCATTACTTATGCGTGTTTACCCCAATTACAAATCCATCAATCATCAACCATCAAACCAACACGTCTCGGATTCACTTGATTACCTGAAAAGTGTACTAAACAAAGTCAACCAAGATAGGTAAACCAAGAGTAAACCTCGTTACATAACAAGCCATAATGAATCGACAATGACAAGATAAGCGTGTCACATGTATGAATAAGTAATGTCAACATCAATGAGTATGCGAAACAATAAGGATGCAAAATGTATAAGTGCATAAGAAGACATGAAGCCAAAAAGGGCAAATGAATCACGGATCCACGTAAGTCCAAGCCTTAGCAAAAGCAACAATCAACCAACACGTCTCGGATTCACTTGATTACCTGAAAAGTGTACTAAACAAAGTCAACACTAGGTTGGTGAGTTCGTAGTAATGGATCACAAGGAACCATCGTCAAATAATCACAGTAAGTATAAATAAGGTAAGTAATGGCTTACAAGTAGCCTTTATAAGGCACAAAGTCAACCAAGATAGGTAAACCAAGAGTAAACCTCGTTACATAACAAGCCATAATGAATCGACAATGACAAGATAAGCGTGTCACATGTATGAATAAGTAATGTCAACATCAATGAGTATGCGAAACAATAAGGATGCAAAATGTATAAGTGCATAAGACATAACCAAGCAATGTATGAATGTATATCATGTGTCTCTCAACAATCATCAAATGCTAGTATGTGTGACTACATACTTGGGGTTTGTGTGCGTCCCGCACAAATAGAGTGTCCACGTGTCATCCCAATAACCGTTGTGGCATATCAAAATCATCGGTGTATATACGTCTATATACCCGGAGTCATGTACATATTATCAACACCGCACACGTTTCCCATACATCGGGGAGCGAACGTCCTCGCACACGTTTCCCACACAACGGGGTGCGTACGTTTCCGCTCACGTTTCCCATACATCGGGGTGCGTACGTCTCATCAATATCCATATCATTACTTATGCGTGTTTACCCCAATTACAAATCCATCAATACAATCAATCAAAACCATCCATCAATCAACAATCAATCAAAACCATCCATCAATCAACAATCAATCAAAACCATCCATCAATCAACAATCAATCAAAACCATCCATCAATCAACAATCAATCAAAACCATCCATCAATCAACAATCAATCAAAACCATCCATCAATCAACAATCAATCAAAACCATCCATCAATCAACAATCAATCAAAACCATCCATCAATCAACAATCAATCAAAACCATCCATCAATCAACAATCAATCAAAACCATCCATCAATCAACAATCAATCAAAACCATCCATCAATCAACAATCAATCAAAACCATCCATCAATCAACAATCAATCAAAACCATCCATCAATCAACAATCAATCAAAACCATCCATCAATCAACAATCAATCAAAACCATCCATCAATCAACAATCAATCAAAACCATCCATCAATCAACAATCAATCAAAACCATCCATCAATCAACAATCAATCAAAACCATCCATCAATCAACAATCAATCAAAACCATCCATCAATCAACAATCAATCAAAACCATCCATCAATCAACAATCAATCAAAACCATCCATCAATCAACAATCAATCAAAACCATCCATCAATCAACAATCAATCAAAACCATCCATCAATCAACAATCAATCAAAACCATCCATCAATCAACAATCAATCAAAACCATCCATCAATCAACAATCAATCAAAACCATCCATCAATCAACAATCAATCAAAACCATCCATCAATCAACAATCAATCAAAACCATCCATCAATCAACAATCAATCAAAACCATCCATCAATCAACAATCAATCAAAACCATCCATCAATCAACAATCAATCAAAACCATCCATCAATCAACAATCAATCAAAACCATCCATCAATCAACAATCAATCAAAACCATCCATCAATCAACAATCAATCAAAACCATCCATCAATCAACAATCAATCAAAACCATCCATCAATCAACAATCAATCAAAACCATCCATCAATCAACAATCAATCAAAACCATCCATCAATCAACAATCAATCAAAACCATCCATCAATCAACAATCAATCAAAACCATCCATCAATCAACAATCAATCAAAACCATCCATCAATCAACAATCAATCAAAACCATCCATCAATCAACAATCAATCAAAACCATCCATCAATCAACAATCAATCAAAACCATCCATCAATCAACAATCAATCAAAACCATCCATCAATCAACAATCAATCAAAACCATCCATCAATCAACAATCAATCAAAACCATCCATCAATCAACAATCAATCAAAACCATCCATCAATCAACAATCAATCAAAACCATCCATCAATCAACAATCAATCAAAACCATCCATCAATCAACAATCAATCAAAACCATCCATCAATCAACAATCAATCAAAACCATCCATCAATCAACAATCAATCAAAACCATCCATCAATCAACAATCAATCAAAACCATCCATCAATCAACAATCAATCAAAACCATCCATCAATCAACAATCAATCAAAACCATCCATCAATCAACAATCAATCAAAACCATCCATCAATCAACAATCAATCAAAACCATCCATCAATCAACAATCAATCAAAACCATCCATCAATCAACAATCAATCAAAACCATCCATCAATCAACAATCAATCAAAACCATCCATCAATCAACAATCAATCAAAACCATCCATCAATCAACAATCAATCAAAACCATCCATCAATCAACAATCAATCAAAACCATCCATCAATCAACAATCAATCAAAACCATCCATCAATCAACAATCAATCAAAACCATCCATCAATCAACAATCAATCAAAACCATCCATCAATCAACAATCAATCAAAACCATCCATCAATCAACAATCAATCAAAACCATCCATCAATCAACAATCAATCAAAACCATCCATCAATCAACAATCAATCAAAACCATCCATCAATCAACAATCAATCAAAACCATCCATCAATCAACAATCAATCAAAACCATCCATCAATCAACAATCAATCAAAACCATCCATCAATCAACAATCAATCAAAACCATCCATCAATCAACAATCAATCAAAACCATCCATCAATCAACAATCAATCAAAACCATCCATCAATCAACAATCAATCAAAACCATCCATCAATCAACAATCAATCAAAACCATCCATCAATCAACAATCAATCAAAACCATCCATCAATCAACAATCAATCAAAACCATCCATCAATCAACAATCAATCAAAACCATCCATCAATCAACAATCAATCAAAACCATCCATCAATCAACAATCAATCAAAACCATCCATCAATCAACAATCAATCAAAACCATCCATCAATCAACAATCAATCAAAACCATCCATCAATCAACAATCAATCAAAACCATCCATCAATCAACAATCAATCAAAACCATCCATCAATCAACAATCAATCAAAACCATCCATCAATCAACAATCAATCAAAACCATCCATCAATCAACAATCAATCAAAACCATCCATCAATCAACAATCAATCAAAACCATCCATCAATCAACAATCAATCAAAACCATCCATCAATCAACAATCAATCAAAACCATCCATCAATCAACAATCAATCAAAACCATCCATCAATCAACAATCAATCAAAACCATCCATCAATCAACAATCAATCAAAACCATCCATCAATCAACAATCAATCAAAACCATCCATCAATCAACAATCAATCAAAACCATCCATCAATCAACAATCAATCAAAACCATCCATCAATCAACAATCAATCAAAACCATCCATCAATCAACAATCAATCAAAACGGACTTACGGTTCAAAAGTTATGACCGTTACAAGAAAGATGAGTTCTGGCGTAAAGGGTGGTATAAAAAGAGGTTTCTGGCGTAAAGTAGAATTGGACTTTCCAGAGGGGCGTATCTTACGCCCCAGGTGGTGTATCTTACGCTGGGTGCAGGTCAGCCATGCTCAAGAACACTCAAGAACATCAAACACGAACCCAAACACCCCCAAGTTTATTTTTTTTGAGATCTAGGAATCTTGATGCCAGTGACGGAACGTGAATTTTTATACTAGGAAGGCCAGACACAATTGAAGTATAAAAAAATATTCATTAAGAAAACTAATCAAAATTCGAAAAATGATTTTCTTTCTACTTTAAATGAATAAACTAACGTTATTAGTAACTTTACAAGGGAGTTATATGACACTACCTTTAATACGAAGGACCATATGTACATATAACTAAAACTATGATGAAATCAAGTGGGCCCTAATTCTGTCTTGTACTTCATCTTGTTCATTTGGACTCTCTGACTTGAAACTCCATTCACCGTAAAAACAAAAAACATAAAATTGTAAAAAAGAAAGAAAATATCCTTGAAAAATTAAATATATCGAGTTATCGACTATATTAACCTCAAAAATGGGAGGGCCACAACCCTCTCCGGTCTCTATTACGTTCCGCCCTTGCTTGATGCTCGAATATAGTTTGTATAAATCTACTTACCCATAGTTCAAAACAGCTATTAAAAATCAAAGATTTGAAATGTCAAACCACCAACGGTGGGTTGCAACGTCGGATATCTTTTTCTATTTTATTAGAACCTGAAAACAGCCTTAATTAAATATATATATTCAGTATTAATTGTAACTTATTGCAAAAATTATATTTAACTAAACTATCAATTTCAGTATAATCAATTTTGAATTAATAAATAAGCATTAAATTTTTTTATATATAATTAAAAACTTGTAATTCTAATTTTCCAATAAGCTAAACACTAACAAACTATTTTTGCATTAAAATTATACAAGTTTCATTTTTATCGAATCGTAATTGTAACACCCCGAGCTAGGCTCAGAATATTACTGAAAAGATATAGCGTATGCATGGAATTATCGTAACACATGAACTATATGACATAAAAGGGATTCGGTGAATCCAACATCAAACATACAAGGTATGATATACATAAAGAACATGAAGCCAAAAAAGGGCGAATGAATCAGGATCCACGTAAGTCCAAGCCTTGGCAAAAGCAACAATCAACCAACACGTCTCAGATTCACTTGATTACCTGAAAAGTGTACTAAACAAAGTCAATACTAGGTTGGTGAGTTCGTAGTAATGGATCACAAGGAACCATCGTCAAATAATCACAATATCACAATCATATGCGTAAATCATCCAACAATCATACAATCAATCAAAACCATCCATCAATCAACAATCAATCAAAACCATCCATCAATCAACAATCAATCAAAACCATCCATCAATCAACAATCAATCAAAACCATCCATCAATCAACAATCAATCAAAACCATCCATCAATCAACAATCAATCAAAACCATCCATCAATCAACAATCAATCAAAACCATCCATCAATCAACAATCAATCAAAACCATCCATCAATCAACAATCAATCAAAACCATCCATCAATCAACAATCAATCAAAACCATCCATCAATCAACAATCAATCAAAACCATCCATCAATCAACAATCAATCAAAACCATCCATCAATCAACAATCAATCAAAACCATCCATCAATCAACAATCAATCAAAACCATCCATCAATCAACAATCAATCAAAACCATCCATCAATCAACAATCAATCAAAACCATCCATCAATCAACAATCAATCAAAACCATCCATCAATCAACAATCAATCAAAACCATCCATCAATCAACAATCAATCAAAACCATCCATCAATCAACAATCAATCAAAACCATCCATCAATCAACAATCAATCAAAACCATCCATCAATCAACAATCAATCAAAACCATCCATCAATCAACAATCAATCAAAACCATCCATCAATCAACAATCAATCAAAACCATCCATCAATCAACAATCAATCAAAACCATCCATCAATCAACAATCAATCAAAACCATCCATCAATCAACAATCAATCAAAACCATCCATCAATCAACAATCAATCAAAACCATCCATCAATCAACAATCAATCAAAACCATCCATCAATCAACAATCAATCAAAACCATCCATCAATCAACAATCAATCAAAACCATCCATCAATCAACAATCAATCAAAACCATCCATCAATCAACAATCAATCAAAACCATCCATCAATCAACAATCAATCAAAACCATCCATCAATCAACAATCAATCAAAACCATCCATCAATCAACAATCAATCAAAACCATCCATCAATCAACAATCAATCAAAACCATCCATCAATCAACAATCAATCAAAACCATCCATCAATCAACAATCAATCAAAACCATCCATCAATCAACAATCAATCAAAACCATCCATCAATCAACAATCAATCAAAACCATCCATCAATCAACAATCAATCAAAACCATCCATCAATCAACAATCAATCAAAACCATCCATCAATCAACAATCAATCAAAACCATCCATCAATCAACAATCAATCAAAACCATCCATCAATCAACAATCAATCAAAACCATCCATCAATCAACAATCAATCAAAACCATCCATCAATCAACAATCAATCAAAACCATCCATCAATCAACAATCAATCAAAACCATCCATCAATCAACAATCAATCAAAACCATCCATCAATCAACAATCAATCAAAACCATCCATCAATCAACAATCAATCAAAACCATCCATCAATCAACAATCAATCAAAACCATCCATCAATCAACAATCAATCAAAACCATCCATCAATCAACAATCAATCAAAACCATCCATCAATCAACAATCAATCAAAACCATCCATCAATCAACAATCAATCAAAACCATCCATCAATCAACAATCAATCAAAACCATCCATCAATCAACAATCAATCAAAACCATCCATCAATCAACAATCAATCAAAACCATCCATCAATCAACAATCAATCAAAACCATCCATCAATCAACAATCAATCAAAACCATCCATCAATCAACAATCAATCAAAACCATCCATCAATCAACAATCAATCAAAACCATCCATCAATCAACAATCAATCAAAACCATCCATCAATCAACAATCAATCAAAACCATCCATCAATCAACAATCAATCAAAAACGGACTTACGGTTCAAAAGTTATGATCGTTACAAGAAAGATGAGTTCTGGCGTAAAGGGTGGCGTAAACAGAGGTTTCTGGCGTAAAGTAGAATTGGACTTTCCAGAGGGGCGTATCTTACGCCCCAGGTGGCGTATCTTACGCTGGGTGGAGTTCAGCCATGCCCAAGAACACTCAAGAACATCAAACACGAACCCAAACACCCCCAAACACCTCCAAATCGACCCCAAACTCATTTTTGACCATTTAGGAACCATTTTGAAGCTATACAACATGTTACTAACATAATTTGAACAAAACCCACCATCCAAACTCTTCCGTAACTCAATTAAACACCAAATCATACCCCAAAATCACTCAAAACCCTTTCTCTTCCCAACACACACACACATTCTTACACTCCAAAAACAACTTTATCTTCATCTTTTTCTCTCTAGTTTTCGGCAGAAATAAAGCAAGAACAAGGAGCCAAAAATCAATCTAAACTTATATTAATAATAAGGGTTTATTAAGGATTAAACAAGGGTTGAATCAAGTAAGGTTTAAGGGTTATTTCAAGCTTGGATTAAGGGTTATATGGAGCCTAGAAGGCCACGAAAATTCTGCCCAAAAACATCTTCAAATCCGGGTTCATCAAGGGTATAACTCATCATCTCTTTGTTTAATCTATCTTGTTTTTGTATATACTAAAAGATCTTTATCAAAAATCATGTTTTTCTTTGATTTTTCTTCTTGAAATACACTTAATGAGGGCATGTTGATAGAATCTTTCCTTTCATGCCATTGCATTTCAAATTAACACTCCTTTACACTCCCCATACACATAACACTCAAAACCCTTTCTCTTCCCAACACACACACACATTCTTACACTCCAAAAACAACTTTATCTTCATCTTTTTCTCTCTAGTTTTCGGCAGAAATAAAGCAAGAACAAGGAGCCAAAAATCAATCTAAACTTATATTAATAATAAGGGTTTATTAAGGATTAAACAAGGGTTGAATCAAGTAAGGTTTAAGGGTTATTTCAAGCTTGGATTAAGGGTTATATGGAGCCTAGAAGGCCACGAAAATTCTGCCCAAAAACATCTTCAAATCCGGTTCAAATCTCGTTAACGTCATCCCTTTTCATCACTTGAAGCACGTGGCTCCGTCTAGTATCATAGAATAGCCCAGATTTCCACTCACATGTCGTTCACATCCTAATCCGATTAGGACAATTTACTTGGATTTATCTAGACATCTATTCCTAGAGGTTTCTTAAGAGAATTTGCCCTCTAGTTCAATAGAATGCCCAAAGATAGATAGTTGCCTTAGAAATGCCATGAACAATAACTATAGTCATTCAAGACAATCTCATACTATAATTAGTTCTAACTGAACTTGGCGAAATACCAATGAACAAAATCATATATATCGAGAAGATAAGTTATATAAATAATAACATAAGACTCAAAAGTTGAGATAACAATCAAGAATCCTTATAAATGTCCAACAAATTAATCATCAAGCTAATTAAAGAACATATAAACACAAATTTAGATGATGACCATCTTAACATTTATTTATAAATCCTTATGTACCTAAAGTGGGCTTAAATAATAATAAGTGTATATATATGCCTAATATAAATAAAAACTAATAACTAATGGATTAAGTAACAAATTTTAAAACACAAATGTATATGTATATACATATATATATATACATACACGACACATACATACATATATATATATATACTAGGACAAATAACTAACTTACATGAGCAAATAAATACATGTCACACTTATAAAACAAATATCCATTTAAATATAGATACATACACCTACATACTTACACAAATTTTATACAAAAAAATAAATAAAGGGACTCTTCCTTTTTCCCCATTCCCAACCGGCCCCATAACCCCACACACACCCATTTTCATTTCAAAATTAACACTCCTTTACACTCCCCATACACATAACACTCAAAACCCTTTCTCTTCCCAACACACACACACATTCTTACACTCCAAAAACAACTTTATCTTCATCTTTTTCTCTCTAGTTTTCGGCAGAAATAAAGCAAGAACAAGGAGCCAAAAATCAATCTAAACTTATATTAATAATAAGGGTTTATTAAGGATTAAACAAGGGTTGAATCAAGTAAGGTTTAAGGGTTATTTCAAGCTTGGATTAAGGGTTATATGGAGCCTAGAAGGCCACGAAAATTCTGCCCAAAAACATCTTCAAATCCGGGTTCATCAAGGGTATAACTCATCATCTCTTTGTTTAATCTATCTTGTTTTTGTATATACTAAAAGATCTTTATCCAAAATCATGTTTTTCTTTGATTTTCTTCTTGAAAATACACTTAATGAGGGCATGTTGATAGAATCTTTCCTCTCATGCCATTGCATGTCAAGATCTAGAGGAAAGATTCAAGGATTCAACTCAAATAAGACCCAAAAGTGATGGTTCACGAGAAAGCTTTCAAACTAGTTGATGGATCTTCATAAAATTCGATTGGTGTTGATATAGATGGAACATATTTTCTGTGATTTTCATAAATGAACTTGTTTTTATGTTGTATAAAAGATTTGTTAAGAAATTTGTTCATAAAATGGCTAGATGGTCACATGCAATCATATTTTTGGATGATTTTTGCAAGAACCAAGTTTATTGATGTTTGTTGGGTGAAAGTTCAAGTATAAATGATGATTGATGATCTTGAAACTTATTGAAATCTGTATATTTGATGTTAAGAGATACAAAATAAAGTGATAATCTTGTTAGTGGTAATTTAGAGGCTAGAACAAGCAACCAACACCATTGGTGGGTTGTGTTAACCAAAACACTTTCTGACAGAATCCATCTTCTGTCTTGGAATGGATAAACTGAGCATGGGAGTACCGATTGAAGAAAAACTTTCAAAATAAAAGTTTTAGATAAACGAGTTAAGTTTAACCACCAACTAGAATTACCCAAAAATACTGAACAAAACAAAAGATATGATTTTTCTACTAAAACGGGTCAAAACTGTATTTTTGTCTAAATATTTTACCAACTTTAACAATTTTATCTCCTAATCCATAAGGTTCCAGGAGGCCATAAGTTGTGAAAAGTAAGTTCAATGTGTCCTAAACTTAAAATAAAATCATAGAATTTTTATTAAGAGCAAAACCCAAAGAACTTTTATAAAACTTTCGAGTATGCAAAACAGTGACTGTTTTGACCACTTCCATTTATAAAAATATTTAGAGGTAGTAAACATTCTTTATAAATTAAGCCAAAATTCATAAAATAAGTGGACACATATAGGTTAGTTTATAAAAATCAGGAGGGTCCAAATAATCCGGTTTAACCCCAAAACAGTAGCCAACATTTCATAAAAATGTAAAAACAGAAAATTCTGAAGTAAACCAATAATTTGTGTAATGGGTTAAAAGATACACTAAGGACCATAATGGGCTAACCCGGCCCAAATAATAAACCCATTGAACCATAAATCAGTAGGCCTACTTGGACCAATAAACCATGTAGCCCAATAACCAATATAACCCATTAAGCATCTAGCCCAAATAGGGTTAAGCCCAATAACTAATTTAAGCCCAAAGCATTTAGAAGCCCATGACAATTACGCCCAATTGGTAATGGCCCATAACACTTAAACGAATTTCATGAACCCGAATAATCATAAGACATATCGAGAAATGTGTGAGTTAAAAGATAAGTGTAATCAAAGTAACACAAAATATAATTAAGTGAGATGGACATAAGTAATTACATTAACCAAACTATAAGACGATATCACAAATGTTAATTCGTATTAAAATTGGTTACACATCCAATAATGTTTAAGAGAACATAACTTAATATGGCATTCCCATATGATAACCTAAGATGCCAAACAAAACCACAAATGAAGGCAAGTTACCGAAATTCTAACAACTTATAACTACATGTATAATGAAAGTGATCTTTCACACCATCACTCTCTACAACCAAAAAGATGCGAATATTAGCAATACACTTGGATCCCATAATTGATGACAACATAATGAAAGTGGCATTTCTAAGTGATGACTTAAGATAGGAACTTACGTATATTAGTCCTATCGTAGGGATAGTCTTGGCATTGAAAGGAGATTGAGGACCATAAGGAATACATAACCAAGGAAGCGATAGATGGGAAGTACCCATTTTGGATAAGTGAATATAATATGCGGCATATCAAGGTGAGTCATAGCGCCCCTTTCAAACTCTTTTATATGTTTTACTTGCGGGGTGAAAAGCATGATTAATTAAAATGACTTTCTCTTATGAAATGATTCTTTGAAATAATGATAATGATATGGGAATAATATTGTATGTTCAACGTGTTATATATTATATGATGAGCTTGAGTACTGTCAAACTGTTTCACCTCGGTACACTACTATTAACTCTTCGAGAGGCCTTTAGTTTGAGAGTTGCGCAACTAGGACTTGTCCCCTCACCCAACGAGTAACGGTGGGATGTTTGGTTGCCTTTGTGACGACCTTCATTCCTAGTCCGACCACGCGGTGCTCTAGCTACTATATCAGTGGTCATGCCACGCCCCTTTATATTATTGGTCGTCTCCATGGCACGACCCCCATTATTATTATTATTGCACATGGTTGACGGCATGTGCTTCTTATTATCTTGGACATAACCGGTTTTAGTAGTGGCTCAAGCACAAACTCATCAAATTATGCCTTTGGCTAAATATTATTGATATTATTTATGGTTGGATATTATGGATTGAACATACGGTTTAGGTATTGGACCCTATATGGAATCTTGAAAGTTGTTGAACTTGGCGATATTGAAATATTGATGACCGAACGGTTTTGGTATGATGTATGATTAATCGATTGATATATATTTTTCTCTCACGATAAATTTGACAAATGAGAACTTTATAATTTACCATGGATTCTCAACTCTTTGAAATGACGTTATGGTATCTTGAAAACTTGATGGTTTGATATTGGAATTTTTGTCGGTCATGTGGTTTGGGTGAATTGATATGAAATGATATATTTTCTAAGTATGAAAGTTGTTATTAAGTACCCCTCCAATCCAATATTCGTTCACTCGTGCTCTTTTGAAATTATCCCTCATCCTATTGCTTATGACACCACAATTCATTATGGACATACGACAACGCGATAACATCGGTGGAGCATCTTCTCACGAACGTCGGACGATATACTCCGAGAATTGTAGTCCCAAGATGTGACGCGACTCTATCCTCTTAGAAACTACGCATAACCTTCGTATTCGATCTGAAATGGTGCGAAACATATGGAAACATTGGATGAAGTTGGAGACTTGTGAAGGGCTGGTGGTATTAAAGCCAAACTACGATTCGACGACACTGGTAGAACACATTCCGATATACATTCTAGATGACACATTCTGGGGATTTTAGCTCCGAAATTGGTGCGATATCTCTATTCTAACACGCGTACACGAACGGTTATCCATACTATCTAAGCCGGTGCGATATGCATTGACGTCATTGAAAGTTGGAGTCCATGTGCAATGTGAAAGTTGTGATGTGCAATGTGAAAGTTGTAATGTGCAATGTGAAAGTTGTAATGTGCAATGTGAAAGTTGTAATGTGCAATGTGAAAGTTTGAATGTGCAATGTGAAAGTTGTAATGTGCAATGTGAAAGTTGTAATGTGCAATGTGAAAGTTTGGAATGTGCAATGTGAAAGTTGTAATGTGCAATGTGAAAGTTGTAATGTGCAACGTGAAAGTTGTAATGTGCAATGTGAAAGTTTGTAATATCAAAGTGAAAGTTGTAATGTGCAATGTGAAAGTTGTAATGTGCAATGTGAAAGTTGTGATGTGCAATGTGAAAGTTGTAATGTGCAATGTGAAAGTTGTAATGTGCAATGTGAAAGTTGTAATGTGCAATGTGAAAGTTTGAATGTGCAACGTGAAGGTTATAATGTGCAATGTGAAAGTTGTAATGTGCAATGTGAAAGTTGTAATGTGCAATGTGAAAGTTTGGAATGTGCAATGTGAAAGTTGTAATGTGCAATGTGAAAGTTTATAATGTGCAACGTGAAGGTTATAATGTGCAATGTGAAAGTTGTAATGTGCAATGTGAAAGTTGTAATGTGCAATGTGAAAGTTTGGAATGTGCAATGTGAAAGTTTGAATGTGCAATGTGAAAGTTGTAATGTGCAATGTGAAAGTTGTAATGTGCAATGTGAAAGTTGTAGTGTGCAATGTGAAAGTTGTAATGTGCAATGTGAAAGTTGTAATGTGCAATGTGAAAGTTTGAAATATGCAATGTGAAAGCTTATTGTGTGCAATGTGAAAGTTGTAATGTGCAATGTGAAAGTTGTAATGTGCAATGTGAAAGTTGTAATGTGCAATGTGAAAGTTGTAATGTGCAATGTGAAAGTTTGAATGTGCAATGTGAAAGTTTAATGTGCAATGTGAAAGTTGTAATGTGCAATGTGAAAGCTTATTGTGTGCAATGTGAAAGTTGTGATGTGCAATGTGAAAGTTGTAATGTGCAATGTGAAAGTTGTAATGTGCAATGTGAAAGTTGTAATGTGCAATGTGAAAGTTGTAATGTGCAATGTGAAAGTTGTAATGTGCAATGTGAAAGTTGTAATGTGCAATGTGAAAGTTGTAATGTGCAATGTGAAAGTTGTAATGTGCAATGTGAAAGTTTGGAATATGCAATGTGAAAGTTGTAATGTGCAATGTGAAAGTTGTAATGTGGAATGTGAAAGTTTGTAATATGCAATGTGAAAGTTGTAATGTGCAATGTGAAAGTTGTAATGTGCAATGTGAAAGTTGTAATGTGCAATGTGAAAGTTGTAATGTGCAATGTGAAAGTTGTAATATGCAAAGTGAAAGTTGTAATGTGCAATGTGAAAGTTGTAATGTGCAATGTGAAAGTTGTAATGTGCAATGTGAAAGTTGTAATGTGCAATGTGAAAGTTGTAATGTGCAATGTGAAAGTTGTAATGTGCAATGTGAAAGTTGTAATGTGCAATGTGAAAGTTGTAATGTGCAATGTGAAAGTTGTAATGTGCAATGTGAAAGTTGAAATGTGCAATGTGAAAGTTGTAATGTGCAATGTGAAAGTTGTAATGTGCAATGTGAAAGTTGTAATGTGCAATGTGAAAGTTGTAATGTGCAATGTGAAAGTTGTAATGTGCAATGTGAAAGTTGTAATGTGCAATGTGAAAGTTGTAATGTGCAATGTGAAAGTTGTAATGTGCAATGTGAAAGTTTGAATGTGCAATGTGAAAGTTGTAATGTGCAATGTGAAAGTTGTAATGTGCAATGTGAAAGTTGTAATGTGCAATGTGAAAGTTGTAATGTGCAATGTGAAAGTTGTAATGTGCAATGTGAAAGTTGTAATGTGCAATGTGAAAGTTGTAATGTGCAATGTGAAAGTTGTAATGTGCAATGTGAAAGTTGTAATGTGCAATGTGAAAGTTTGTAATATGCAATGTGAAAGTTGTAATGTGCAATGTGAAAGTTGTAATGTGCAATGTGAAAGTTGTAATGTGCAATGTGAAAGTTGTAATGTGCAATGTGAAAGTTGTAATGTGCAATGTGAAAGTTGTAATGTGCAATGTGAAAGTTGTAATGTGCAATGTGAAAGTTGTAATGTGCAATGTGAAAGTTGTAATGTGCAATGTGAAAGTTTGGAATGTGCAATGTGAAAGTTGTAATGTGCAATGTGAAAGTTTGTAATGTGCAATGTGAAAGTTTGGAATGTGCAATGTGAAAGTTGTAATGTGCAATGTGAAAGTTGTAATGTGCAATGTGAAAGTTGTAGTGTGCAATGTGAAAGTTGTAATGTGCAATGTGAAAGTTGTAATGTGCAATGTGAAAGTTGAAATATGCAATGTGAAAGTTGTGATGTGCAATGTGAAAGTTGTAATGTGCAATGTGAAAGTTGTAATGTGCAATGTGAAAGTTGTAATGTGCAATGTGAAAGTTGTAATGTGCAATGTGAAAGTTGTAATGTGCAATGTGAAAGTTGTAATGTGCAATGTGAAAGTTGTAATGTGCAATGTGAAAGTTGTAATGTGCAATGTGAAAGTTGTAATGTGCAATGTGAAAGTTGTAATGTGCAATGTGAAAGTTGTAATGTGCAATGTGAAAGTTGTAATGTGCAATGTGAAAGTTGTAATGTGCAATGTGAAAGTTTGAATCAATGTGAAAGTTTGTAATGTGCAATGTGAAAGTTTGAATGTGCAATGTGAAAGTTGTAATGTGCAATGTGAAAGTTGTAATGTGCAATGTGAAAGTTGTAATGTGCAATGTGAAAGTTGTAATATGCAAAGTGAAAGTTGTAATATCAAAGTGAAAGTTATAATGTGCAATGTGAAAGTTGTAATGTGCAATGTGAAAGTTGTAATGTGCAATGTGAAAGTTGTAATGTGCAATGTGAAAGTTTGTAATGTGCAATGTGAAAGTTGTAATGTGCAATGTGAAAGTTGTAATGTGCAATGTGAAAGTTGTAATGTGCAATGTGAAAGTTGTAATGTGCAATGTGAAAGTTGTAATGTGACGACCTGGTAGAACACATTCCGATATACATTCTAGATGACACATTCTGGGGATTTTAGCTCCGAAATGTGGTGCGATATCTCTATTCTAACACGCGTACACGAACGGTTATCCATACTATCTAAGCCGGTGCGATATGCATTGACGTCATTGAAAGTTGGAGTCCATTGGGCAACGAAAGACATAGAAGTGATTTCTTTAACTCGTGCAAGGAGTCCTGATTCGAGCCTTAATGATTCTTCTGTTTTTGTATTCCCTATTTCATTCATTTGGACCAAATTCTATATCCTTGATATTTTCGATTATTCAAAGTAATGATCACCACCGCTTCTCTTCAAAAGTTAGTAACCTAACAACATACAACTCACTTATGCAACACTCCAATGGCGAAATCGAGTCACTAGTACCCTCCTCTCGCTGCGACATCAAGGGATGAGAAAGCCGTTCAAACATATGTCGTTCATGATTTGAAGGACTTGGGATAACTCTATAACATAGAAGGTGTTATTGGATCACGAAATGTGGGACGTCGAAGTTATGCTGTGTCTCAGTCGGAGTACTAGGAAGCAAATGCTCACAAGCGACGTTGAAGCGATCCGTTTAACTCACCTAAGAATATTAATTTGAGTTGTCGTCTTATTATCGCTATGAACTCTTACTCCCCACTTCTACATTGAAACTAACCAAGTGAATTTCGACAATCTTGGGGACCAAACACGATGAAAGCATGGTTCTTCTTTTCCAAAGATTTACGATTCCCTCGATCCACGGACGACTCGACGCAACACCTGAAAAGTGGTGAGACCAAATAACTAACACCACCCACTCGCAACAACGTTAAGAAAAGGACCTACTCGATACAAGGAAGTTCAGAAAACTAGCGAGTTAGAGAAGTATAGTATAGAAGATACTATAGACTAGTATACCCAATGAAAGCGATGCCTTGGATATGGTCTACATGTGAGCGAGTGTAGAGGCAATTGAACCAAGGCCTCAAATTGGTGAAGGAATTGAAGGTCCTTCTATCCATGTAAAAATGGAGCCTCGACGGCAATTAGAGGAAATTCCAGAGTTACCGTTGGAGCGAAGATGTAATTAAGGAGGATAAGAAGTAATATAAGAATTATGTGACCCCCGTGATTGGAAGATAAATGAAAAATGATTTGGGACTACTCTGGAGGACAAGAGTAGATACAAGTAGGATTAGGAAATCTGGCGAATTGAAGGTCGTTGAGAATGATAAGAAGATTTGGCGGATTGAAGACTGCCAAAGAACGTAAGAAAGCAAGGTGATTCAAGGAACCTAGTTAAGAAGGTGGCTAATGAGCTTGCTTGAGGAGAAAGCAAGATGAAACGTAAAGCATGAAATCCCTTACATTTTTCTAGAAGAAAAATGTTAAGGGGGTAATCACAACAAAGGAAGATACTCGAACAAGGAGTATGAAACGCAAGATTGTACCTTATCGTCCAAGAAGAGTTATTCACTAGCATCATTGAAGGTGATGTGGAGTAGAAAGTAAAGTAAAGGAAGGCGATTGAACCCAAACGGTAAAGTAAAGGCATTGACGTCATCTACAAGGTGTAGTTCTGGAGGTATTCATCTTTATGGCGCTCCTCATGTTATTCTTTGAATATCACTTGGAAAACCTCTATCGAAAGACAAGCTATTAGTAGAACCTATCAACTAAGCCAAGAGAAAGCAGTATACGCTCAACACCCGACGGAGGCTAGTTTAGAAGCACGGTGAGTTGTGATGGTTATCCCCTTAAGGTTAATGGTCGTATAGAGGTAAGCTAAGATAGGATGAACTTAGGTGAGAAAAACTTTGCAACAAATGGTGAATCGTCAAGGGCCATCGACCCACGAAGTAGTACGCCCAAGAAAAGTGAAGAAGGAAAACAACATGGAATCGCTAGGTTAATAGTGAAAGCAAATAAGGAATATGACGCTAGAACTCAAGGCACATACTACCACAACGATCAAGGAAGTTGGTCGTTGAACTAATTTTAAAGAAACTACAAACTCCGGGAAGAGCTAGTTATGGAATGTTTGAACGGAAGGTGATAAGGATAATTCGCATCTGTGATGAGTTAGGATCAAAGGATCCGTATCACCATGATCTGACTAGTACCCTTGAGATAACTGCAAGGACTAGCGACTGCTTGTGTGCGGTTCAAGACGACGATTACTCTAGTTAGAGATGGATTTGAGTGATGAAACGGTAAGGAGTATGGTGACCCATAAGAAAAAGAGAGGAAAATGGAGAAAACCGAATGGTTGAGAAAAGGATAAAGTAACCGATGTTTCCCCTAAATTATATTATATCACAATTTCTAAGGACATTAGGTTATTGTATTTGAAAAGAAGCTTAGCTTAGAAAGCTGAAAATGAATATGAGGCTCAGGAGAGCAAAGTAATTGAAAGTTTTGTAGAGGTCATGAGGACCTAAGAAGGATTGCCCTTGAGAAGGGATCCATACTAAAAAGGGCTTGAAGTGTTAGTCTTTCCAAGACGGTGAGGATATGATATGATTATTTGTGAGCATAAGGATTGTGTAAACTCTATCGCGAGGAATGCGTAGGAATAGAAGAGAAATGGAAGAGGTTATATGTGCAATGTTAAAAAGGAGTTTAGTCGGAAATATGTCATAGATGGTAGTACTTCTAACATTAAAAAGGAAGAATCAAAGGTGCCATAAAACGATTTGAAAGCCAATACCGGCAAAAGCAAGAGAAATTGGTAACGATATGACTTAGCGAATAATGAAAGATGTGACTTTGCAATATTAGTGCAACTCGGCACCCCAGTGAGTATCACTTTTGTTAAGGGGGTAATCCCTTAACAAGTGATTAGTCACAAACAAAGCCAATATTTTCAAGTAGCGGCAAGCGTGTCCAACATCAAACCAAAGAAGGATGAAAGTAGGCGAGAAACTATTGGAACGATTTTTTTTAATTGGGGTAGAAGACGATAAAGGAAAGTATGCAAAGTGACAATGGAAATAAGTAGCCACCAACGATCGATATTCCAACGTCTCTCACTATTTTATTGTAACTCACGTTACGAACCGTTTGCTCATTTTACACCTCCGTATTGACATTCTTATCATCATCCCATTATTTAGTATTGATCTAGGCAAGATTGACAGCCCACAACGATTACATACGATTAATCTCTAGTCGTCTCAAGAAGTGAGCGACATTCGTAACCTTTTTCTTTTTCGAAGTTTCTAATCAAAAGGAATTTTAGGGAACCGAGGAATGGATGCCCCCAACCCTAGAGTTAAAACTCGCAAGAAACCAAGAATCATGATAAAATCTTGTTTGACTTTCACACATTATATGTCTCCGTGTAGACACCCTTACTGTTGGTCTATCCATTTTTACTACCGTATGAATGATCGAACTTCGAGGACGAAGTTATTGTTAAGGGGGTAATGATGTAACAACCCTCAAAATCTGACTAGGACAATTTACTTGGATTTATCTAGACATCTATTCCTAGAGGTTTCTTAAGAGAATTTGCCCTCTAGTTCAATAGAATGCCCAAAGATAGATAGTTGCCTTAGAAATGCCATGAACAATAACTATAGTCATTCAAGACAATCTCATACTATAATTAGTTCTAACTGAACTTGGCGAAATACCAATGAACAAAATCATATATATCGAGAAGATAAGTTATATAAATAATAACATAAGACTCAAAAGTTGAGATAACAATAAGAATCCTTATAAATGATTAGTCCAACAAATTTTAAAAAAAAAAAAAAAAAAAAAAAAAAAAAAAAAAAAAAAAAAAAAAAAAAAAAAAAAAAAAAAAAAAAAAAAAAAAAAAAAAAAAAAAAAAAAAAAAAAAAAAAAAAAAAAAAAAAAAAAAAAAAAAAAAAAAAAAAAAAAAAAAAAAAAAAAAAAAAAAAAAAAAAAAAAAAAAAAAAAAAAAAAAAAAAAAAAAAAAAAAAAAAAAAAAAAAAAAAAAAAAAAAAAAAAAAAAAAAAAAAAAAAAAAAAAAAAAAAAAAAAAAAAAAAAAAAAAAAAAAAAAAAAAAAAAAAAAAAAAAAAAAAAAAAAAAAAAAAAAAAAAAAAAAAAAAAAAAAAAAAAAAAAAAAAAAAAAAAAAAAAAAAAAAAAAAAAAAAAAAAAAAAAAAAAAAAAAAAAAAAAAAAAAAAAAAAAAAAAAAAAAAAAAAAAAAAAAAAAAAAAAAAAAAAAAAAAAAAAAAAAAAAAAAAAAAAAAAAAAAAAAAAAAAAAAAAAAAAAAAAAAAAAAAAAAAAAAAAAAAAAAAAAAAAAAAAAAAAAAAAAAAAAAAAAAAAAAAAAAAAAAAAAAAAAAAAAAAAAAAAAAAAAAAAAAAAAAAAAAAAAAAAAAAAAAAAAAAAAAAAAAAAAAAAAAAAAAAAAAAAAAAAAAAAAAAAAAAAAAAAAAAAAAAAAAAAAAAAAAAAAAAAAAAAAAAAAAAAAAAAAAAAAAAAAAAAAAAAAAAAAAAAAAAAAAAAAAAAAAAAAAAAAAAAAAAAAAAAAAAAAAAAAAAAAAAAAAAAAAAAAAAAAAAAAAAAAAAAAAAAAAAAAAAAAAAAAAAAAAAAAAAAAAAAAAAAAAAAAAAAAAAAAAAAAAAAAAAAAAAAAAAAAAAAAAAAAAAAAAAAAAAAAAAAAAAAAAAAAAAAAAAAAAAAAAAAAAAAAAAAAAAAAAAAAAAAAAAAAAAAAAAAAAAAAAAAAAAAAAAAAAAAAAAAAAAAAAAAAAAAAAAAAAAAAAAAAAAAAAAAAAAAAAAAAAAAAAAAAAAAAAAAAAAAAAAAAAAAAAAAAAAAAAAAAAAAAAAAAAAAAAAAAAAAAAAAAAAAAAAAAAAAAAAAAAAAAAAAAAAAAAAAAAAAAAGTATAACTCATCATCTCTTTGTTTAATCTATCTTGTTTTCGTATATACTAAAAGATCTTTATCCAAAATCATGTTTTTCTTTGATTTTCTTCTTGAAAATACACTTAATGAGGGCATGTTGATAGAATCTTTCCTCTCATGCCATTGCATGTCAAGATCTAGAGGAAAGATTCAAGGATTCAACTCAAATAAGACCCAAAAGTGATGGTTCATGAGAAAGCTTTCAAACTAGTTGATGGATATTCATAAAATTCGATTGGTGTTGATATAGATGGAACATATTTTCTGTGATTTTCATAAATGAACATGTTTTTATGTTGTATAAAAGATTTGTTAAGAGATTTGTTCATAAAATGGCTAGATGGTCAGATGCAATCACATTTTTGGATGATTTTTGCAAGAACCAAGTTTATTGATGTTTGTTGAGTGAAAGTTCAAGTATAAATGATGATTGATGATCTTGAAACTTTTTTAAATCTGTATATTTGATGTTAAGAGATACAAAATAAAGTGATAATCTTGTTAGTGGTAATTTAGCGGCTAGAACAAGCAACCAACACCATTGGTGGGTTGTGTTAACCAAAACACTTTCTGACAGAATCCATCTTCTTTCTTGGAACGGATAAAATGAGCATGTGAGTACCGATTGAAGCAAAACTTTCAAAATAAAAGTTGTAGATAAACGAGTTAAGTTTAACCAACAACTGGAATTACCCAAAAATACTGAACATAACAAAAGATATGATTTTTCTACTAAAACGGGTCAAAACTGTATTTTTGTCTGAATATTTTACCAACTTTAACAATTTGTATCTCCTAATCCATAAGGGTCCAGGAGGCCATACGTGGTATAATTCAGTTTAACCCCAAAACAGTAGCCAACATTTCATAAAAATGTGAAGTAAAAACAGAAAATTCTGAAGTAAACCAATAATTTGTGTAATGGGCTAAAAGATACACTAAAGACCATAATGGGCTAACCCGGCCCAAATAATAAACCCATTGAACCATAAATCAGTAGGCCCACTTGGACCAATAAACCATGTAGCCCAATAACCAATATAACCTGTTAGAAATATAATTAGTAGTAGTTGATTTGTATCTTTTGTACTTATAATGTAAAGTTGTAATATGGAAGGGGGTATAATGTAAATTGTATAGAAGTATATAAACCCCCTTCATTATCAAAATTGTAACCTTTGAACCCATAATACAATCCAATCTTTCCCTGACATTCACACTTTCTCTCTCTACTCTCTCTCACTACCAATTGCCCGCCATTAACACACACTTAAACACACACTAAAACTCAAATTCACATCTTTACATTTGGTATCAGAGCACAATCTGCATATCTGAACGATCCACAAGCTTATTTGAAGCTGTTTTTGTGCTTATTTTTTGAATTTTTGAGTTTTTTCTGAAAGTATCATTTGCCGAGATCACTGTTCAAGTGATTTCAGCAAAATTAGTGTGTTTTTCTTTGAAATTTGTTCACCGATCACTTTATTATTAGTATTTCTTCCTTCGCTATCATTTTCAGAGCTTAATTTCATCGTTTGATCAGATTTTGAATGAGCTCGGCAAATGACATGTTCGTGA
Source organism: Erigeron breviscapus (assembly GCA_034093135.1). Taxonomy (NCBI): domain Eukaryota; kingdom Viridiplantae; phylum Streptophyta; class Magnoliopsida; order Asterales; family Asteraceae; genus Erigeron; species Erigeron breviscapus. The sequence continues at coordinate 32,744,605 of CM067169.1, read as the reverse complement.
GGGTTTGAATTCTGGTTGAAATTAGGTTGATAATTTGTTTTAGGATTTGTGCGGGATTAAATTCTGAGTATTTTGATACAAATTTGAAGGTTTAATTCGCAAAAATGAAGGAGAAATCAATGATTTTCTGTGAGCTCGGCGTTTGGGTGTTTGGCTGAACGAAGAAGACGACCAGTAACCGACTATTTTGTCCTTTAGTGGTTTCTCGTGTTTGCAGAGGTCGTTGGCTAGTGTTGATCCTATTTGTTCTATTTGCAGAGCTCATTGCTCGGCAAATAGCTGTTTCAAGAATTTTTGGTTAAGTGTTGGAGCTATTTGTTCTATTTGCAGAGCTCATTGCTCGGCAAATAGCTGTTTCAAGAATTTTTGGTTAAGTGTTGGAGCTATTTGTTCTATTTGCAGAGCTCATTGCTCGGCAAATAGCTGTTTCAAGAATTTTTGGTTAAGTGTTGGAGCTATTTGTTCTATTTGAAAAGCTCATTGCTCGGCAAATAGCTGTTTCTAGAATTTTTGGTTAAGTGTTGGAGCTATTTGTTCTATTTGCAGAGCTCATTGCTCGGCAAATAGCTGTTTCAAGAATTTTTGGTTAAGTGTTGGAGCTATTTGTTCTATTTGAAAAGCTCATTGCTCGGCAAATAGTTGTTTCTAGAAATTTTGTTTAAGTGTTGGAACTACTTGTTCTATTTGCAGAGCTCATTCCTCGGCAAATAGTTGTTTCAAGAAAGTTTGGTCAAGTGACAATCTCATTTGTGCTGTTTGCAGAGATTTAAGCTCGGCAAATACTTGTATTGGCTGAAGTTGGTTAAGTGTTGATCCCATTTACACTGTTTGCAGAGATATTATCTCGGCAAATAGTTATTTCAACAAAATTCTACTAAGTGTTTTGAGATCGATTTCTGTTTGCACCATTTGCCGAAGAAACTGCTCGGCACTCAGTTGAAAGTAGATTTGGCAAATTAAAGTTTTCAAGAAAATTGATTCAAAATCATTTTTGATCAATTATCTTTACGTGTGCAAAATTTAAATTTTTTCAAAAATTTTTGGTCCATTTGCCGAGGTCTGAGCTCGGCATTCAATACAATTAGACAAAAAGTCAACAAAAAAATTCAAGTCTTTTGTTATTTGAACGAAATGGCTTCAAGGGAAGCTTTGGTCCTTGGTTCTAAAGGGAGACCTCCTATGTTGTTTAGAGGTTCCTACCCTCAATGGAAGAAAAGGTTCTTGAATTGGATAGACAGACAAAAGAATGGGAAATTTTTAAGGAAATCTTACCAGGATGGTCCTGAAATTCCTAAAAATCCAGTGAATGGTGAACCTTTGCCAGAAGAAAGTTGGAATACTGATCAGAAAAATTGTGTTGAGGCTGATCAAATGTCCATTGATTTTCTTTACCAAGCACTTCCAGATGACATCTATTGCAATGTTGACTCATATGAAACTGGAAAAGATATTTGGGATGAAGTGGAAAAACAAATGGAAGGGTCTGATGTTTCAAACACCATAAGATTGTCAACTGTTCTTAATATGTATGAAACATTCAAGCAACAGAAGGGTGAACCATTAAATGAAGTTTACATCAGATTCTTCAATGTTATCAATGAATTGAGAAAGAATGATGTCAAAAGAACCAATATGGAGTTGAACATCAAGTTTATCAAAAATCTTGAGGAGGAATGGCAAGTTTATGGCACTCAACTCAATCAGCAATCAGATTTTGGTAAACTCACCATTCATACTTTGTATGAAAAGCTGAAGTTGAATATTGATGATGTTCTGAGGATTCAAAAGAAGAAAGAAGAAAGTGTTCATTCTGATCCACTGGCCTTGGTAGCTGAAAAGAAGTCTTCAAGAGTTTCAAGACAGAACTTTGTTGAATTTGAAACTGATTCTGACTCAAGTGAAATGAGTGATTCTGATTTGGATGAAAAGCAAAAAGAAATGTACAAGGAACTTGCTTATTTCACAAAGACTTTCAAGAAGAAATTCTTCAAGAAGAAACCAACAAACAATCAACTTAGGACCTCATCAGTTTCTTCTTTTGCAAAGAATGTGAATGCTCCTAAGTTTGAAACCAAGAAAGAATTTGTTGGTAGTGAAAAGAAATTTGACAATCAGAAGAAGTTTGAAAAGAAGGTCATGGACAAGAGGAATGAGGATAAGAAATGTTACAATTGTGGTCTTCCAGGACATTTTGCCATTATTTACACTAAACCTCGTCAGAAGAATTCGGAGTACTACAAGTACAAACTTTTGCTTGCAAGACAAGAGGAAAATGGAATTGCTTTTCTAGCTGAAGATGACAAATGGCTACACCTTTCTGATGAAGAGACAGATGAACTTGCAGCAAATGTGTGCTTCATGACAAAGATCAAGAAGTCAAAGGAGTTAGATGATGTTAATGAAGGTTCTTCAGAGGATGATAAGGTAATCACTATTCCCAAGTCTGTGTTAAAATTTTATGTGGATGAAAGTGAAAAGGCAATGAAAAAAGGGGTAAAGTTGACTGAAGAGAATTTAAACATAAAGAAAGTTTTGGAAGTTAAAGAAAAAGAATTTCAAACTAAATTTGATTTACTTCAAAAGGACTTTGATAATTTGAAATCTGAAAAAGCTGCAGTCACTTTTACTCCAAACTCCAAATTGCATCTTGAAATACAAGAACTTGAAACCAAAGTTCTTGAGTTGAGCAAGACCGTGAGACAGTTACAAGTTGAGAAGACCAATGAGATGTTTAGAGCAAATGCTTTGGCTGAAGACATTGAGTCATTAAATGTGAAACTGAAAGAATCTATCCCTGATTTGAAAGAATTTGAAGACAAAATTTCTGACCTAAAATATGAGTGTTGTATAAAAGATTCTCTTAAACAAAAACTTGATAAAGAAAATGATGAACTTAAAGCTGAAATCAAGTCTTATCAAGAAAAGTTGTATAAGATTAATCGATCATATCAACAAATCTTTTTGAATAGGCCAAGAAATTCGGAAACTGTATTCACTTCAGGGTTGGGATATGTCAATCCAAAATATTTGCTCCAAGCACAAGAAGAAATCCCATCATTGTATAAGGAATCTTATTTGAGATGTGGGATGACTGACCAATTTCTTAGACCAAGTCATGGTGATTTTGAGGCTGATGATTTTCTAAAGAAGGGTGCAGATGTCTATTTTAACTATGAGTTAATGGATGAGACATATGATTTTTTTAGTCACCCTGTGCATAAAAGCAACATAGATAATCATGAGGTTATAATACCTGAAATTCTTGAGTGCTTTACTGAAAAACCTTTAGAAGAAGCTATTCCAATTCCAAAACCTGCTGTTGAAAGACCCTATGTTCCACAAAGTGTTTTGGAAAAGGTAATAGAGGATTTGAAAAAGTCTCTTGATGAAAAGCAATCTTTAATAGATAATTTGAAGACTCAAAATCACCGTGTCATTGACCAACCCAAGTTAGACTCCAAAGTTTGTGATCAACCTGGATGTACTGTGATTTCTATGTGTGATATTGTCAATGCTTCTGTGCAAACTGAAAATGAATCACAGATTTCTGATATGTGCAACAAGGATTGTCATAAAACAAAACTTGATTTTGACCGAAAGTTTTTTGAATCAATTGAGAAAATTAATAAGAAAATTTTATCCATGAAAGAAAAAACCAATGTGTTTGATAATAACCATCCAACCCATGTTCAAAATGTGAATGAAGACATCAAGACTGTTGTACATGTTTCTGTTCAAACTGATAGTGATCTAGATGATGTTGATGATTATTTCTTTCCGACTGCTTCTGAGACTGAGTCCTTTACCAAGTTTTCTGAGGGAACACAAACTTACTTGAATGAAATTGATGCTTTCAAACAAAAGTTTGAAAAGGAAAAAGAACAAAAGTTGAATGTGCTAAAGGAACTTAATAAACTTAAAATGGAATTCGAATTTCAGAAAATTGCACTTCAATCTTTAAAAGAAAAAGACAAAGCATTAAATTCACTCAAGGGAAGTCCTTGTCCTTTTAAGATAAGTGAAGCAAGTGTGAAGTCGGAAACTGATGATATGACAACTTATTTGGAAGGAAATTATGATTTTGCTCCTGAATTTGAAAAACATTTTGTTCAAAAGGAGGATAAACATGAATTTTATCTAAAGAAGATTCCAAAGTGTTATAACACGATTTCTACCACTGAATTCGATTCAACAATGGTGGTTTGATAGTGTGTGTTCTTGGTGTGTGTGTGTGTGTTTTGAGAGAGAATGATTGATTCAACTGAAAGATTGGGATTAATGTGTGTTAAAATGAAGTGTTGGTTATCAAAAGGTTATTATCTCTAAGGTATGAGAGGGCTATTTATAGTCTAACTACTCAATTATGCTAATTGTCACAATTAGCCCCTCAATCTTAGTGATCATTTATCTATGACTTAACAACAAGAAATTCTTCTATTCTAGATTACAATTTATCACTATTTTTGGATTTCTAACATTCTCCCCCTTAGTGATATATTGTAATGAATGAAGTACGTGTTATATTGTCTTGTAGGAATGAATTTGATGAGCCCGGTGGTGAAGACAATTGGTGTGTTGAAAACAAGTCTTCAAAGCTTTCTCTTTTGTCTTTGGAGAACTTGATTCAGTCTTGGTCTTGGTCTTGAACTTCTTGAAGTTAAATCATGTGAGGATTCTCAATGTTCTTTTAGAACAGAGAATAATGAAAGCATGTTTGGCTTGAATCTTCGAGAATTGATGAATCATGAATCAGAGTTGTCTTTTAAAATGCAGAAGAGATGAATCTTGGTTTTGACTGTATCAATCTTCGATTCTCGAATGAAATTCAACTTTTCGATTCTTCAGTTTTAATCCTTGAATGAATCTCATCTTTTTGAAATGAAGTTTCATGAATATGAACTCTCCCCCTTGATGTATGCATTGGAGTTTCTTGACAAAATGTTGTTGTATGACTTGAAGATCTTGAATGAAGAATGTTTGATGAAGACTCTTTTGAAGCTTTACTTCTTTGACTTGAATCTTCTAACAAATTTTTCAACCTTTTTGAAGCTTTGATCTTTGTCACATCAACTCCTACACTTTGGAGAGTAAGTATTTGAATGAAGTTTGGATGAAATTCTTATGAAGTATTCATGCTCCCCCTCAATCCATGAGTATACACATTTTGGAGCATTTTGAACTTTTGAAGCATCTTGAGTGAAAATCTTTTATCTTCGATTTCATTCTTATCTCTGAAGTCAATTCAAATTCTCCCACTTTAAAACAAAAGTCTCAATCAACTAAAATCTAGAGAAAATCTGAAACTATTGACATATCTTTAAGAATTTTCTCCTCCTATACACAAACTCTGATAAGCCTCTAAACCTATTGAAACAACCACACACAAACTTTTCTTCTTGTTTCCTTATCAAACAGTAAATCAATCAATCATAATATTTTCTCCCCCTCATAATGACAAAATTAGGAATCAATGTCATTATGCACATATGAGATTGATTAAGTGTCAACAGGAATAACATGATCACATGAAGAAACGTCAACCATCAAAACATCAATCCAAACCATTAGCCCAACCCAAGAAATCCTAGGAGTGACTAAAATGTAAGATTGAAGTTGGTGAAACAAACGTTATATCATGGTGTTGGTGTTTTCTGTGTTTGTGTGAAGAGAAATGAAACCGGATAAGAATGATCCGTTAGCATGTTCAAAAATCGAAAGGATTAATGAAATGACCGATTGAAATGTATAACATTTTTCGGATTTCCTATGTATCATTGAGATATGCACAAAACAAGTCTCTAACATAGTTCGGTCTGCGGCTTTTCAACCACTAGATTGCTTCAAAGAATATAAATCATGGTTAACACTACCGAAGCATTTGATAACCACAATTTTATCTCCTAAAAATTGTAAAGTACCGGAAGTGCTCTTGCGATCAAGTTTACAACCTGCATGATCTGCATCTGAATAAGCAGTTAGATTGAATCCAGTATCCCTTGGATACCAGAGACCTAAATCGGGTGTACCCTTCAGATAACGAAAGATTCGTTCACAGCTTGATAATGTAAATCAGTTGGAGGCAATAAAACTTTTAAGCAAAGGTTAACTTCCAATTGTTCAGATAAGACAGCTAGGGAGTACACAAAGGCGTTCAATCCGTCGCAACTTACAACAACACGTTGGAGGCAATAAAACTTTTAAGCAAAGGTTAACTTCCAATTGTTCAAGATGAGACAGCAAGAGAGTACACAAAGGCGTTCGATTCCTCGTTATCTTATATGAATCCATATGTATAATAACAATATCTTAGAATGTATAAAACATTCTGAAAATAAATATATCTTTTAAGAACGGGTTGCATACATAGTATATACAAGCCACTAAAAAATCTTTTTTTTTTTTGTTAATTTTTGTAATTTTTCAATTTTGTATTTTGTTTTCTGAAATGTGTCAAGAATTCCTTCAAATGAAAAAGATTAAGGTTTAAGATTTAACATACCAAGCTTGGAGATCAGAAAATTAAACCTCTTTTCATCCAATGGTTTTGTGAACAAATCTGCAAGTTGAAATTCAGTTCCCACAAAGTAGAGTTCGATGTCACCTTTCTCAATATGATCTTTGAGAAAATGATATCTAACATCAATATGCTTTGATCGAGAGTGGTTTACTGAGTTGACTGCAATGGCAATAGCACTCTGAGAATCACAATAGATAGGAATATGATCATACGTCAGACCATAATCAGTCAGTTGTGTCTTCATCCATAAGACTTGAGCACAACAACTAGCCGCAGCCACATATTCTGCTTCAGCCGTTGATAGTGAAACACAGTTCTGTTTCTTGGAAGACCAACTCACAATTTTATCTCCTAAAAATTGTAAAGTACCGGAAGTGCTCTTGCGATCAAGTTTACAACCTGCATGATCTGCATCTGAATAAGCAGTTAGATTGAATCCAGTATCCCTTGGATACCAGAGACCTAAATCGGGTGTACCCTTCAGATAACGAAAGATTCGTTCACAGCTTGATAATGTAAATCAGTTGGAGGCAATAAAACTTTTAAGCAAAGGTTAACTTCCAATTGTTCAAGATGAGACAGCAAGAGAGTACACAAAGGCGTTCAATCCGTCGCAACTTACAACAACACGTTGGAGGCAATAAAACTTTTAAGCAAAGGTTAACTTCCAATTGTTCATGATGAGACAGCAAGAGAGTACACAAAGGCGTTCGATCCCTCGCTTTCTCATATCAATAATTGAGAGTTTGAAAAACTTTATTTGGAAAAACTTGATTGCTACTACACATACATATTCATATAAGAACACTTGGAAGTACACAAAGGCGTTCGATTCCTCGTTATCTTATATGAATCCATATGTATAATAACAATATCTTAGAATGTATAAAACATTCTGAAAATAAATATATCTTTTAAGAACGGGTTGCATACATAGTATATACAAGCCACTAAAAAATCTTTTTTTTTTTGTTAATTTTTGTAATTTTTCAATTTTGTATTTTGTTTTCTGAAATGTGTCAAGAATTCCTTCAAATGAAAAAGATTAAGGTTTAAGATTTAACATACCAAGCTTGGAGATCAGAAAATTAAACCTCTTTTCATCCAATGGTTTTGTGAACAAATCTGCAAGTTGAAATTCAGTTCCCACAAAGTAGAGTTCGATGTCACCTTTCTCAATATGATCTTTGAGAAAATGATATCTAACATCAATATGCTTTGATCGAGAGTGGTTTACTGAGTTGACTGCAATGGCAATAGCACTCTGAGAATCACAATAGATAGGAATATGATCATACGTCAGACCATAATCAGTCAGTTGTGTCTTCATCCATAAGACTTGAGCACAACAACTAGCCGCAGCCACATATTCTGCTTCAGCCGTTGATAGTGAAACACAGTTCTGTTTCTTGGAAGACCAACTCACAATTTTATCTCCTAAAAATTGTAAAGTACCGGAAGTGCTCTTGCGATCAAGTTTACAACCTGCATGATCTGCATCTGAATAAGCAGTTAGATTGAATCCAGTATCCCTTGGATACCAGAGACCTAAATCGGGTGTACCCTTCAGATAACGAAAGATTCGTTCACAGCTTGATAATGTAAATCAGTTGGAGCAGCTTGATATCTAGCACACATACATGTTGCAAACATTATATCTGGGCGAGATGCTGTTAGGTACAACAATGAACCAATCATACTTCTATATCTCTTTTGGTCAAATGGTTTCCTATTTGAATCAGTATTAATGGTTGTTCGAGCAGCCATTGGGGTAGAAATTGAAGAACATGAAGTCATATCAAACTTTTTCAACATGTCATTTATGTATTTACCTTGTGATATAAAAATACCAGTTGGTAATTATTTGATTTGAAGACCCAAAAAGTAATTCATTTCCCCAATCATGCTCATTTCAAAATGATTGACCATTAGAGATGAAAAGTTTCGGCAAAATGTTTGACTGGTCGACCCAAATATAATGTCATCAACATATATTTGAACTAGTAGAACATGCTTACCTTGTTTGCGAATGAACAAGGTAGGGTCAATTGTGCCTTTGGTAAATCCACCTTTAAGTAAGAAAGTAGTTAAAGAATCATACCATGCTCGGGGTGCTTGCTTAAGACCATAGAGAGCCTTGTCTAATCTGTAGACATGGTTTGGTCTTTGAGGATCAACAAAACCTTCTGGTTGATCAACGTAAACTTCTTCTTTGAGGTCACCATTCAGGAAAGCAGTCTTCACATCCATTTGAAACACAGTGAAGTTTCGGAATGCGGCATAAGCTAAGAATATCCGAATGGCCTCCATTCTTGCAACTGGAGCAAAAGATTCGTCGAAGTCAACACCAGGTTGTTGGCAATAACCCTTTGCAACAAGTCGAGCTTTATTTCTTACTACTACTCCATTCTCATCCTTTTTGTTTTTGAATATCCACTTCGTTCCGATTGGATCATCTTTTCTAGGATTTGGAACTAATCTCCATACCTTCAGTCTTTCAAATTGTGCGAGTTCCTCTTGCATTGCCTTAACCCATTCTGGATCTCGAAGAGCTTCAGATACTGTATTGGGTTCGATATTGCTAAGAGAAAGTGCAACGAGACACTCATTCACTGAAGTACGAGTAGTTACTCCTGCTTGTGGATCTCCAATTATTTGATCAGTAGGATGATTTTTCTGCATGCGAATCCACTTGTGAGCATGAGGAAGAGGATCTTGTTGTTGAAGATCAACATCACCATCATTGAAACTTGAAGTTTGTTGAGAGATGGAATCATAACTTGGTATAACCCTTTCCTCATATGCTGGATGATCAAAGTCAAGTGGTACATACACATTTGGAGTGTTCAGGGGATTTGTTGTCTGAGTGAATTTAGAAGGTTGTTCTTGAACATTCACTTGAGAAGAATTATCAGGATAGGATGGTGGAATAGAATCATTTGAAGATGATTTTTGCTCAGAAGAACTTGATGACGATTCATGAGTGTTGTTAGGAACTGGATCGTTGTTATGAAGAGGTTCATTGCTTTGAATTGGTTCAACGATGTCTGGAGGTTCTTGATCATGAATCGGTTTTGACTTATAGAATTCTTCAAAAAGAATATCTAATTCATCACTGGTTGGAGTTGGAAACTTCTTGAATTTAGAAGCTAAGGTAGAGTTCCTTGTAGAATTACTTGAAGCACTTGAATCCATACTTGTTGGTAGCAAGCTTTCTTGCTCAAAAATCATGCCTGACATCTCATCGAACCACACATTCATCGTCTCTTGAATTATGTTTGTTCGACGATTATAGATTCGGTAGGCAATAGATGTTTTGGAATAACCAACAAAATATCCTTCATCACCTTTCTTCTCGAATTTTCCAAGATTCTCCCGATCATTCAACGTGTAACAAACACACCCAAATATATGGAAGTAGTTGATGTTGGGTTTCCGTTTGTTAATAACCTCATAAGGAGTCTTTTCGAAACGCTGATTGATAATGGACCGATTCTGAGTGTGACAGGCAGTGTCAACAGCTTCAGCCCACATATTGGATGGTAATTTGGAATAAGCAAGCATTGTCCTTGCTGCTTCCACCAGCGATCGATTTCTCCTTTCAACAACACCGTTTTGTTGTGGGGTGCGAACTGCTGAGAATTGATGAGTAATACCTTTGGATTTGCAGAATTCATCAAAAACAGCATTCTTGAATTCAGTACCGTTATCCGAACGGATGTAACGAACAGGAAGTTGAAGATTTACTTGAGTATTGGTGATGAAATCTATCAACATCTGAGTTGTTTCATCTTTGAATAGGACACTTGTTATAACACGATTTCTACCACTGAATTCGATTCAACAATGGCGGTTTGATAGTGTGTGTTCTTGGTGTGTGTGTGTGTGTGTTTTGAGAGAGAATGATTGATTCAACTGAAAGATTGGGATTAATGTGTGTTAAAATGAAGTGTTGGTTATCAAAAGGTTATTATCTCTAAGGTATGAGAGGGCTATTTATAGTCTAACTACTCAATTATGCTAATTGTCACAATTAGCCCCTCAACCTTAGTGATCATTTATCTATGACTTAACAACAAGAAATTCTTCTATTCTAGATTACAATTTATCACTATTTTTGGATTTCTAACACAAAGTCACACTCTTCACAACCTTCCCCATTTCATAAGTTCAAAAGACCAAAGTCCACCAAACAACCAAAGACCAATCAATCACCCAAGACGGATTCAAGACCAAAATTAAACAAAGGTTCCGAAGATTCTCAGAAATCAAAGACTTCTAGACAACCACTGATGACTAAGGTTAAAACTTAACCTAAGTCCCAAAGGGAAGTCAAACCAAATAGTGGTCCAAAGACTGTCAAGAATGAATCTTTCTCATTAGGTAACAAACAACCTCAGCATGTTAGGTACTCTAGTTTTCCTAGGTATTCTCAGACGACTTCTAAGTGCACTTTGCAGGTGGTTAGAGATACAAGTTCAGGAATAACTAAATACAAAGATCAGTATGGTTGGTTGTCACCTAATAACATCAAGAAAGTAAACAAGTCCACAGAAACCATCAAGAAGAAACCTGTTAAAAACGGAAATAACAAATTGTTTTCTAACTAAAAAAATGTTCGTGTTTCAGGTAACTTGTGCTTAACTAGTAGCAGTAAATGGATTCCTAAAGATAGATTTTTGCATGCTTCTAGAAAAAAGTCAAGCTTGATGGAAATACAACTCATGTCAAACAAGTGTGGATTGTCCGTAGATCAAATTCTTTAGATAGTGCTAATACATCTAGGACTAGTCCTGCTTGTCTCAAAACTTGTGTAAAATCCTTTACTTTTCATTGTTTGTAATTCGTATTTGTTGTTTGAACTAGAATGTGTGCTTGTTTGTTACTTTCAATAAAATGTTTGTTTGTGTGCTATTATTAGATTATTTCTTATATAGTGTTTGATAGTATATGTGTACTTGCATGTTAACCTTTTAACCTGCAAGGACCTAGTCTATGTGGGTACCTAAATCATATTCCTTGTCCTTGCAGGAATATCTCATTTGTGTTTGGTATGTTGACTCGGGATGTTCTCGTCATATGACTGGAAACAAGTTGTTAGGTCCAGATTTAGTCCAGATTTACTGGACTCGCTCCAGACGCGACTACTGGAGCCTCACTGAAGATCTGACCAGAATCGTGTTCTACTGGACCTACTCCAGACTTGGAATCTGGAGTCCCTCTGAAGATTTGTCCAGAAATAATTGAAGACCAGTGAGCAAATACTTGTATAGGAAATCTGGAGTATTCTCCAGATTAGCTCACTGGACTTCACCCCAGTCCAGATCAACTCTACTGAAGACATTCTGACTGAAGTCTGAAGAAAGAAGACTTAACAAATGGCGGAGTCCACTGGAAAGTCTTACCAGATCTGTTCACTGGAGGATTGTTAGTGTTCTAGATCCTGCAAGTCTGAACACTGATATCAAGGATTGACTTTTCCCTTTACACACTTTCCAAAGAACAATCCACTTGTTCTTTACCAAAGTATACGTGTGTTAAGGTGGTTGGATAAAAGGATACACTTACACTTGATGTGACTTTATCCTTATTCCTTATCCAATACATTTAATGTTCTTGTCGGATCATTAAATGTATGCAACCATATTTGTACGGCACAAAATTCACTGGTGAATTTTGTTGCCTATAAATACAAAGTCATTTCCTTGACAAAAATACTTTTAAGCATTCATTTTGCATTGAAGTGAATTTGTCCAAATACTCTCGATCTTAAACAGGGATACTTCACAACTTTAAGTATCTCGATCCTAAAGAGATATTTGACAAATATAGATCATTTGTAACTCATAGGTTGTTAGGATATATACTTAATTGTATTATCCTGATTCCGCAACAACCTTGTGTTTTATTTAACATCATAAATAAAATACCCATGAAACAATACATAATGTTCCACTTTATTTGTTTACTGCTTTAAGTCTTGTATTACTTTATTTATATACTTGCATTTATATTAAAGTAATACTAGTCCAATCTAGTGCTTATTAGACTTGTTGTATTTTGCACTTTCCTGGTTAACCATCGAACTTAAGGGACTCACATTTGGTATCAGAGCAGAAGGCTAAACATTGCCTAGATCTGTTTCTTGATGGCTAACCAAGAAAATACACAAGGTTTTAGTCTTGGTCCCGATCCTAATGCAAACATTAATGATCAAAATGAACCACCAATTGTCAATAACACTAATCCACCTCCTCCTCCTCCTACTCCTGCTTCTCCACACGTGCATGTGCACTACTCAAATAATCCTGTTCCTAAATTCAGTGGGAACAGTGATGAATTTGGTACGTGGAAGGCTAGGATGGTTTTGCATGTCACTGGTATTAAGAGGAACATGATGAAAATTTTAAACGAAGGTCCATATATTCCAACATCACCTCTCAATCCCCTTCTTGATCCTTCTGGATCTAGAAGAGGAAGGGAAAAGAGGGAGGAACATTGGTCAGAAGAGGAGAGGAGATTGGTGAATCTAGACACCCTTCTCAAAAACATGATCCTCGGGGCCATTCCAGAAACCCTAATTCCCACACTAGTTCTTTTTTCTAGTGCTAAAACCATGTGGGATGAACTTTTAAACCAACATGAAGGAGGAGATGACACCATTGTCACCAGAAAGGTCTCCTTAAACAAGAGGTATGAGTCATTTTTTGCTCAACCTAACGAGTCTCTCACTGGTACTTACACCAGATTTATGAGTATCATAAACCAATTGAGAGGTCTTGGGGTTGAGAAGGACAAGGATATACTTCTGGAGAAATTTTGTGACATTCTACCCACCAAATGGTCTCACATGATCCTAGTCTTACGACAAGGAAAAACTCTGCACACACACACTCTCTCAACTCTTTATGGAGCTTTCAGGTACACTGAAGAAAATCAAGCTCAGAGAGTGGTGGCAGAACAAGATGCCTTTAACCATGCCTCCAATAGTTCTAATGTGATCAGTCATACTGAACCACAAGGTACAGCACTGATATCTTCTGAGAATGTATTTTCTATGAAAAAGATGGTGTCTGAACTCATGGATTCTGGAGAATCCAGTCAAGTCTCTCCAGACTGTTGTGATGAAACTGAAGATGATGACCTTATTGCAATGATTGCTAAAACGTTTAACCGTTTCAAAGCAAGAGCAAATAGGCCATCTGGACAATTTGCATCCAGTTCTTCCATTGACAAGACCAATTTGACATGCTTTAAGTGTGGCAAAAAGGTCATTTCATGAAAGAGTGCAGGTCCAACCAGTTTGCATCCAAGCCTGGTCCATTCTCTTCTAATAATAAGCCTGATAGCTATAAAATGAAATATAAAAAGCTTAAGGCCCAAATTGCTCTCATGGCACAACAAATTGAAACCAATAATAAGTGCATGATCGCAACAACTGAAGAGAAGTGGGTTCCTTCTGATGACTCATCTATTGATGAAGAAGAAGAAAGAGATTGCTGCTACATGGCTCTGGCAGATGAAGAGCACCTGGTGAAGGAAGATGTCACATCTGGACGATGGGTGGACATTGTTATCAAGAAGGTTAGTGATTATGATAATGCAACTGACCAAGAACTAAAACTGGACATTGCTGAAGCTTTAAATTCTGATTTGATTTTTGTAGAAACTTGTTATACTTGATTTGAGCTTAATTGATGTTTAATGGTGGATTCTAGGGTTATGTGTGTGTTTTAGTGTGTGGGTGATGGGAGGTTGAAGATGGAGTTTAGAGAGAGAAAATAAGGTTAGAGAGAAGTAACTATGGTAATTATGATTAAAGGCTTAGTTACATGATTAGTTACAAGGGGTTTATATATGACTAATACAAGTTTCACCTAGACTCCTTGTACTTTAACAATAAAATCAAATGTAACTCTATTTATAATTAAACACCACTAATTTATATTTCTAACAATCTCCCCCTTGGTGTGGAATTGTAAATGTTGCATCGTCTTCGGTCTTTAAATAACATGATGAGCCCATTTGTAGAAAATCTTCAATGTTGATTGGACTTTGAAGCTTTCTCATTGTCTTCAATGTCTTGTATCAACCTTGACTTTGAATCTTCTCAACAAACAAATATATTTGACGATGACTTATTAAATCTTGATCTTCTCTTGCAACTTTGAATACTTTGGAAGCATCTTTGAAATCTTTGTAGCTTTTGAGCTTTCACAACTTGAACTTTTGAATGTTGATTTCAACTTGATGTTGCTTGGAGAAGTAACTTGAACTTTGAGTAGCATGCGGAAGCTTGGATTTGACTTTGAATTCTTTTGGATGCGGAAGCTTGGTTTTCTTTAAAATCTCTTGGCATTGCGGAAGCTTGGTTTTGGAATACGGAAATTTGATTTTGTCTTTAAAACTTCAATTCTTGGTCTAACTTGTCTCTGAATCAATAAACATCTTGGAGCACTTGATTCTTTGATCAATTAACATTTGCTCCCCCTCAATCAAACAACTATCTCGGAGCAAATTATTCAATAACAAATCTTTAATCTCTTGCTCCCCCTCGAACAAACAATCATTTCGGAGCATATTTAACAATTCATGAGTTTACTCTTGCTCCCCCTCAAATGAACAATCTCTTCAAATAAAGAACAAACTTAACTATCCAACTTAATTTTCTTTGTAGCATCAACAAACGACAATCTCTATTCAATCTCAAACTTTTGTAATCATCAAACAATGGTCAATTATTCAATAAATCTTTCAATTATCGACCACGTACATCATCTTGAATATACTCGATCTCGAATCAATCTTTCTTTAACTTTCTCAAAACAATCTCTCAACTTAGCATGATAATTATTCACTCTCTTCACCTAAACTAACGATCCTTTGAACAACCAAACACTATGAATTATCCTCAATCAATATCTATCAATCAAATTCTACCTATATCCTTGAACTCTATCTATCAATCATATAATCATTTCTCCCCCTTATGATGAATATGTGAAACGGTTTCATCATACAATAATGATTGATAGCATAAACGGTAGATCACAACAAACAATATTCAACCAAATTATCCCAACCCAATTCCCAATTCCCAATGAACCTATTGGTGAACTAGAATGTAAGGTTGCGTTGTTTGAAAAACAGTTTTTATATGGTGTTTGTGTTCTTTGTGTTTGTGCGAAGAGAAATGAAATCCGGATAATATTGATCCGTTAACACAACCAAGAATCGAAAGGATTAATGGTGTGGCCTAAAAATACGATTACTATTTTTAGGACTTCCCATTATCATTGAGAAATGCACAAAGCTTATCTCTAAATGGTTCGGTCTATGGCTTTTCAACCGATAGATTGCTTTAAAGAATGTAATTCATGGTCAGTGTCACAAAGGCGTTCGATGACCATGTCTTACTATCCTCAAAGACTTTTGGGAAATAAAATCCGAGGTCACATAGACTTCTCATTTACTCAACAAATTCATAAAATGAAAATGTGAGACCTACGTTCAACGTTGGAAAAGATGTTAGCATTGGTAGGATTTCCATTCGATCATCGTGGAATATCAATAATATGATATCACTACGAACGTTCCGGCAATATCACAAAGATATGCGATGTCACAAAGACATATAAAGATTCTATGTGTCCTAGTCAAATGAAAGAATATTTCAAGTACGCTCTAGACTCAATAGTGATCAAATGAAGTCGGGGACCGGAGCAGAGTGTCTCCCTTTTTCAATATCAACATCTTCCAAATGAAGAGTCGATAGAAATGTAAAAATCTCCGTGAGAATAAAACAAGCATTTGTTAAGAAATACTTGAGTGGTTAGGTAAAGATGTGCATTGCTTCACTGGGTCCATGAAGTCTTCTTCAATATCGAGAAATCAACAAATGAAATCGATAGAAACGTGTTGACCCGGCATTTTGAGAATTTTGGGGAGGGCTTTTATTTCTTGTAGCCCTTTCTCACATCATTTCACCGTAACCTCTCACTTTTCGACTACTCCCTCATGTCCTATTTGCACAAACATCATCACGCTCAAAGACCCTCACAATCTAAAATTGAGAATTTAACTCCGGGGTTAGATCCCATCGGCGATGACAAGATCATGGAGTTTTTATGAGTGGCCTAAACTCTCATGTGCAAATCTAACACCGAACTTCTTTGAATATGATCGAAAATGGTTTTAAAATCTTCCAAAGTGTTTTAAGATAGAAAATGAGTTTAAACACTTGGAAGTTTTGGTTTTATAAACAAACTCCCCCTAAATATATGCATGATATAAACAAAGTTTTTGCATATAAAGGGTGAGTAAAGAGTTTGAAAGTTGCTCACAAACATTAAAAATGAGACAACAAAGACAGTACACAAAGGCGTTCGATGCCTTGCATCTCATCCAAAACATTGTGAGAAACTCAAAGACAATGTAAATAAACAAAAAGATGAAAAGAGAAAATCTTTTTGGATTTTTTAAAAATAAGAAAAATGAAAATCTTTTTGGATTTTTCTAAAAATGAAGTAATTACAAAAACGGTTTTAGCACGGGTTATACACTGAAGTGTGTATAAGCCACTATTCATCAAATCACTTGGAAATCACTTTTGGAACCCATTTGAGATTGGGTCCAATAGTTTTGGAATTCTTTAAAGTCCAAACGTAAGTCTCATCGATTTGATGAATGGAAGTTGCATTCCACGGAGAACTAAAACCCGGTGGTTTAGTTGAAAAGAGTTTTTGTGGAACCAACGGTGAAAAATCATTTGATTTCGTTGAAAACTTGTCAATCTTGGGAGATGGATTTGGAAAATGATTTTTCGAAGCAAAATCATTCACTTTTTGCACAACTGCTTTCACAGGTTTTGGTGCAAGATCAAAAAGTTCCGAAAAAGAATATTTGAATGATTTTGACTCAACTGACTTATCTTTTGAAATCGGTTTCCATTTAGATTTAGTCAATTGAGATTTTGCTTGTGAAATATGTTCAGAATTATCCTCGAAGGATAGAAAAGAGACAAAAGTAGTTGTTCCATCAAAAATAGGTTTCTTAGAGTACTTCTTACCCTTTTGCAAGGAGTAATTAGTAAACTGAGACACCTTTCTTTCAAAAGGTTTTGAAGATTTACCCATGTAAACCCTCTTTGGAACATCAACTTTTGGTTTGGATGAATTAGATTTTGGAAAACCTTTTGACACCTCGGTCTTTGGAATCGTAGAATTACTCGATTGTTTCATGGGTTTTTCAAGTTTTGTGTCCAACGATTTTGATTTAAAAGATGCAATTCGGTTCTCCATCTTTTCAAGTTGTTTTGTAATCGAAGCATTTAAATCAGAGAAAGAAATTGTTGACACATCAGATTTTAATTTTGAAACAAGAGTATCTTTCTCAAAAAGTTTGGATTCCAAAGACGAAATGTAATCTTGTTGATCTTTGATTATTTTCGAAAATCTTTGTTCTTTGCTCACAAAAATTGTGTACTTATTTCGCAACTCATGGTTAAGCTCAGAAATGTTTTGTTGCAAAACAAGTTCTTTTGATTGACTGTCCAACACACTTTTATTGAGCTCTTTGGAAGAATTTTCCAACTCAATTGTTAACTTGAAAATCTTTGATTGCAAATGATCATTTTTTTTTGAAGACTTTCCATGTTGAACAAAATGAGATCATTTGCAGATTGGATTTCTGTATTATCGGATTTGAGTTGGTCCAATAGTTTTGGAATTCTTTAAAGTCCAAACGTAAGTCTCATCGATTTGATGAATGGAAGTTGCATTCCACGGAGAACTAAAACCCGGTGGTTTAGTTGAAAAGAGTTTTTGTGGAACCAACGGTGAAAAATCATTTGATTTCGTTGAAAACTTGTCAATCTTGGGAGATGGATTTGGAAAATGATTTTTCGAAGCAAAATCATTCACTTTTTGCACAACTGCTTTCACAGGTTTTGGTGCAAGATCAAAAAGTTCCGAAAAAGAATATTTGAATGATTTTGACTCAACTGACTTATCTTTTGAAATCGGTTTCCATTTAGATTTAGTCAATTGAGATTTTGCTTGTGAAATATGTTCAGAATTATCCTCGAAGGATAGAAAAGAGACAAAAGTAGTTGTTCCATCAAAAATAGGTTTCTTAGAGTACTTCTTACCCTTTTGCAAGGAGTAATTAGTAAACTGAGACACCTTTCTTTCAAAAGGTTTTGAAGATTTACCCATGTAAACCCTCTTTGGAACATCAACTTTTGGTTTGGATGAATTAGATTTTGGAAAACCTTTTGACACCTCGGTCTTTGGAATCGTAGAATTACTCGATTGTTTCATGGGTTTTTCAAGTTTTGTGTCCAACGATTTTGATTTAAAAGATGCAATTCGGTTCTCCATCTTTTCAAGTTGTTTTGTAATCGAAGCATTTAAATCAGAGAAAGAAATTGTTGACACATCAGATTTTAATTTTGAAACAAGAGTATCTTTCTCAAAAAGTTTGGATTCCAAAGACGAAATGTAATCTTGTTGATCTTTGATTATTTTCGAAAATCTTTGTTCTTTGCTCACAAAAATTGTGTACTTATTTCGCAACTCATGGTTAAGCTCAGAAATGTTTTGTTGCAAAACAAGTTCTTTTGATTGACTGTCCAACACACTTTTATTGAGCTCTTTGGAAGAATTTTCCAACTCAATTGTTAACTTGAAAATCTTTGATTGCAAATGATCATTTTTTTTTTGAAGACTTTCCATGTTGAACAAAATGAGATCATTTGCAGATTGGATTTCTGTATTATCGGATTTGAGTTGGTCAATTTCAAGTCGAAAACTTTCCATAGTAGAAAAATTGAGAGTATTACCAGACTTGAGCTCTTCGTTCTCATATTTGATTCGGTCAACTTCAGATTGAAGACTTTCCATGACAGACAAGCTGGAATTATCAGCAGTTTTGAGCTCGTTGTTCTCAAATTTGAGCTTGTCAATTTCAAGTTGAAACCTCTGGTGATCTGTCACAAATGATTTAAAAATATTCACATCAACTTTGTTTTCTTCAAAAACAACCACTGCACATTTAGTATTCTTGGTACACCAACAAATATGATTGTCATGACGACGTATTTCTTCCCAACTTGGTTCTTCACCTATTAAAAAATCTTTCACTCTCGCAACAAACTCGTCCGGTATTTTAAGAGCCATTTTGTACCAAAATCTAATGACAATTCAATTAAACGAACAACCCAAAACAAGATCTTAAAATTTTAGCCCAATTAAAAATTTAGTCCAACAAACAAAACTAGCCCAATTAAAATGACCAAAAACTTTTAAGCCTAATGAAAAACTTAGCCCAACAAAAAAAATATTAATCAACGGACAACTTTAAAAAAATGAATATGACAGCTCAAATTTTTTATTTAGCCCAATTCTTATCTAGTAAAAAGTTGACACAAAATTAAAACTACAAAAAAAATATTAATCAACGGACAACTTTAAAAAAATGAATATGACAGCTCAAATTTTTTATTTAGCCCAATACAAATTTAGTCCAAAACAATGACATTTAAGCCCAAAACACTTATGAGCTCATGACAAATTTAGTCAGGCCAAGAAAAAAAATTTAAACATGTGAGCCCAACAACAAACTAGACCAACCTTAAAGAAAAAAAATAATCGGCCCAAAACAATATTCAGTCCAAATTAAAATTTAGATGACAATTCGGCCCAACTAAAAAATTTCAAACGTTTTAGATCAACCAAAAATATTTAGCCCAATTCTTATCTAGCAAAAAGTTGACACAAAATTAAAACTACAAAAAAAATATTAATCAACGGACAACTTTAAAAAAATGAATATGACAGCTCAAATTTTTTATTTAGCCCAATTCTTATCTAGTAAAAAGTTGACACAAAATTAAAACTACAAACAAAAAAAATATTAATCAACGGACAACTTTTAAAAAATGAATATGACAGCTCAAAAAATTTTTTTTTTTTTTTAGCTCATGATACACACCACACTTTTGACACAGCATCATCACGTGTTGACCAATTTTAGTCCTGACACCATGTTTCCTTCACCTTTTGACAAAGCTTGTTTGATTCTTCACCACAATCACGTGTAACAACAGCGTTCAAGATTGTCAAGATTATAAATCAGTTTGACAACACCACGTGAACTGTCAATACCTTTAAACACTGCAACACGTTTCACTCTTTCTCACGCAAAACTAATTTGACACCACTACAAATTGACAGCACACGATTTTGACTGCTTTACTCAAACTTTGTTTCAAAGTAAACAAATAAAATGAGTCTCAATTTTTTTCTTTTTCTCATAAAAGCACAAAACACCTTTCTCAAAAAAAATAACTCGTTTGCTCTCTCTCTCTCACAAAACTTTCTGCTTGTTATTTCTATCTCTCTTTCTCATATACAAATCCAATTTCAATTAAACTTGTTAATTTTATAAATCCAGAAATGGGTTCAAAAAAAACTTATTAGTTTTGTGTTTCTTTTTCCCACACAAGTCACAAATCCACAAGAAGTTGAAGTTACGGTGCAACGACCAATACACAGCCAAGATTCAAGACTTTGAAGATCAAAGGTGCTGTTTGCCGAGATAATTGCTCGGCAAATGGGGTATTTGGAAATTTTTGATGATTTGCAGAGGTAATAGCTCGGGAAATGCAGGTTTTGAAAGGTTTGGGTTGATTTATAGAAGTTTGTGACGATTTGCAGAGATTTATGTTCTGGAAATGGGTGGTTTGGGTGAATGGATGATTTGTATTGTTTGCAGAGGAAAGAGCTCGGCAGTTAGTTGAAAATGAAAATTTTGGTCGAAAAAGTTTCTAAGTGATAAAAGTAAAGGATGCCGAGCAGTTTGTTCTGCAAATGGGGTTTTGGAGAAAATTTGGTTAAGTAATGCTCGAAATGGTGATTTGCAGAGCAATTAGCTCGGCAAATGAGTGGTTCGACTGAAAAATACTAAGTGTCAACTCGGCAAATGGATGTTTGGTAAGCTGGTCACTTCTGCAAATGACAACAACGATTCGTGAACGAGTTCGGCAAATGGAAGATTTTGGTTGAACCAACCACTTCGGCAAACAAGGGAATTAAGATGCTGGTCGTGACTTTAACTCGGCAAAAGGTAGATTTTGTATTTTGGTGACCAGTTACTTCTGCAAATGGCTGTTTGGTGAATGACTTCGGCAATACGGTGATTTGGTTGTGAATTTAGCTCGGCAAATGCAACAAATTCTGCAGAATATATGATGAACACCACGGCGGTGAACAGTAACCACGACTGCCGGAATCTACAAAAATCTCGCCGGAAAACTTCAAACGCCGATTACTTCCTCAAAACTTCGAATTAGAACTCGTTTTCACCACCAAACTACTCATAATCCAACCGTGAACAAACCCTAGCCAAAAAATTTCGAATAAGACACTCGCCGGAAAACTCACTTTCTGACCGGAATAGTAACTGACATCAAAAACGCACCAATCGAAGAATTGAAAACATCTACGTGTTCAGAATGATCTCGCTAACAAAACCTCGTAAATTTCAGCTTGAATTGATCAACAACGAAGACGAATTTGAGGAGAGAAGTTATGAACTTTTTGTTGTTTATTTTTCTATTTCTGCCTTTTTATGTTCCTTTTTTTTTTTTTTTTTTTTTAAATTAAAAAATGTAATCGATATCAACAATGTGAAAGAACACGTGTAGAGTACTGTAGCTTCTTTGACTTTTCTAACTTTTGAATATATCAAATGCCGAGCTTAAACTTTATACACACAAAATCAATCAAATTGACAAAATTTGATCAGAACACTTGAAATTGAACACTGATTCATGAAATTGAACATTAATCCACCTCAAAATCAAACTCAGAATCACTGTTCAGATTCAATTCAAACAGTAACAGTAAAATCAGATTCAAATTAAGCTCAAAAACGTGAAATTTCCATCAAAATCGGTTATGAAAATGATAGCGGATCGTTCGGATACACCGATTATGCTCTGATACCAATTGTTATACTTGATTTGAGCTTAATTGATGTTTAATGGTGGATTCTAGGGTTATGTGTGTGTTTTAGTGTGTGTGGGTGATGGGAGGTTGAAGATGGAGTTTAGAGAGAGAAAATAAGGTTAGAGAGAAGTAACTATGGTAATTATGATTAAAGGCTTAGTTACATGATTAGTTACAAGGGGTTTATATATGACTAATACAAGTTTCACCTAGACCCCTTGTACTTTAACAATAAAATCAAATGTAACTCTATTTACAATTAAACACCACTAATTTATATTTCTAACAAAACTGTTAGATCTGATTGTGTAAATGGTCTAGAAACAGATTCTTCTGAAATAAATGCTTTAAAATCAAAATTAAAAGAACTTCAAGACATTGAACTGGCATTTCAAGCCCAGGTTCTGGTAACTGAACAATTGATTCAAGAAAAACAAGATCTTGAGATCATTTTAGAGAAAGAAAAACTGGTGATTAAGTCATGGCTAGAAACCAAAAAGCCATATGATGCTGCAGTAAAACAATTTCCTGCCCAGAAACGTGCATATTTAGATGGAAATACTCATATAGCATCATTAATACCAGTAATCGATCGATTACCAGAGGAGTTCAGGTCAACCACTGTTTATGATAAGCCTGTAACTCCCAAGACCAAGTTTTGCCCAGTTCAATCCCCAGAGGTCAAGACTGGAGCGCTCCAGATGGCTGCTCCAGTTAAAGAGGTCTATCGGAATAAACCTTTGCCTCAGACCAATCCCCTACCAAAGCCTTGGACTGGAAAGGCTAAGGTATCATCTGAAGAAAATGTTTTGTCCATGTTAGAGAGCCAGATTCAAATTCTGACTCGTCAATTACAAAGTTTTAATGCAAGATTAAACTTTATTGAAGGTACTTCATCTGGCCCTAGACAAAACACAAAACCTTTTGCTAAGAAAGACAAATCTATTTCTCCAGTTGAGAAAAAGAAAAAGGTTTTAAAACTATCAACCCCAATGGTCTTTTCAACTAAGACCACTGTTGAAGAAAGTGAACTGAACCAGATTGCCCCAGGGACCTATAAGGGAGGGTCCAGTGAACCCATCAGTCGATGGGTTCCCAAATCTAACTGATAAATATCCGGTGTATGTGTAGGGCGATCGAAAGAAGTATATCTGGTATCTTGACAGTGCAGCTGGCAGGACTATGACCGGATGTAAGACCCTACTGGAGGAGTTCACCATTTCTGATGGACCCTCCATCACTTTTGGAAATGATGGTTGTGGAAAGACTGAGGGATATGGTGTTCTGAACAATGGACAAGTCAAGTTTACACGTGTTGCATTTGTGAATGGTTTGAAATATAACTTGATCAGTGTAAGCCAACTGTGTGACGATGGCTATCAAGTCTTATTCAATGTTGCTCAGGGCATAGTATTCAACAAGGACTGGAAGGTAGTGTTGATTGCTCCCAGACAATGGAATGTGTACGTGATGGATATGGAAAGCTCTCCTTCAGAGCAGTGTTTCTATACTCAAGCTGATGAAGGGTATTTCTTAGGCTATTCAGCCATTCGCAAGGCCTTCAGAGTCTACAACAAGAGACTGGAGAAGGTCCATGAGTCAATTCATGTCACATTTGATGAATCAAATGTTGCAATCAACAAGAAGCCAGCCCTTGACACTCCCCCAGTATCAGTGTCAGTTGAGAATAGACCAGAAATGTCTTCTTATGAAGAATTTCATGATGCAAATCGTGATTTAAATGACTCAGATGAAGATACTGAAGTAATCTGGCAAGATCCTCCTCCAGAAGCAACTCCAGAGGAGACTCAACTGAATTCTTGCACTGATATTGTTGTCAGTAACAATCCTGGTCAGTACTCCAGATGGACAAAAGCTCACCCTATTGATCAGATCATAGGTGACTCTAGTCGTGGAGTTCAGACCAGAAGAGCCTCCAGTAATCAATGCTTATACGTAAGTTTTCTATCTTTGATGGAACCAAAGAAGATTGACGAGGCTATGGAAGATCCAAGCTGGGTGACTGCTATGCAAGAAGAGCTTCACCAGTTTGATGGACCCTCCATCACTTTTGGAAATGATGGTTGTGGAAAGACTGAGGGATATGGTGTTCTGAACAATGGACAAGTCAAGTTTACACGTGTTGCATTTGTGAATGGTTTGAAATATAACTTGATCAGTGTAAGCCAACTGTGTGACGATGGCTATCAAGTCTTATTCAATGTTGCTCAGGGCATAGTATTCAACAAGGACTGGAAGGTAGTGTTGATTGCTCCCAGACAATGGAATGTGTACGTGATGGATATGGAAAGCTCTCCTTCAGAGCAGTGTTTCTATACTCAAGCTGATGAAGGGTATTTCTTAGGCTATTCAGCCATTCGCAAGGCCTTCAGAGTCTACAACAAGAGACTGGAGAAGGTCCATGAGTCAATTCATGTCACATTTGATGAATCAAATGTTGCAATCAACAAGAAGCCAGCCCTTGACACTCCCCCAGTAACTCCAATTGTCTTTTGTGAATCTGATCCTATAAATGACAAATTTGAAGATTCACCAGACACAGTTTCCAGTCATCCTGATCTGGAACCTGTTCAGAAACTCTCCAGTAGTACTCCATTCTATCCCTCTATTATTTTCAAACTACCCTCTGAAATTAATATTGGTTCAGATGTACGTACTACTCCCCCAGTATCAGTGTCAGTTGAGAATAGACCAGAAATGTCTTCTTATGAAGAATTTCAAACTGAACCAATACTCCAGGAAATACCTTCAAATGAAGAATTTCATGATGCAAATCGTGATTTAAATGACTCAGATGAAGATACTGAAGTAATCTGGCAAGATCCTCCTCCAGAAGCAACTCCAGAGGAGACTCAACTGAATTCTTGCACTGATATTGTTGTCAGTAACAATCCTGGTCAGTACTCCAGATGGACAAAAGCTCACCCTATTGATCAGATCATAGGTGACTCCAGTCGTGGAGTTCAGACCAGAAGAGCCTCCAGTAATCAATGCTTATACGTAAGTTTTCTATCTTTGATGGAACCAAAGAAGATTGACGAGGCTATGGAAGATCCAAGCTGGGTGACTGCTATGCAAGAAGAGCTTCACCAGTTTGAAAGGAACAAAGTCTGGTATCTGGTTCCTTTCCCAGTTGGAAAGAAAGAACCAATTGGAACAAGATGGGTCTTCAGAAACAAAGTAGATGAAGATGGCCACGTAATCAGAAACAAGGCCAGACTGGTAGCACAAGGCTACTGCCAGTCAGATGTTGACTTTGATGAATCATTTGCTCCAGTGGCTAGACTTGAAGCGATCAGAATATTCTTAGCATTCGCTGCTAATCATCAGTTCAAGGTCTACCAGATGGATGTAAAGAGTGCTTTCTTGAATGGAAAGCTTGAAGAAGAAGTTTACGTCAGACAACCTCCAGGTTTCGTTGATGAAAAGCATCCACATTGGGTATATCGTCTGGACAAAGCGCTATATGGCCTCAGACAAGCCCCACGTGCCTGGTATGATACTCTGACTAAACATTTGTTGAAAAATGGTTTTAAACGAGGTGCAATTGACAATACCTTATTCATTCTTCATGAGAAAGGTAATCTGTTACTGGTACAAATTTATGTTGATGATATTATTTTTGGGTCTACTGATGAAAACATGTGCAAGAAGTTTTCAAAAATCATGTCCACTGAATATGAAATGAGTCTGATGGGTGAATTAACATATTTTCTTGGACTCCAGATTAAACAAAACAAAGATGGCATTTTTATTAATCAGGAGAAATATGTTAGAGATCTTTTAAAGAAATATGATATGAACTCTTCACCATCTAAACCAACTCCAATTTCTGCACCACTGACACTGGACTCTGATCCAGATGGCAAACCAGTGAACACCACTGTCTATAGAGGCATGGTTGGTTCACTGATGTATTTAACTGCTAGAAGACCAGATATTATGTTTTCAACATGTTTATGTGCCAGATATCAGTCTAATCCAAAGGAATCTCATATGCTTGCTGTAAAGCGCATACTGAAGTATCTTAAAGGTGTCCCCAGTCTAGGTCTTTGGTACCCCAAAGGCTCAGGCATGGATCTAATGGGTTATTCAGATTCAGATCATGCAGGTTGTAAGATAGATAGGAAATCCACAACTGGTGGATGTCATTTCCTTGGTGGCAAACTGGTCAGCTGGACCAGTAAGAAGCAAACTTCAGTTTCATTGTCCACTGCTGAAGCTGAATACGTGTCTGCAGCCAGTTGTTGTGCTCAGATACTCTGGATGAAGAACCAGTTGCTTGATTATGGTATTAAATATTCAAAGACTCCAATCTTTTGTGATAATACCAGTGCCATCGCTATCTCAAACAATCCAGTCATGCACTCCAGAACGAAGCACATTGATCTAAGGTATCACTTCATTCGTGATCATATTATGAAAAACAACATTGAACTCCATTTTATTCCCACTGACAAACAACTCGCTGACATTTTTACCAAACCTTTGGATGTCAAAACTTTTGAATATCTTGTTGGTGAGTTGGGAATGTTAAATCCTTAAATCTGGTGACTGCTCAGATATTGAACGCCTTTGTGTACTATCTTTGCATTATTAGATTTCTGGAACAACATTCCAGGGAAGACTTGAAAAATATTTTCTATTAAACATGTTTTAAGTTCAGGGGGAATTTATTTTCTCACTGGACAAATTCTTCAGAAAATCTTATCATAACCTTAAATATTCAATTTCATTTTCATCTATTCTCATAAATGGCACCTAGACAGTCAAGATCTCTTAGAAATTTGCTTGCCAACGAATTTGCTCCTTCGGAAAATGTTGATAGGGCGCCTCATATCAATCTTGAGGCAAGTGCCATAAGAATAAATATGAATAACTGGATGGCAAGACTCTCTCTGTCCAGTGTTCATGATGCCCAATCGAACATTGGGAGATTAAACTCATTCTTCCTTTCTTGCCCATTATATGGTGCATTAACATTGAATCCAAGAAGGATGTACCATGAATATTTGTGTGAATTCTGGTACGCTGCAACCTATGACGATGAAACTTTATCGATCAACTATACTCTCAAGGGAGGTACCAGATCCCTTGGTTTCACAGCTAGTCTTTTCAGGTCTGTTCTCCAGTTAAGCTATCATGAACAGAATGAGTTACCTATCGAACTTCCCACTGGTATAAATACAAGGGAAGTATGCAGGCTAATGGGGCATACAGATATATTGGATGAGCATGGCCAGCTATCCAGAAAAGGGACTATCTACATGAGCAAGTTGTCAGACTCATGGAGATATTTCTTCACTCATATTGTTGAGTGCCTAGGAGGCAGCTCTGGAGGATTAGACCAGATTAATCAAACACACCTCCAGATTGCCTATTGCTTGTGGTTTGGGCTTAGAGTGGATTTTGCCCAAATCCTTTTTGACGACCTGGTTGAGCGCCTAAGAGTGAAAGGACGAAAACCATTTGTGCCTTATATTCGATTCCTTTCACTGATGTTTAAGAATGCACTTGGTGACCAGTATGATATGGATACTACTCACTTTTCTATGAGTGAGTATATGAGGGACCTAGTAAACCTTAGGTCTTCAGTAGATGAGGTAGATATTCCTCAGTCCATGCTTTCCTTCCAAAGGGAAGAAGTTGAAATGGGTCCAGTTAGAGTTCAAGATGTTGAAGGACCATCTGGTGATGATGTACAGATAATAGAGGCTGTACAACCCATAAGACAAGTTGCTCCAGAAGGTCAAGGTCAAGAAGTTGTTGAACCTTCCAGACGACCTAGAACTAATAGGCGTCTGATGAGAGCTGGAATCCAGGTGAATCCAGAAAGATATCCAGGTGATGTTATGAATCTGGATGGATCACCAATATTTGATTCTGAAGAGGTTGTTGGGCAAGAAACTGATGAACAAGCTGAACATATTGCCCAGGTTGTTGAAGAAGTTGTTGAAGATGTTCAAACTGATGAACATGCTTCTGGTGAGCAAAAGGCTCCACTGGACTTGAATGTTGAGGTTGGTGAACAGGTAGATGTAGAGACTGGTGAACAGTCTGGTGAACAGATAGTTGGGATTGCTCAAGAATGGGATGTTGTTGAATCTCCAATGTCTGAAGGCTTTGATGTGAACTTGAACTTTCTGGGTGAAGATGTACAAGAAGAAGAAAATCTACCAGAAATGCCAACACCTCCACCAGAAATGCCAACACCTACACCAGAAATGCCAACTAACCAGAAATGCCACACCCACCAGAAATGCCAACACCTACACCAGAAATGCCAACACCTACACCAGAAATGCCACACCAGAATGCCAACACCTACACCAGAAATGCCACACCACACCAGAAATGCCAACACCTTCACCAGAAATGCCAACACCTACACCAGAAATGCCACACCTACACCAGAAATGCCAACACCACACCAGAAATGCCAACACCTACACCAGAAATGCCAACACCTACACCAGAAATGCCAACACCTCACCAGAAATGCCAACACCTACACCAGAAATGCCAACACCTACACCAGAAATGCCAACACCTACACAGAAATGCCAACACCTACACCAGAAATGCCATCACCAGAAAAACATGCCACCACCAGACCAACACCTACACCAGAAATGCCAACACCTCACCAGAAATGCCAACACCTACACCAGAAATACCACACCACACCAGAAATGCCACACCTACACCAGAAAGCCAACACCACACCAGAAATGCCAACACCTCACCAGAAATGCCAACACCACACCAGAAATGCCAACACCTACACCAGAAATGCCAACACCACACCAGAAATGCCACCACCTAGAACCAGAAATGCCAACACCACACCAGAAATGCCACACCTCACAGAAATGCCAACACCTACACCAGAAATGCCAACACCTACACCAGAAATGCCAACACCTACACCAAAAGCCAACACCACACCAGAAATGCCAACACCTTCACTAGAAATGCCAACACCTACACCAGAAATGCCAAACTCCTACACCAGAAATGCCAACACCAACCAGAAATGCCAACACCTACACCAGAAATGCCAACACCTCACCAGAAATGCCAACACCTACACCAGAAATGCCAAATACACCAGAAATGCAACACCTACACCAGAAATGCCAACACCACACCAGAAATGCCACCACCTCACAGAAATGCCAACACCTACACCAGAAATGCCAACTCCTACACCAGAAATGCCACCACACCAGAAATGCCAACACCTACACCAGAAATGCCAACTCACCTACACCAGAAATGCCAACCACCAGAAAGCCAACACCACACCAGAAATGCCACACCTACACCAGAAATGCCAACACCTACACCAGAAATGCCACCACCTACACCAGAAATGCCATCACCAGAAATGCCAACACCACACCAGAAATGCCAACACCTACACCAGAAATGCCAACACCTACACCAGAAATGCCAACACCTACACCAGAAATGCCACCACCAGAACCAACACCTACACCAGAAAGCCACACCAACCAGAAATGCCAACCACCACCAGAAATGCCAACACCTACACCAGAAATGCCACACCACACCAGAAATGCCAACACCTAGCACCAGAAATGCCACACCTACACCAGAAATGCCAACCACCAGAACCAACACCTACACCAGAAATGCCACCACCTACACCAGAAATGCCAACACCACCACCAGAAATGCCAACACCACACCAGAAATGCCAACACCTACACCAGAAATGCCAACACCTACACCAGAAATGCCAACACCCACCAGAAATGCCAACACCTACACCAGAAATGCCAACACCTACACCAGAAATGCCAACACCCACAGAAATGCCAACACCTACACCAGAAATGCCAATCTACCAGAAATGCCAACACCTTCACCAGAAATGCCAACACCTACACCAAAAATGCCCACAACCAGAACCAAACATGCCACCACCACCACCACCTTCAACCAGAAAACACCTACACCAGAAATGCCATCACCAGAACCAGAAGAAGTTTCTGGGACTGTCCTTCGTAGCATCTATGTGAGTCCCAAAATATATAGATGATTAACAAACCCGACTGGCAAGTACAACTAATCTTGATGGACAAGTTCAGTTTACGATCCAGATAAGGATAACAAGAAACAATTGACAATATGAATAATGTAAGAACAAATGGCAGAAACTATATAAAGATATATATATAAATATAATCAAGTATATAGCATTGAGACACGTTGTTTTCTAATGTATTTGATTTATTGATGTATAAACAAATACAAGGATTGTTGCGGAACAAAGATAAACACCAAAGTGTAAGTATCTAAACAATCCTGAAATACAAGTGATCTAATTTACTTGGAAATACTCGTAAGTTTACTTAGAGTATATCTCACAAGTTGCAATGCAAAGTTTCAAGCATTTTGCAAGTTATGAGAAGACTTTGTATTTATAGACCAAGTCCATGATGACATGGACAAGATCGTACAAAGTGGTTGTGAGCATTTTAGGAATTAAACTATAATTCCTTACATGCTGTACTTGGAAGAGTGTATAAGTCACAAGAAGTGACTTATGGTACTAGGTTCCAAGCCTATACTTTGTACCTTTTATTAATAGATAAATCTATTAACTGGATAAAGGTGTAAAGCAAAAGTCTTCCTCGTAATCAGTGTAAAGTGTTGTAAATACTTTACACTGAGATGCTTCAGTCTTCGATCTGGTAGAATCACTCTGATGCTCGCTTCTGAGGTGATTCTCTTCTTCATACTTCAGTCTTTGACTTCAGAATGAATGCTTCAGATTTGTCTTGATCTGAACTGAAGTGAAGCTTCAGTGAAGGAATTCTGAGACATCTCAGAATTCTGTACAAACGTCTTCACTAAACCTCAAGCTATTTCTGAACAAATTATACATGGTTGATTCTCGACCTAACAAATTCCCCCTATTTGTTCTGAAATAGTGCATGCATCTCAGACTTCTATCTATACATGTTTGTAAGTCTGAAATGCAAGTTTTTGTTTAAGTTGTAAAAATTTTCTAAGTACATCTTATAGATCATTGATGTCTCAGAATTTTACTTGTGGTTTTCTAACTTAAACTTATCATCTACTTATTTGTTCCAATTGCAACTTGTATATACAAACTGAAATGATAGTTACAAATGTAAGTATTTGCAAGTACATGATAAATCTGAAGAAGAAAACTACTTCTTGGCAGGCCTTGAACCAGAAGGTGCCTCAGTAGGCTTTCTCTTCAGTGGAGAGTGATCCTTTTTGCCAAACAGCCTGCTTTCAATTTCTACCTTGGCTTGCATCTTTTATTGAATTCTTGCTAACCATGCACCAGTCAAGGCAGACTTTGGCTTTCCTTTCAGAATCTGGATCATCTCCCTATGCTCAGAAATCCCAAATTCATGCACTGAAACCTGACTATATTCTTCAGTTGCCCTACCTTCTCTTTTCACAACCAAATCAAACAGCTTCAATCCATCAGCCTTTGCAACTACCATATCAATGATTTTGGCTGGATGCGATCGATGGTTTATATAGTGATCATACTGAACCTTTTCATGGTTTCTTTGGAGCTCAGCAGCATCATCAGAAATTGGTTTGATTGAAGTATGGACAACATCACGAGAATCTTTCTTTGCAGTCCTTGTTCCAGTTCTGGGCTTCGTGGGTGGTCTGAACAACTCTTTCTCTACCTGCAGAACTCCAGCCAGAACCTCTTTCTTCTTTCTGGCCATTTCCTTTTCTCTATTCTTCACTAAGTCATCAATGGACATCTTGAAGGTGAGATGGTCCAGCTTTTGTTCCAAAGGAGAGTAGTTCACCCCATATTCATAATCGAGCATTTCTTTAACTGCCTTCTGCACTCTTGGATCATGTTTGATTTTCTGAAATCTTTCCAGTGAGAGACCAAGAGATGCAGCATCAATGTGATCAAGGGTTCCCATACTCTGGTGTTGAACCCTTTCCCTTTCCTTATTCTCACTCCACATGATAAATTGGTTAGAGACTTGCTTCTGCAGAGTCTCTAACTTCTTGCTATCAGCATTTGGATCATGAAGTGGATAGCCTTGTTCATCAACATCTTCTCCAATAACCAGACCAGAACCCTTAACAGTTTTCTTTGGCTCTTCTCCCACTTTGGCCTTGCCTTTTCCCTTGTCCTTCTGAAGTTGTTCCCCCTGAACTGAGGCACTACCAGAAGGTACCTCAGTTTGCTTCTTGGTTGCTTGAATTAATTCTTGAGTGCTAGCTAGCAAACCAATAGGCACACCACCACTTCCCCCTTTGGGAATCTCTGAAGGCATTTAGCATAGAGATCAATCGTAGATTTAAGTGCCTTCAGTGGTTCCCAACTTTGTTGTTTTAGGCACTCACAAATACCTTTTGCCATTGTAGCAAACTAAGCCTTTAGTCTGAATGATGAACTAAGGTTCAGTGCTTCTTGATCCTTTAAGTCTTTCAACATCTTTCTGTCTTCTTCAGTGAAAGAAGCAGGGGGAGGAGGAGCAACAACATTATCCTTCTTTAGAATCATTAGAATTTCATCTAATTGCTTTGACTGATTCTGAACTACACCGTCAAGCTTGGAAACTGAATTTTTAACTTCAAGTACAGCCTTTTCCACCTTGACATTTGTATCTTTGGTCAGTTCAGCAATCATCTTTCTAACCTCTTCTTCAACTTTCTGAGAGACAGACTCTGAAATCTGAGCAGCCAAATTCTGAGATAGCTCAGACTTCAGATCTTCCACAATACCAGCACTAATAGAAGTTCCAAGTTCTTTTTCATTGACACTTGGCTTCTGAACCAGCTCATGAACTTCACTTCCAACTGCCATAACCTCTTGCTTCAACAGCTCAACACCAGATGTCAAGTTCGCAACCACTGAAGCTTGCACATCTCTCTTTGTCAATCTGAAGGCTTCTCTGATTGCAGAGCTCACCTTATTGCACGTCATAACCAACTCATTCAATTTTCCAACCACTAGTCCTTCATTCCCAGCAACTTTGGTCAACTCGGTTCCAAGGAACATCTGAGCACCTTTCATATCAGCCAAGGAACTAGTGTTGGCAGTTAGAGATTTGGTTAAGTCCTCTACCCTAAGAATAAGGCCTTGGACTTCGGTTTGGGTTTTCTCTAATTGTGTTTCCACATTGAAAGGAGGTGGGGGTTGTGCAGAAGCAGGAGCCACAAAAGGTAAACTACCAAGCCCTTTTAATACTTTGTTCATTTGAACATCTGTTGGAGTCTCAGATTCTGTCTCAGAATCTAAGTCTTTTTCTGATGGGGCATCATAGTTAATCGGTGGTGGTATGTTATGAATTTGTGGGTGTAGAAATTGAAGTGAAGGAGTGAAAGAAGGATCGGTTACATATGCGGGAGTGGTGCCTGGTGGAAAGATAGGATTTTGGTGAGATGGTGGTGGTGGAACATAAGGCGCATTATCTTGAATTTCTGGGGGAGGAGGGGCATTTGCGAGGATGGGGGCTGGCTCAGAATCGGATTGATTCGCCTCCAATAAGCCCTCGTCAAACTCAAAGTCAGCAAGAGAATCGAGATTCTCCTGAGGTAGCTCATCGTCATCCCAGAAAGCATTCACTTTTGCGATCTGGTCAGATATGCCCTGGTTTGGGTCACTAGTACCCTCACCAGATTCTGGTTCAACAGCTGCAGAAGCAGTTGCATCGTCACCAGATTCAATGATTTCAACCGTAGGTACACTAACGGGTCCCACATTCTTTTGTGGCCCACTTAGTAACCTTTCTAAACCAGCTAGTGTGGCTGAGACAGTTTTAGCAAATACCTGAATCATAGCAGAGGAGAGTTCAGGCTCATTTTCAGTAATTGTTGCCTTTGAGAAATCTCTACTATATTCTGGTACCGAAGCTTCAGGTCCAGCTTGATCATAAGCTTCTCCAAGTATATCTTTAAAACACAAGCTCAGAAATCTTGGGAAGGCAACATGCAGACTTCTCTTCCCTTTTAACTTTGAAATCAACTGAGAGAAGAGAATCTCAGCAAAGTCCACTTGAATCCCATTCCAGATATAATACCCCATCTCCACTTGGGGTAGTGAAA
>CM067169.1:32553318-32708964 GCA_034093135.1 Erigeron breviscapus | reverse complement strand
GTCCTATCGTAGGGATAGTCTTGGCTTTGAGTGTGGTTGAGGACCATGACGGAATATATGATCAAGGAAGCTATAGATGGGAAGTACCCATTTTGGATAAGTGAATATATATGCGGCATATCAAGGTGAGTCATAGCCCCCTTTCAAACTCTTTTATATGTTTTACTTGCGGGGTGAAAAGCATGATTAATTAAAATGACTTTCTCTTGTGAAATGATTCTTTGAAATAAGGATAATGATATGGGAATTATATTGTATGTTCAACGTGTTATATGTTGTATGATGAGCTTGAGTACTGTCAAACGGTGGTCCCCTGTACACTACTATTAACTCATTTGAGGCCTGTAGTTAGAGGGTTGCGCAACTAGGACTTGTCCCCTCATCCACTATTATAGGTAACGGTGGGATGTTTGGTCTGCCTTGGTGGCCACCATCATCGCCAGTCTGGCCTCGCGGTGCTCTAACTACTATATATTTATGGGCGTCTCCATGGCACGACCCTTGGTTATCTTTATGCACGTGATTGACAGCATGTGCTTATCATTATCTTATCATTGGGACATTATATCTGATTATTGGGACATAACCGGTCTTAGTAGTGGCTCAAGAACAATCTCATCGAATTACGTCATGGTAGTCTTACCATTGACCAAGTGGTATTGATATGATTTATGGTTGGATATTATGGATTGAACATACGGTTTGGGTATTGGACCTTATATGGAATCTTGAAAGTTGCTGAAATTGGCAATATTGAAGTATTGATGACCAAATGGTTTGGTATAATGAATGATTAATCGATTGATATATTTTTCTGTCACGATAAATGTGACAAATGAGAACTTTATAATTTACCTTGGATTTCTCAACTATTTTGAAATGGATATGTAACGAGGTACTTGCAAACCTATGCACTCACCAACTACGTTTTCGTAGTTGACACTTTTTCTTCATGCTTTTCAGGGATTAGCGTAAGCTTTGAGGAATTATATGCATCATGATTGTTTGCATTGCACTTTGGAGTCCAAGATCAAACCTTGTGACGGGCAATGGAATCCGCCCTGATCATTGTAGTATATCATCTCATGTATTTGTTATTTGTTTCGTGGACTCAATATCCAAGTATAGTAGACGTATTGTACTTGGGAATTGGTTCACATGCTTGTGCATTGTAAACTTATTTTTATCCAATAAAGCTATGGTGAATGTTATCTATTATCCTCTGTTTTGAATACTCGACTTTCTGTACATCTCAACGTTCCGCCTTAGTTGGGGTGTTACAGACGACGACCTCTTGAATTTGAAGTCGGTGATTATGTCTTGTTGAAAGTGTCCCCGTGGAAAGGTGTGGTTCGTTTTGTGAAACGTGGCAAGTTGGGGCCACGGTACATTGGCCCGTTCAAGATCTTGGAGCGTATTGGTCCGGTTGCATATCGATTAGAACTTCCTCAAGAATTGAGTGGAGTTCATAATGTTTTTCATGTTTGTAATCTTCGGAAGTGTTTAGCAAATCCAACACTTCACGTGCCCCTCAAAGAAATCCATGTTGATAAAGCGTTGAAGTTTGTGGAAGAACCAATAGAAATCCTAGATCGACAAACTAGAAAGTTAAAGAATACCCGATATACGATTGTCAAAGTAAGATGGCAAGCTCGACGTGGACCCGAGTTTACATGGGAACGTGAAGATTCCATGAAAGCCAAATATCCCCATTTGTTTAACGAGTCTAGTTAGATTCGAATTTCGGGACGAAATTCCTTTAACGGGGGAATAATGTAACATTTGTGATTTTTACCCGTTTGACCGTGTATGTAATTTGAGTAACTAGTTCAATAAATGGAAACTTTGACATAATTGCGTACATTTATCGGTAAATTGGGTTAAATATAATGTTATATTGGGCTTCTAGAATTAAGCCCATATATGTGATTATGATATTGGCCCATATGTGTTATGGAAATATAGACGGTAATTGAGTAACGGTAGTAACAAGGAAAAACGTATATACGAAACCTTAAGTATAATGTACGGTTCCAACAGTTTCGGTGGAACAGTGTCGGTGGAACAGTGTCGGTGGAACAGTGTCGGTGGAACAGTGTCGGTGGCTAGATGATAATTCCATTAATGGAACAAAGCCGACATACTTTATGGAAAGTAGGAATACTCGTGAAATTGTCACAAGCTATATTTGATTTATTAGTTGAATAATATTACTAGTAGACAATTGTTGTGTAAATTGTTAAGAAAACTTACTTCCAAAGCTAGTAAAACCATACACCTCCATGAGGAAACTTCCTAGCACTTTCCTTTACTTAGTAGCAAAGTTATAAACCTCTAAATATCTTTAAAAATCTGATCATAAGTTGTTAAAGTCAAGAATGGATACTAATTTTATCATATTTAATTCCATGAGGTTACAAAGTCAAGAATGTACATCATTTTATTATATTTAACTCCATTTTATTTACTATAAATACTAGGCTTAAGTTATCATAAAAACTCACACCTTAAACTTCATTCTCTCTCAATTTAGCATTCTATAAGTCTAAAATCATCCTTTCCCTTCTTGTTATAAGTTTCAAAGAACACTTGATTGTTCTAGTATAAGCAAAGTCGCTTTGATCTCAAAGTTCGCCGAAAATCGTCAAGAGAAGTTGTTATCAACAAATCTCTCTAAGATCTTCAAAAGCTCTAGTTATAATACTCAATTTGAGTTGGGAATAATCTTCAATTATTAAGTAAACAAGTCCAAGTCTTGGGCAAATTTCATTTGAATCAGAAGTCGTGTTCTTCGTACGTCGAAAGTTTGATCTTAGAGTTCATAAACTCTCCTTTCTTGTAAGTATTTTTATAAAACCTTACTATACTTGCTCTATGATTTTAGAAATATATGTTATGTATTGAAATGCTTGTCAACTTAATTTTATACTTAATTGATACATAATTGCATTTAAATACGGTAACTATCGCTTTTATATATGAATATTGAAATATTGTTACTATTGCGAAAAATGAATTATTAGCGAAAGTACGAGAAATCGTAAAACTTTTATTAAATCATTTTAAATACTTATTATGGTATATAAACAAGGGCATAGTTAATACCTAACTATCCTAATTCATATAATTACTATTCACCATCTGTGAATTATTTCGTATTTTCGAATTGGTTGATTTATGGATAGAATATATCCTCGATACACTTTTAACCGCACAATGTTTCCGAAAGTGATTGCACCTTGGGCCTCTTTGGCTTATGCTGGAGGAATGAAAGGTAGTTCGCGAAAAGTTTGCATAAGCATTCACTAAGCAACTTAATTCGCCCCGGTATTCTTCACGACCCAAGGCCAACCCTAACA
This sequence comes from Erigeron breviscapus, assembly GCA_034093135.1. NCBI lineage: Eukaryota > Viridiplantae > Streptophyta > Magnoliopsida > Asterales > Asteraceae > Erigeron > Erigeron breviscapus. Next base: position 32,705,605 of record CM067169.1, on the reverse strand, counting down.
CAACTTGGAAATAAAATGTTGGTTTTTCCTGCCATTTAAGGTATCTCTTCAAATGTAATCAATACATTTTGTATTGATTATAATACATACCATTCAAGGTATCTTTTCATATCTCTGCTATTGAAAACATCTATTTGTTACAAGATTAATACATTCTTCGTATTAATCCTATTATTTAAAAATACTTCGAAAGGATTTAGAAATATCAGAGGAATACTTTATATATCCTACGGATACGTATTACATACGGAAAGTTACATTTTTACCCTACAGTTTCAAAGGTATCATTTTCGTCCTTATACTTTGGACATTTGACAATTTAGTCCCTTAAACTTTTATAACAAAAATTACGTTGACAAGCGTATTAATAAATCCTTATAGTTGTATATCTATATTTGGAATTTAGCACGAATATAAATCAATTCACATTGAAATTAGGGAATACGTAACGTGGCCAGTTGACTCGCTCGTCATCGCTAACTACATCAATCTCTTCTATTTTGCTGTTGAACTATCAACAATAAGGTGAGTTTCGTAAACCCTCCCTACTCAATTGAGATTCGGGCTGAAAAGTGTACACATACGTGTTTTGTTGAACGTTGTTAATTGTTATATGGATTCGTTGTTGTTAAACGTGCTTGTTGAACGTTGTTAATTGTTATATGGATTCGTTGTTGTTAAACGTTGGAACGTATGAACATGCCTTTGAAATATATGTAAGTCATGGCGTTATACATGCTGTTGAAAGACACATAAGTCATGTTGTTGTACATGCATTTGGAATATATGTAAGTCATGCTGTAATGATCACGCCTTTGGAAGACATGTAAGTCGTGCTGAAACGTGTTGAATCGTGATATGTGTTGATGTTGTGCTAACGTATACCCTGTTAGGGTTTTCTTGATGTGATTAGGTATTCTAATCCCCGTATATCGTTAACGGTTGTATTCCGATACGTTTATTCCTTGTTATATGTCCCTACGAACTCACCAACTTTATGTTGACGCTCTTTAGTACACTTTTCAGGTAATCAAGTTAATCAGAGACAGAATGGATGATTATATGCCTGCATTGCTAGGATTGGACTTACATTAGACTGTCTGGATCCGTGATCCTTATTTCCCTTTAATGGGTTATGCTTAGGATCAACTACTATCGTTTGAACAGTTTCTTTTAAGTATGGATTGAGTATGTATTTTTGATAAATGTTGATTATTGTAATGTATTTGAATGAGCTTGTGGATTGTTTCAATCTATTGAATGCATATAGTTTGACTCTACATATTTCCCATGTCATGCTGTGCTTTTCTAAGTGATACCCCATGATTCCGCCATGTTGGGGTGTTACAACAGGCTCATCATAAATGGTAATGGGCCTGAATCCCTCTGGTAACCGATCAATTACTGGTATTAATGATACAACATGAGTATTTCCATCTAAATAAGCACGTTTTTGAGTGGGAAATTGATTTACTCCAGCATCATATGGCTTTCTGGTTTCAAGCCATGATTTAATGACCAGTTTTTCTTTTTCTAAAATGACTTCAAGATCTTGTTTTTCTTGAATCAGTTGTTCAGTTACCAGAACCTGGGCTTGAAATGCCAGTTCAATGTCTTGAAGTTCCTTTAATTTTGATTTTAAAACTGTAATTCAGAAAAATCTGTTTCTAGACCATTTACACAGTCAGATCTAACAGTTTCAACAAAGATTAAATCAGCATTAAGAGCTTCAGCATGTCCAGTTTTAATTCTTGGTCAGTTTCAGTATCATAATTACTAACCTTTTTGATAACAATGTCCACCCATCTTCCAGATGTGACATCTTCCTTCACCAGGTGCTCTTCGTCTGCCAGAGCCATGTAGCAGCAATCTCTTTCTTCTTCTTCATCAACAGATGAGTCATCAGAAGGAACCCATTTCTCTTCAGTTGTTGCAATCATGCACTTATTATTATTTTCCATTTGTTGTGCCATGAGAGCAATTTGAGCCTTAAGCTTTTTATATTTAGATTTATAGCTATCATCAGGCTTATTATTAGAAGTAAATGGACCAGGCTTAGATGCAAACTGACTGGACTTGCAATCTTTCATGAAATGACCTTTTCTGCCACACTTAAAGCATGTCAGATTGGTCTTATCAGTAGAAGAACTGGATGCAAATTGTCCAGATGGCCTATTTCCATGAATTCAGACACCATCTTCTTCATAGAAAATACATTCTCAGAAGATATTAGTGTTGTACTTTGTGGTTCAGTATGACTAACCACATTGGAACTACTGGAGGCATGGTTATAGGCATCTTGTTCTGCCACAACTCTCTGAGCTTGATTTTCTTCAGTGTACCTGAAAGCTCCATATAAAGTTGAAAGAGTGTGTGTGTGCAGAGTTTTACCTTGTCGTATAGACCAGGATCATGTGAGACCATTTGGTGGGTAGAATATCACAAAATTTCTCCAGAAGTATATCCTTGTCTTTTTCAACCCCAGTCCTCTCAACTGGTTTATGATACTCATAAATCTGGTGTAAGTACCAGTGAGAGACTCATTGGGCTGAGCGAAAAATGACTCATACCTCTTGTTTAAGGAGACTTTTCTGGTGACAATGGTGTCATCTCCTCCTTCATACTGGTTCACTAGTTCATCCTACATGGTTTTAGCACTGGGAAAAAGAACTAGTGTGGGAATTAGGGTTTCTGGAACAGTCCCGAGGATCATGTTTTTGAGAAGGGTATCTAGATTTACCAATCTCCTCTCCTCTTCAGACCAATGTTCCTCCCTCTTTTCCCGACCTCTTCTAGATCCAGTTGGATCAAGAAGAGCATTGAGAGGTGATGTGGGGACATAAGGTCCTTCATTTAAAATTTTCATCATGTTTCTCTCAATACCAGTGATATGCAATATCATCCTAGCCTTCCACGTACCAAATTCATCACTGTTCCCACTGAATTTAGGAACAGGATTATTTGAGTAGTGCACATGCACATGTGGAGAAGCAGGAGTAGGAGGAGGAGGTGGTGGATTAGTGTTATTAACAAGGTGGTTCATTATTTTGATCATTGATATTAGGATCAGGACCATGATTGAAACCTCCTTGAGTATTTTCTAGGGTGGCCATCAAAGAAGCAGATCTAGGCAAGTTTGTTTAGCCTTCTGCTCTGATACCAATTGTGAGTCCCAAACTCTCTGGATGGTTTAACCCAAAGTGTAAAATACAACAAGTCTAATAAGCACTAGATTGGACTAGTATTACTTGAATATAAATGCAAGTATATAAACAAAGTAATACAAGACTAAAAGCAATAAAGTAAAGGTGGAACACAATGTAATTTTTTCAAGTGTATTTTATTTATGATGTTAAATAAAATACAAGGTTGTGCGGAATCAAGATGTGAATCCCAAATATAGATGATTTACTAAACCCGACTGGCAAGTACAACTAATCTTGATGGACAAGTTAAGTTTACGATCCAGATATGGATAACAAGAAACAATTGACTTAAAGTAAATAACAAGAACTAAATGGCAGAAACTATATAAGATATATATAAGTATAATCAAGTATGTAGCATTGAGACACGTTGTTTTCTTTCTAATGTATTTGATTTATTGATATATAAACAAACAAGGATTGTTGCGGAACAAAGATAAACACCCAAGTGTAAGTATCTAAACAATCCCGAAAAAACAAGTGATCTAAATAACTTGGAAATACTCGTAAGTTTACTTAGAGTATATCTCACAAGTTGCAATGCCAAAGTTTCAAGCCTTTGCAAGTTGTGAGAAGACTTTACATTTATAGACCAAGTTCATGATGACATGGACAAGATCGTATAAAAGTGGTTGTGAGCATTTAAGGAATTAAACCTAATTCCTTACATGCTTGTACTAGGAAGAGTATATAAGTCAGTTGATGTGACTTATAGTACTATGTTCCAAACCTATACTTTTACCTTGTACTTTTTATTAATAGATAAATCTATTAACTGGGTAAAGGTATGTAAAGTAAAAAGTCTTCCTCGTAATCAGTGTAAAGTGTTGTAAATACTTTACACTGAGATGCTTCAGTCTTCGATCTGGTAGAATCACTCTTTGCTCGCTTATGAGATGATTCTCTTCTTCATACTTCAGTCTTTGACTTCAGAATGAATGCTTCAGATTTATCTTGATCTGAACTGAAGTGAAGCTTTAGTGAAGTAATTCTGATACGGCTCAGAATTCTGTACAAACGTTTTCACTGAACTTCAAGCTATTTCTGAACAAATTATACTTGGTCGATTTCCGACCTAACAAATTCCCCCTATTTGTTCTGAAATAGTGCATGCATCTCAGACTTCTATCTATACATGCTTGTAAGTCTGAAATGCAAGTTTTTGTTTAAGTTGTAAAAATTTCTAAGTACATCTTATAGATCATTGATGTCTCAGAATTTTACTTGTGGTTTTTCTAACTTAAACTTACCATCTACTTATTGATTACAATTTGCAACATATATATACAAACTGAAATGTTTGTTACAAATGTAAATATATTACAAGTACATGATAAACTGAAAAAGGACTACTTCTTGGCAGGCCTTGAACCAGAAGGTGCTTCAGTAAGTTTACTTAGAGTATATCTCACAAGTTGCAATGCAAAGTTTCAAGCCTTTTGCAAGTTATGAGAAGACTTTACATTTATAGACCAAGTTCATGATGACATGGACAAGATCGTATAAAAGTGGTTGTGAGCATTTAAGGAATTAAACCTAATTCCTTACATGCTTGTACTAGGAAGAGTATATAAGTCAGTTGATGTGACTTATAGTACTATGTTCCAAACCTATACTTTTACCTTGTACTTTTTATTAATAGATAAATCTATTAACTGGGTAAAGGTATGTAAAGTAAAAAGTCTTCCTCGTAATCAGTGTAAAGTGTTGTAAATACTTTACACTGAGATGCTTCAGTCTTCGATCTGGTAGAATCACTCTTTGCTCGCTTATGAGATGATTCTCTTCTTCATACTTCAGTCTTTGACTTCAGAATGAATGCTTCAGATTTATCTTGATCTGAACTGAAGTGAAGCTTTAGTGAAGTAATTCTGATACGGCTCAGAATTCTGTACAAACGTTTTCACTGAACTTCAAGCTATTTCTGAACAAATTATACTTGGTCGATTTCCGACCTAACAAATTCCCCCTATTTGTTCTGAAATAGTGCATGCATCTCAGACTTCTATCTATACATGTTTGTAAGTCTGAAATGTAAGTTTTTGTTTAAGTTGTAAAAATTTCTTAAGTACATCTTATAGATCATTGATGTCTCAGAATTTTACTTGTGGTTTTTCTAACTTAAACTTACCATCTACTTATTGGTTACAATTTGCAACATATATATACAAACTGAAATGTTTGTTACAAATGTAAATATATTACAAGTACATGATAAACTGAAAAAGGACTACTTCTTGGCAGGCCTTGAACCAGAAGGTGCTTCAGTAGGTTTCCTTTTCAGTGGAGAATGATCCTTCTTTCCAAACAATCTGCTTTCAATCTCTACTTTGGCTTGCATCTTTTGTTGTATTCTGGATAACCATGCACCAATCAAAACAGATTTTGGCTTCCCCTTTAGAATCTGGATCATCTCCCTATGCTCTGAAAACCCAAACTTGTGAACTGAAACTTGATTATATTCTTCAGCTGCCCTACCTTCTCTTTTCACAATCAAATCAAACAACTTCAATCCATCAGCCTTTGTAACTTCTATATCAATGATTTTGGCCTGATGCGATCGATGATTCATGTAATGATCATACTGATCCTTCTCATGTTTCTTTCAAGTTCAGCAGCATCATCAGATGGTTTGAGGGAAGTAAAGACAACATCATGAGAATTCTTTCTTGCAGACCTTGTTCCAGTTACTTTGGGCTTTGTGGTTGGTCTGAACAACTCTTTTTCAACCTTCAGAACTTCGGCCAGAATATCCTTCCTTTTAATTGCCATTTCCTTTTCTCTATTTCTCTTCAAGTCTTCAATAGACAACTTGAAGGTTAGACTCTCTAGCTTTTGTTCCAGAGGTGAGTAATTCATCCCACATTCATACTCGAGCATATCAACAACAGACTTCTGCACTCTTGGATCATTTTTGATTTTCAAATATCTTTCCAGTGACAAACCAAGAGCTGCAGCATCTATATGATCAAGGGTCCCCATCTTCAGATGTTGTTCCCTTTTCTTTCTTTGTTTTCCCTCCACATAATGAATTGATTTGAGACCTGCTTCTGCAAAGCCTCCAATTTCTTACTATCAGCATCAAGATCGTGTAGGGGATAACCATGCTCATCCACATTCTCACCAACAATAATCCCAGAACCCTTAGAGCTTTTCTTTGTTGGTTCTTCCTCTAATGGGGCCTTGCCCTTATCTTTCTTACCAGATTCAGATTCAGTTTCCCCCTGAACTGAGGCACTTCCAGATGGCACCTCAGTTTGCTTCTTGGTTGCTTCAATGATTTCTTATGTACTTGCAAGCAGACCAATAGGCACACCTTTTCCCCCTTTGGGGACCTCTGAAGGCAACTTAGCGAATTCTTCAATGGCCATTTGCATGCCTTTCAGTGGTTCCCAACTTTATTGTTGTAAACATTCAGAAATTCCTCTAGAAAGCTGAGCAAACTGAGATCTTAATCTGAAATTGGAGTTCAGATTCAACGACTCTTTATCTTTTATCTCTTTCAACTGCTTTCTATCTTCTTCAGTGAATGAGGGAACAGGAGGAGCAACAATATTTTCCTTCTTGAGATGAGTTAGAATTTCTTCTAACTATTTTGACTGGTTCTGAACTGAGCCTTCAAGTTTGGACACTGAATCTTTTACTTCATTCACAGCCTTGTCCACTTTGTCATTTGTGTCTTTGGTCAGTTCAGCAATCATCACTCTAACCTTCCCACCAACCTTCTCAGAAATGGATTCTGAAATCTGAGTAACTAGATTCTGAGTTAGCTCAGACTTCAGATTATCCAAAATACCAACACTTATAGAAGCCCCAAGTTCTTTTTCATTTATACTTGGCTTCTGAACCAACTCATGTACTTCTCTTCCAACAGCCATAAAATCTTGCTTCATCAGCTGAACACAAGATGTCAAGTTTGCAACCACCGAAGCTTGCACATCTCTTTTTGTTAGCTTGAAGGCTTCTCTGATTGCAGAGCTCACCTTGTTGCAAGTCATCACTAGCTCATTCAGCTTCCTAACTACTAGTCCTTCGTTTCCAGCAACCTTGGTTAACTCAGTTCCAAGAAACATCTGAGCTCCTTTCATTTCAGCCACAGAACTAGTATTGGCAGTTAGAGACTTGGTTAAGTCCTCCACCCTTAGAATAAGGCTTTGGACTTTGGTTTGAGTCTTTTCTAACTGTGCTTCTACATTTAAAGGTGGTGGAGGTTGTGCAGAAGCAGGAGCAACAAATGGTAGATTACCAAGCCCTTTCAGAACATTGTTCAGTTGTAAATCAGTTGGACTCTCAGATTCTGTTTCAGAATCCAAGTCCGTCTCTATTGGGGCATCATAATTGATAGGCGGTGGGATTTTGTGAATTTGGGGGTGAAGAAATTGAAGTGATGGATTAAAAGTACCGGCTGTAACATAGGCAGGATTAGTGCCCGGTGGAAAAATTGGATGTTGATGAGATGGAGGTGGTGGAACATAAGGATTAATATCTTGTTCTTGTTGGTCTGGTTGAATTTGGATTTCTGGGGGAGGAGGAGGGGCGTTTGCGAGGATGGTGGCTGGCTCAGAATCAGATTGATTCGCCTCCAATAATCCCTCGTCAAACTCAAAATCAGCAAGGAAATCGAGATTCCCCTGAGGTAGCTCATCGTCATCCCAGAAAGCATTCACCACTGCATTCAGGTCAGATATGCCCTGGTTTGGGTCACTAGTACCCGCACCAGTTTCTGGTTCAACATCTGCAGAAGCAGGTGCATCGTTACCAGATTTAATGATTGGCTCAACCGTAGTATCATTGCCAGGGACAGTAGATACAGAAGCTGGAACACGAATGATGTTCAGCAACTTATCTTTAGGTTGACTAACGGGTCCCACATTCTTTTGTGGCCCACTTAGTGACCTTTCTGAACCAGCTAGTGTGGCTGAAACAGTTTTATTAAATACCTGAAGCATAGCAGTGGATAGTTCAGGCTCATTTTCAGCAGTGGATGCCTTTGAGAAATCTCTGCTGTATTCAGGTACTGAAGCTTCAGGTCCAGCTTGATTATAAGCTTCACCAAGAATATCCATGAAACATAAGCTTAGAAATCTTGGAAAGGCAATATGCAGACTTCTCTTTCCTTTTAGTTTGGTAATCAGCTGAGAAAAGAGAATCTCAGCAAAGTCTGCTTGTATCCCATTCCAAATATAATACCCCATCTCAACTTGGGGTAATGAAAGTTGGTCCAACCCTCCATGGTTGCCACCAAGACTTTCCACAATCTGGGTCCAGAAGAACCTCCAGCAATTGCCAAATCCAGACATAAATATGTGTCCGGAGGTCTTTAGATTTCCATCATCATCCTCCATATCGCCATGACCGGTGGCGACTAGAACTTCCCTGAAATTGACTCCTTTGAGTCGTTTAGCAAATACCTGGGAAGGTTTGAGGTAGTTCAGATGAAGGGAATTTCTGAACCCCTCAAGAGTGATAACACACTGCTTGGTGCCCTCATTGAGAGTGAAGGAGATGGATTGTTCATCTTTGCTCACCACAACAGTATACCAGAATTCAAGCAAGTATCGATGATACAATGCCTGAGGATTAGCGGTCAGAGCATAATGGAAAGGGGATTGCTCCCAAAAATTATTAATTCTTCCCATTAGGGTTTTGGATTTCACATTTAATTGAGCCAAGAAATTGCTCATGTTAAATCGGATTTGAGAAGGGGTGAAGTTCTTTGGCCATGTGGCAGATGTTTTCACATCATCCGATGGAGTATATTTAAAATTGATGAGCGATTTGGGTTGTGAAGAAGATGATGATTTAGACATTTTTAAGAATCGAAAGTTGAAAGTGAAAGGAATATGAAGAGTTAAGGAATTTGAGAGTGAATATGAGAGAGATTGATGATTGGAAAGTAAATGAAAAACGAAGTAAATGAAAGAATGAAAAGGAATTTGAATTTAAGATGGAATATAAAGTGATTTTCCAATTAAAAAACAATTTCTGGGGTCAAGTCCGCATTAAATGCAGAGACGTTTGAGTGACCCCACCCTGCAACACTTTTTCAGAAAAAGTACTCATTTCTCTCCCTTTTACGGCGCAACTTGTGTGACACATAAGCATGACCAACGTAAGTTGAAAACATATAGTATGCAGTAGGCCACGTGTACACACAATTGACCAAGTATCAAAAATATCTTGAAAAGATTGTTGTCTTTCAGTGATGACAAAATAAATTATGAGCATGATCAGTTCCAAAGAGATCTGAACCATCTCAGTTAATAAAGTTCAACTGAAATATTTTTGATTTTCTGAAGTGCTTCAGTTAAATACATTTTTCTGAGCAAAAAGGTTCCCCCTCAAAAATGAAGGTTTATTTTAAAGTTTGAAAAATATTTAACATTCCCCCTGAAGTGATGATCCATGAATTAATAAGTGCCAAGATAGTATCACAAAGGCGTTCGATAGCTAGGCGAGCAAAAATTACATGGATCGCTCAGACTGGTGAACCAGATCAGTGTCACTGAGGCGTTCATAACAAGATTACCAGTCTAAGGGTTTAACATACCCAACTCACTGACCAGATGTTTAAAGGTTTTGACATCTAAAGGTTTTGTGAAAACATCAGCGAGTTGCTTATCAGTTGGAATAAAGTGCAATTCAATATCTCCTTTCAGAATATGATCACGAATGAAATGATACCTGAGATCGATGTGCTTGGTTTTCGAGTGCATCACAGGATTGTGAGATATGGCAATGGCACTAGTGTTATCACAGAAGATTGGAGTCTTTGTGTAAGTAACACCATAGTCAGTCAGCTGGTTTTTCATCCATAGAATCTGAGCACAACAACTTGCTGCAGAAATATACTCAGCTTCTGCAGTGGATAGTGATACTGCAGTCTGCTTCTTACTGGTCCAGCTTACTAATTTGCCACCAAGGAAATGACACCCACCTGTGGTACTTTTCCTGTCTATCTTACAACCTGCATGATCAGAATCTGAATAACCCATTAGATTTAGACTAGAGCCTTTGGGATACCAAAGACCCAATCTGGGGACACCCTTAAGGTATCTGAAGATCCTTTTAACAGCATTTGCATGTGCTTCTCTGGGATCAGACTGAAATCTAGCACAAAGGCATGTTGCAAACATTATGTCTGGTCTACTTGCAGTTAAATACATCAGTGAACCAACCATACCACGATATTTTGTATGGTCCACTGGTTTTCCACGTGGATCAGAATCCAAAGTTAATGGAGCAGAAATAGGAGTATCTTTTGATGAGACTGAATCAAATTGATATTTCTTTAATAAATCTCTGACATATTTTTCTTGGTTTATGAAAATACATCTTCAGTTTGTTTTACTTGAAGTCCCAGAAAATATGTCAGTTCACCCATCATACTCATTTCATACTCAGAAGACATGATTTTAGAAAATTTTTCACACATCTTCTCATTTGTAGAACCAAACACAATATCATCAACATAAATTTGTACTAAAAGGATATCACTTTTATCATGCAATATGAACAAAGTATTATCTATTGCACCATGTTTAAAACCATTTTTAAGAAGATGTTTAGTAAGAGTATCATACCAGGCTCTGGGTGCTTGTCTCAGACCATATAAGGCTTTGTTCAGTCTGTACACCCAATGTGGTTTTTCTTCATTGATGAATCCTGGTGGTTGATACACATAAACGACTTCTTCTAGTTCTCCATTCAGGAATGCACTTTTGACATCTATTTGATAGACTTTAAACTGATGATGAGCTGCAAAAGCTAAGAATATTCTGATAGCTTCAAGTCTAGCAACTGGTGCAAAAGTTTCATCAAAATCTATTCCCTCTTCTTGTGCATATCCTTTTGCAACAAGTCTTGCTTTGTTTCTGATGATATGACCATCTTCATCCATCTTGTTTCTAAAGACCCATCTTGTCCCAATAGGTTCCTTCTTCAGGTTACTGGGACAAGGAACGAGTTCCCATACATCGTTCCTTTTAAACTGGTTGAGCTCATCTTGCATGGCTTCAACCCAGCTTGGGTCTTGCATAGCCTCGTCAATCTTCTTGGGTTCAATTAGAGATAAGAAGCTGACGTTTAAGCATTGATCGCTTGTGGCTCTTCTGGTCTGAACCCCTTTACTGGACTCTCCAATAATTTGCTCGATTGGATGTGCTTTTGTCCATTTAGAATATTGACCAGGATGAACAATGATATCAGTGCAAGAACTTCTCTGAGTAACTTCAGGAGGAGCTTCAGAAAATACATCTTCAGCTTCTTCTTCTTCCTGCAGATCATGACTTGCATCATGAAATTCTTCAGATTGAGGTTGCTCAGTGGAGCCTGATATCAGAGGACAAGCAGCATGTACATCTGATCCAATAGTCAGTTCATGAGGTAGTTTGAAACTGACTGGAGGATAAAATGGAATGTTGCTAGGCTTGTTTATTACTGGTTCTGAATGGAGATGTTCAGAAGCAGGTTCAGGTGATTGATCAGTTTCAGCAATAGGATCAGAATCACCAAAACTTATTGGACTTTCTGAGGGTGGTGCAGGAATGGAATTTTTAAAGATTGCAGAATTGGATTCATCAAAGGTAACATGAATTGACTCATCAACCTTTTCAAGTCTCTTGTTAAAGACTCTAAAGGCTTTGCGATTTGATGAATATCCTAGGAAGTACCCTTCATCAGCTTTTGCATCAAATTTTCCAAGCTGACTTGAATCATTCAGAATGTATACTGGACACCCAAATACATGGAAGTATCCAATATTAGACTTTCTATTTCTGAGTACTTCATAGGAGGTCTTCTTGTGTCTTTTGACATAAACAGATCTGTTCTGAGTGTAGCAGGCAGTTGCAACAGCTTCAGCCCAGAAATTCTTGGGAAGACCAGATTCATTCAACATACTTCTAGCAGCTTCAATCAGCGTACGATTCTTTCTTTCTACAACACCATTCTGCTCTGGTGTGTGAGCTGAGGAGAAGTTATGAGATATGCCAGTTTCAGTGCAGAAGGACTCTAGAGTAGCATTTCTGAATTCAGTGCCATTGTCACTTCTGAGCTGACAAACTTTTCGCTTGTGCTTGAGCTCAATTTGCTTGATGAGAGCAATGATTTCAGTAGCAGCTTCACTTTTGGACCTGAGGAAAATCACCCAGCAGTATCTTGAATATTCATCAATGATAACAAGGGTGTACTTCTTTCCTGCTCTGGTCTGAACATTCACTGGTCCAAAAAGGTCCATGTGAAGCATGTGAAGAGGTTCAGTTATACTAAAGCTTTGTTTTGTCTTGAATGAAGCTCTTTTCTGCTTACCCATTTCACAACCTGGACATGGCTTGTCTTTGTTGAAAGACATAGAGGGTATCCCATCAACAAGTTGTTTTCTAGACAACTTATTAATATTTTTGAAGTTTAGATGGGATAATCTCTTGTGCCACAGCCAGTTTGTGTCTTCATCTGCCTTTGAGTAAAAACATTGTTCAGTGGTAGAAGGATTCATATCAATGACATAAATGTTTCCCTTCCTTGGTGCAATCAGTACCACCTTTCCATCTCTGTTAATATGGTGCCTTGTGAAATATCAAATAAAACCTTGAAGCCATCATCACACAATTGACTGACACTGATCAGGTTATATTTCAAACCGTTCACATATGCAACACGTGTGAATTTGACTTGACCATTATTCACCACACCATATCCCTCAGTTTTTCCATTACCATCATTTCCAAAAACTATTGAGGGCCCCTCTTGCACCCTATATTCCTCTAGCAGGGTCTGATAACCAGTCATGGTTCGGCCAGCAGCACTGTCCAGAAACCATATATTCTTCTTTCGGTCTCCCTGCACACAAATAAAGATTAGTTCTTTTTGGGAACCCATCTTTGGATGGGTTCACTAGACTCTCCCTTAGTAGTCTCAGATTTCTTTGGTTCATAAGGAACAGAAGGATCAAAGGGGATCTCAGTCATAATTTCAGATGACATAAAAGCAATTGGTTTGATGGGGTTTTCAACCTTTTTCTTTTCAGATTTCTGCTTGATTTGCTTAGAAAAAGGTTTTGTATTTTGTTTAGGTTGAAGAGAAGGAGTTTCAACATTTTTAAACGTGCATTACAACTCTGCACTTGTCTAGCCAATAGTTGAAATTGACTTTCTAACCTTAACAAAATTGATTCTTCATTAGACACCTGAGCCTTACCTGAATCTGAGGTAGATGGCTCAGTAGGAGAGAAATTTTTCTTCTTCTTTAGGTCTTTAGGAACCTTAGATGAAGTCTGAGGGGATGGCTTTTTGGATTTAGCCTTCCTTTCTGAAACAGTTGTCTGAGATGTTTCAGATTTACCCTCAGATTGTTCCTGGGCTTTATTAGTTACAGTTTTCTGCTTGCCAACTTTAGGAAAAATGATTTCAGGTTTTATTTCCTTTGGAAGTGCATCTAAATCAGTGATTATGGATGCCAAATGAAGATCACCAGACTCATATGCTGCTCTTTGTGATGCAAAAGTATTTTTAATTGCAGCATCTGGCCTTGGTGCTTTCATCCAAGATTTAATAATTGCTTGTTCTTTTTCAAGGATGGATTTTAATTCTTCCTTTTCCAATTCTAAAGTTGCAACCATAGACTGATAACTTTTTAGAGCCAATTGAACATCTTTCAGTTCTTTCAGTCTGGCATGACTGGCGTTTAGTTCAGAAGCATTATTTTCAAATATTTTTAGGCTTTCTGAACGCACTGTCTCAACAAATGAGATGTCAGCCTCTAAAAGAACCAAAAGGTCCAGTTTGTGTTCCTCATTATTTTCAAAGCCAAAATTACTGACCTTTTTCATTACAATATCCACCCAGCGACCAGATTCAACATCGGATTTGACCAAATGACCTTGATCTTCTTGTGCCATGAAACACATGTCCCTAACTTCTTCTTCATCATCAGATGATTCATCAGACTCTTCCCATTTTTCAGTTTTGGCAATCATACAACTGTTGCTTGAGTTGTCTTGTGCCAGAAGAGCCATATGTGCCTTTAACTTCTTGTATTTGGCCTTATAGCTGTCGTCAGATTTCTAAAAAATAGAATGGTTAGGAGCAGATTGTGATGATGATGGTTGACTAGATATGCATTCCTTCATGAAATGTCCTTTCTTGCCACATTTAAAGCATTCAAGATTAGACTTGTCAATAGAAGCGCTGGAAGCAAAAGGTTTGCCAGATCGATTTGATTTGGCCTTAAAACGATTGAACGTTTTAGCCAGCATGGCAACCAGATCATCATTGTCATCCTCATTACAATCATGAGTAACATTACCAGAGACACCAGTTTTTAACATTTCAGAAACCATCTTCTTCATCGAGTCAAAAATGTCACTCTCAGAAGATAGTAGAGCAGTACTATGTGGTTCAGAATACTGAACCATACCAGAACTGGTAGAAATATGATTCTTGGCATCCTGCTCAGCCAAAGCTCTCTCAGCTTTGTTTTCTTCAGTATATCTGAAGGCTCCATAAAGGGAAGCAAGAGTGTGACTGTGCAAAGTTTTGCCTTGTCTCAAGACCAAGATTAAATTTTCCCATTTAGAAGGTAAAATGTCACAAAAATTTTCCAACAGAATTTCTTTATCTTTGGTTACACCCAGGGCTTTCAGTTGATTTACCAGATTAGTAAATCTGATGTAAGTTTGAGTTAAAGTTTCCCCAGGGACAGCAAAGAAAGACTCATATCTTTTGTTTAGAGCAACTTTTCTTGTGACAATTGTCTCATTTGTGCCTTCAAACTGTGTCATTAGTTCCTCCCACATTAATTTGGAATTTTCAAGTAAAACAAGAGTGGGCATAAGGGGTTCAGGAACTGCATATAAAATCATATTTTGTAACTTAGTGTCAAGGTCTACAAGTCTATGATCTTCCTCAGACCAATGATCCTTCTCCTTAGGTGACTGTCTAGGAGTCCCATCGGTATTTCTGACAACAGTAGAAGCATTCATGGGGACAAAGGGTCCTTCTTTTAAGATATCGGGCAAATGTCTTTCAACACCAACAATATACTTTAGCATGCATGCTTTCCATGTTTGAAAGTTTTCACTGTTCCCATCAAACTTGGGAACAGGATTGTTTGGAAAGTGTACGTGTACATTATGCGATGGTATATTATTGTTGATGATAGGGGGTGGAGTTGTATTAGCATTAGCGTTAGTTTCAGGGCTTGTATTGAACATATGGTCAGCCATCTATGCAGATCAAAGGTTAATGAATTAATATAATTCAACCTTGCTGCTCTGATACCAATTGTGAGTCCCAAATATAGATGATTAGCTAAACCCGACTGGCAAGTACAACTAATCTTGATGGACAAGTTAAGTTTACGATCCAGATATGGATAACAAGAAACAATTGACTTAAAGTAAATGCAAGAACTAAATGGCAGAAACTATATAAAGATATATATAAGTATAATCAAGTATGTAGCATTGAGACATGTTGTTTTCTTTCTAATGTATTTGATTTATTGATATATAAACAAATACAAGGATTGTTGCAGAACAAAGATAAACACCCAAGTGTAAGTATCTAAACAATCCTGAAAAAACAAGTGATCTAAATAACTTGGAAATACTCGTAAGTTTACTTAGAGTATATCTCACAAGTTGCAATGCTAAAGTTTCAAGCACTTTGCAAGTTGTGAGAAGACTTCACATTTATAGACCAAGTTCATGATGACATGGACAAGATCATATAAAAGTGGTTGTGAGCATTTAAGGAATTAAACCTAATTCCTTACATGCTTGTACTAGGAAGAGTATATAAGTCAGTTGATGTGACTTATAGTACTATGTTCCAAACCTATACTTTTACCTTGTACTTTTTATTAATAGATAAATCTATTAACTGGGTAAAGGTATGTAAAGTAAAAAGTCTTCCTCGTAATCAGTGTAAAGTGTTGTAAATACTTTACACTGAGATGCTTCAGTCTTCGATCTGGTAGAATCACTCTTTGCTCGCTTCTGAGATGATTCTCTTCTTCATACTTCAGTCTTTGACTTCAGAATGAATGCTTCAGATTTATCTTGATCTGAACTGAAGTGAAGCTTCAGTGAAGTAATTCTGATACGGCTCAGAATTCTGTACAAACGTTTTCACTGAACTTCAAGCTATTTCTGAACAAATTATACTTGGTCGATTTCCGACCTAACACAAGATAATACAAATATGTAAGTATCCTAACAACCTATGAATTACAAATGATCTATATTTGCCAAATAAACTCTTTTGATCGAGATACTTAAAGTTGTGAAGTATCCCTGTTACGATCGAGAGTATTTAGACAAATTCACCTTTAATGCTAAAAGTAATTTTAACAAGGAAATGACTTTGTATTTATAGACCAAGTTCATGATGACATGGACAAGATCATATAAAAGTGGTTGTGAGCATTTAAGGAATTAAACCTAATTCCTTACATGCTTGTACTAGGAAGAGTATATAAGTCAGTTGATGTGACTTATAGTACTATGTTCCAAACCTATACTTTTACCTTGTACTTTTTATTAATAGATAAATCTATTAACTGGGTAAAGGTATGTAAAGTAAAAAGTCTTCCTCGTAATCAGTGTAAAGTCTTGTAAGGTCTAGAACACTGACAATCCTCCAGTCATAGATCTGGTAAGACTTCCAGTGGACTCCCATTTGTCAGTCTTCTTTATTCTAACTTCAGTCTTTGACTTCAGTGAGAATGTCTTCAGTAGAATAGATATGGACTGGGGTGAAGTCCAGTGAGCTAATCTGGAGGATTCCAGATTTTCCTATACAAGTATTTTGCTCACTGGTCTTCCATTATTTCTGAACAAATCTTCAGTGTCGCTCCAGTATTCAAGTCTGGTAAAAATTATTTCTGGACAAGTCTTCAGAGACTTTCCAGTCTTCAAGTCTGGAGCGAGTCCAGTAAATCTGGACCTAACATTTCATATTAAAATAAAATTATTTCTATATCTAAGATCTTCAACTAATAAAAATACAGCTATCATCATCTGTAATTACTATATAAATATATATTATAAAAACCTGATGTTCTTAGCATTGTCTTGAATACTTCAGTCTTTTGCTTAGAAACCCTTCCTTTGGATTGACTTCTCTGCAAATATACTGAAAAAGAATTTCGAGACAACAAAATTTTCATTGCTATACCCGAAACTTGATCTTCTGAAACTTCAGATTTGAAAGACAAACTTCAAACTCTCTGTATCGTCATAACAATCAACTAATGCACCATAGCTTGTTGTAGTTCTCCCCCTCAACGATAAATCCCTCCGAATTAAGCATATGCAATCTTCCTTCTTGGATATATTGCTCGAGTCCCTGCTTGCCTTGCATAACCGGCATGTAATAGAGAAGTAGAATTTCCAACAATCAATCCTGAACTAGTTGACTCCCATGAAAACCAGAAACTTTGAAACTTGAATCACAAACTTCAGGAACATGGATCCTGTTTCAAAAGCAATTCTTTGTCTCCATAAATCAAAATGTTTCTTCTGATTATGATCAACATCTTCAGACAAAACATATAAAATACAGCTTCTTGTGCCTATACCTGCACAACTTAGCTTAAACAAAACACAAAAACGAGATAAAAATGATAATGTTATTCTTCATTATTTCATCACTATTACATTTGATAGTAACGACTTAATCTAGAACTACATTCTTCATTTTCTTCTCCAAATTTGTTATTCTTCACTATCATAAGTCATAAACATATGACATTATCTTAGTCTAGAACTACAAATCTTCAAGAACTTGAACCAAACTAAACCCTTATAATCGAGATTTTTAAGGTTCAAAAGTAAGAATCTTAAGATCCCTGTCTTATCATTCTACCGATATTTATCTAGAATCTTAAGAACCCTGTCTTATCATTCTACGGATACTTATCAAAAATATAGAATCTTAAGATCTCGGTCTTATCATTCTATGGATAACCTAAACTAAGGTCTTCCAACGCAAACTTATATAGATTCCGTTTCTAAAGTCACTTGTTTTTAACTCTGTAAAAACATCTAACTGAAACCTAATCTCTTATATTTTTGCAAACGAGATCTTAATCATGCAAAACTCCCTTTTACCATATGGAATACTCCTATGATTGCCTCATCAAACTAGTATTCATCTTGGTTAAACAATTATAAATACTCCTATGATTGCCTTATCAAACTAGTATTTATCTTTGTTCCGGATATATTTGCATGATCCATATCTTGCTTCCATGGTGAGATCTTGCTCGACAACCTACAAAAACGAATATTTGTCCGCTGTCCTACACATCTCAACACATACACATCAAATCTTCTCAAAGTAAAATCATACAATCTGAAGAATTGAATAAAGTAGCAAGATAAAAAATGAATATACTTAGCAATCTATTATTAGAGTGATTTAGGCTAATAATTCACTGCAAGCACTTTCAAATTATGCACATAGTTTATCAAAATTATTTAGAATCTCTGTTCCAAATCTTTTTGATTCAAAAATCTTTCAAAGATCAAATTCAAAACTATGAACAACTCTGTGTCCATTCTAATGAAAATCTTCTTTCTAAGATATAAAATGATTCTTTTAAAGATAAAATTCAAAACTATGAACAACTCTGTGTCCATTCTTAAGAAAATCTTCTTTCTAAGAATCAATGTAAAAGCATTAACTCAATATCTGTTTATTGAAATTAACAACTCTGTGTCCTTTTCCTTAAACCCATATTATGTTAATGTGACATACTTTCTTTTAGCTTTTGATCACAACACTATCGCTTAACTACCCTACTCGTTTATTCAGTGTTCCATAGAACGTAGTTGAGTCCTCTTGGAAACTAGATTCTATTCTGACTATATCTCTCGTGCAATAGGAACTTTTATTTTACAACAACAACAAAAAATAAAAATTAAACACTTTTACGAAAAACATAACACACACACACATACACTAAACATAAACGAATACAATAGTTACAAGAGCTAAAGTTACTGCTGATTAGATCAGATTAGCATGTTACATAAGCCTACT
Organism: Erigeron breviscapus; assembly: GCA_034093135.1. Taxonomy (NCBI): domain Eukaryota; kingdom Viridiplantae; phylum Streptophyta; class Magnoliopsida; order Asterales; family Asteraceae; genus Erigeron; species Erigeron breviscapus. The sequence continues at coordinate 32,686,353 of CM067169.1, read as the reverse complement.
AGCGAGAAATAATTCTCTTATTATTAGTTATGAACAGTGATCCAAAAACGATTACCAATATGTTTGTCCTCTTAAACACTCGGTACTTCCAGTCTCCTTTTTGGTTTGTGACACTTTCGACATACCCTGGCTAAGGACAGTCACCATGCAACCCGAGTAGCCTAATATGTCACTTAATCATGTTTGCGAACTTATGTGCCCCACATTCAGATACACTCTCACAATCGACACAAGCACTAAGATTAAGACATTTGGTGAGTAAAATGAGAAAGTCTTTAAGAATCAAGTCAGCGGTGACAGGTCGGTGATTCCTCACGCGCAAAGCGACTTAACTTGACTCACGTACGGAAATATACTCAACATTGCATAATGCTAAGTACTTGCATATTTGTGACATTATTTTAAGCACTTATGAAAACCCGTGACTTTCGATGAGACCCGTGTAGCGAACTTTTTGACAACCTATCCCAAGTTGGAAGCTTTAGGTAGGCTAGGTATACAAAGACACCCCAAGGACTTACTTGTTCGAATCTCAAAGGCCACATTAGCTTCATATTTTCAACTGATTTATTAGATATTTGCATATCTTGTCACAAATATACATCCAAAAAAGCAATACATACACATATATGTACCCGAGACTTTCTATATAAAGACCAAATATACATAATTATAATGCAAGATCTTTCATAAGATTTAAAGGACTTGTCTATTTTAAGAACAAGCATTCTCAGCCATATATCTGAATACGTTTCCCATAAGAACATTGTATATATTAAGTTCAGATTATAAGGAAACCTTGGTACTTTGTGCCTATCGATACATCATATAATGGTATCACTGAACTAAGCATTTTAAAGTACAATTCGGTAGGCTTAAAAGCTAAAGTATCGTCACGTCTAATCGTCTTGATGCAGTGACCTTACTCCTTTTATTATATTCTTTTTCTTTTCTGATTTTTCTGATTTTTATTTTGTTTTTCTGACACTATATGACACACATACATTACGACACAAACACTGACTCATTTTACAAAGTTCCTTTTGAGAGACACTGTCACTATAGATTTCTCATTCCAATCAATTGGACTAACAACTCGAAACGAGTTCGGTCGAAAGCCTTAGTGAACAAATCAGCTAAATTAAAGTCACTCGGCACCTTTTCTAGGACTATTAATTTCTTTTCAGCACAATCACGTATAAAATGAAACCTTATGTCTATGTGCTTAGTCCTACTGTGCTTAACAGGATTATTGGTTATGGATATAGTGGATTTACAATCTGTCTTTATGAGAGTACAAAGGAAAACCTAACCGTGATAGTCAGAGCCGGTGAATGAGTATTCACTTGCTGTTATGTAATCCGATCTCTCCCCTAAGACAAACATCCACTGATGTCTACTTCCTCAAGAACACCAATTTCTTCATCCCTGTGATTAAACTAGTGCACTTCTGGAACTGACATATAACATAACCAACAACATAAATCAAACATATAAAAATTAGAACATGTACTATAGATCATCATCTAGTCATGATCTTCTATAGTACTTTGTCTATCACATGAACAATAATAAATATAAACTAATTAGAACAAGTCTTCTTGGAACATTGATCATGAGTTTCATGGATCTTTCTCTTTCGTCCATCTAACACATCTTCAAAGTCCTTGACAGCTTGCTCATGAGACCTACAGATCTCTTCTTGTTCAGGAGTTAACACAAGAGGCACAACTTTTGGACGATCATAGCTGCGATCCTCCTTGTTAACTTCTACACTCCATACCTTGTCAATCAAAACCCGAGGAAAACAAAATCTTGAAAATTCCATCTCGGTAAAAACTCGATCACTACCCTTTAAAGTATAATGAGTAAGATAGAACTTTTTCCTTTTCTAAGTCCTTCTTAGACATTGATACGCCTGGCAAAAGGTTCTGATCCTGTTTTTCAACAAAATTAACATTATCAATTAAGACGCTTCCTTTTACAACTCTTCCAACCCCGGAAATTTTTCCGCCTTTGGAATCGGCAAAACTAACATAAGACCCTTTAACAGGTGTAAACTCCGTTAACAGTCTCTTGTCACCAGTCATATGTCTTAACATCCACTATCGACAAACCATAACCCATTAGGGTTTTGGAAATGGGTCAAATGATTTGAGCATGAAATTTGTGTTTTGAAATGAATTTATGACATGGGTTAAGTGTATTTAGGGTTAGTAATGTTTAATCTTGCTTCAAAATGAGTTCCAAAACTTCTTGGGTCGGTTTAGGGTTTAAGTTATGAAAATGGTGTGTTTGGGTTCGTTTTCTGCATAGCTGCTGCTGCCTTTTGCTCAGACCCCACCGTCTGGGACGGTCCCCACCGGCGTCTGGGACGCTGCCTGGGGGTCCTTCGACAGTCTGGGACGGTGTTTGTACCGTCTAAGACGGTGCCTTCCTTGACCTTTACGCCAAACGTCGCTGTTTTACGCCAAAATACGTGCACCAAAACGTTGAAACTAGACCACCGTCTTGGACAGTATTCTTGGCGTCTGAAACGCTATGCCATTTCCCAACCACCGTCTGGGACGGTGGTACAACCGTCTGGGACGGTCATCCCACTACCGGCGTGTGAGACGCCAAGAAGTGGCGTGTGGGACGGTGGTCCCCATTGTCCTCTTTGCTGATCGACTTTCTAGCTGTACTTTTACTTCACTTGGGTCGTCTCAAGCTTCCATATGAACCCTAGTCTGACTTCTCTAGTAACCTAACTTGGTCCCGGTGTTCGTTCAAAGTTATGACTTCCATATGAACCTAATTAGGGTTTGTTGATTTATAATGTGTTATGTATATAATTATAGGTTTTGGACACGTGGAGCTTATTGAACGATTATAATCTCATCTTATCTGGATCTTAACTTCTAATTGCCGATCAAGTTGAGTTTCGTAGCTCCCTACTCGTTTGAGATTCGGGCTGGAAAGTGTACATTTGCTTGTTTGATTGTTTGGTTGATTGATTGACGGTTGATTGATTGTTTGGTTGATTTTGCACATGATTGTGATATTATGTTTTATTTAGGATAGTTGTGCATACATGGAAGTCGATTATGCCTTCAAAGGGTTATAGATGTGGTGGGAAGGCTGCGGGTGACCCTATATATAAGCATCTATGATTCGTTGAAAGTAGAATCCTCTGAAGTGTATGTACGTGTTGTTTTGGTTGATTTGATGGACATATGGACTTGTGATTTTGGATACACTATGTTGTATACATTGGTACATGGACACCCGAGTATATAGATGTATATACTTGATGATTTTGAGATGCCATGATGGTCGGGTCGACGACATCATGAGTATTGTTGCATAGATGAAACGGACATGGACACCCGAGTATATAGACATATATATCTCGATGATTTTGAGATGCCACATTGGTCATGGTGATGACATGTGAGTATCATTGCATTGTTGACTTGATGGTCACACTTATGATATGCATTATGACTTTGACATGCATACGGCACATATCTTGATATTGACATCACTTGTGCTTGTTTATTACACGCTTTTACTTTATTTCGTGAAATCTTATATCATTGTTGTGATTGATGTGGTGACGAATAAAGGCTACTTGTAAGTTGTGATTGCTGTTATCTTATATACAACGTGATTATTGACGATGGTTCCTTGTGGACCATTACTACGAACTCACCAACCTTGTGTTGACTATGCTTAGTACACTTTTCAGGTAATCAGGTGAACCTTGGACAGTAATGCTTGATTGTTTACTTGCTGTTGAACCCGGGCCTGGACTTACATGGATCAAGGATTCATTTGCGCTACTTTTACTTTATGCTTAGGATCGATTGCCTTCCTTTGATATTATTTTGTAAATGTTTGATGGCTACTTGCTCCTTATGCATTTTGTACTTGTTTAACTATTTTGGATTCACCGAATCCTTTTTTCTCATTTAGTTTGATGCCTACGATAATTCCACTTGTGCTATATTTCTGTGATATTCCGAGCTCTAGTTCGGGGTGTTACAGAATGGTGGCCCATGCAGGTCGTAGAGAATTAGGCGGTTTGACCTAGACTACGGCTTAAGTTAAAACTCTTCATATAGCATGCATGGTTAGGAATTTTGTGTGCAACGTGAATTATGTGAACCCTAGAAGGTGTATATTATGAGTTCGTAGCTAAGACCACTTATGTGATGACTTGAGTAGATGTGATGAATGTGTGATGAGTACAATGTGGTTAACGTGTACATTGATGTGAACTTGATTGTGATTAAATGACTTGAATTGGTTGTTGTTGATTGTTTGATGTTGGTTGGTGAATTAGGGCAAAATGAAGTTATGGCATTAACGTAATATAACAGCGGGCAACCCTAGAACCACCTGATCAACGGTTCTACGGCAACCCAGTGGTATATGCAAGTTAGTGGCATCACGGATTGCACATGCTTGGCTTAGGGTATAGTAGGTAAACCGCTATGCTTGATAGGTGTTGGTGAGGTGGAGGGTTAGCCGATGGTACACCCTGTATACAAACACGCCGATACTTAAGAGTATAACGAACCGATTGACATCCATTCAATATATTAGTAGTGTGGAGGGTTAGCCGATGGTACACCCTGTATACAAACACCCTTGATAGATTGGATGTAGGAGCTAGATTCGGACTTTACTTTAAACCGCTTGTTTTAGTTGTTTGATTTTGTGATGTATTGAACATGAGTGTTTGATTTGATGATGAACGGTTATTGTTAACTTGGCATGATAGTATGATAAATAACAATCCCCCTAGAACTTTAGCACTCTTGCCTTAGCATAATGATATGAAATGTGTATGTTATATGGATATGAGAGCATTGACTACTTATGTGACTAACATGTGAGCATTTTGAGACTAACTTTCGGGTCAACGTGTTACTTATTTTATAGAAATGGTGAGACCAAGGAGAGCCGGAGCTAACTATAGGGCTAACTCTCAAGAGCCACAACCGGAAGCTCAAGGAGGCCGAAGTAGAGGCCGTGGTGGGAGAGGTAGAGGTAGAGGTAGGGGTCGTGGTGAGGCTCCCGTGCCGGACTTGGCGGAGGTGATCGCTCAAACGGTCACCAACATAATGCCAACAATAGTTGCTCAAGTCACGGCAACTCTTGGAGGAAACAATGGGGTACCACCTTATGTGCCTCAAAATGTAGAAGCCCCGGAAAATGTGGTAAATGAGGGTGCCCAACCTCACGTTGTAGAAGAAGAGGAAGAACCGGTGAGAGTTGATAACTATGTCCCCATGTTTAATCAACATGGAATGTACCGCCAAGGGTGTTTGTTTAAAGACTTTAAGAATTTTGGGGCACCGGCATTTGATGGTAAGGGTGGCCCCACGGATTGTATGAGATGGTTTGAGAAGATTGAGGCGGTGATTGAAAGAAGTCATTGCACATATGATGATCGGATTACTTATGCGTCCGGTATGTTCAAAGATGATGCCTTAAGTTGGTGGAACCAAGAGGTAACCTTGGGTCGGACCTATAACTTGTCATGGGCCGATTTCAAGAACATGGTGAAGGAGAAGTTTTGCCCACCCTATGAACTACAAAATCTAACCATAGAGTTTGTCCATCTTAAAATGGACGGGGCCGATTATAAGGGCTATATTAGACGATTCCAAGATTTGTCCACTCTTGTTCCTCACTTGGTAACTCCTGAGCCCGGGCCATTGAAAAATTTGTGTTGGGCTTGAATCCTCAAGTCCGTTCTTATGTGAATTCGATCATGCCTACTTCCTTGGCCGATGCTATTAACTGGGCCGGTAGTGTGACCGAAGATTTGTTGAGAAGTGGTGTTTTGAGTAAATCATCATCATCCAAAAGGAAAGAAGTTGGAGAGTCGAGTGGGGTGTAGAAGATGGGAAGGTTTGACCCCAAGAATGCTAATCGGGGTAGAGTTATGGTGGCGGTGAACTGGTAAAGAAGACTTATTTGGGACCCCATCCATTTTGTGGAAGATGCAACAAGCACCACCCCACCAACATTCAATGTGGGGCATGTTTCAATTGTAACCGACTTGGACATTTGTCCAAAGAATGTAGGGCACCGAGGGCGGCCCCACAAAATGTAGCCCCTCTTCAAACCGTTCCTCCTCGTGGCAATCAACAAAGGGGTACATGTTTTGAATGCGGTAGTCCCCATCACTATCGTAATAATTGTCTTCAATGGGTTGAACAACAAGTTCAAGTGGTCGTTCACCCCAATCAACTTCAAATTGTCGGGCCTAACCAAAACCGAGGACAACAAGGCACCAAGTGCAACCTCGTGGCCGAGCCTTTGCGGTCAATGCCAATGAAGCCCGTAATGATCCAAACGTCGTAGCAGGTACCTTTCTTCTTAATGGTACTATGCCAGGTTTTATTTGATTCCGAGCCGATTATAGTTTTGTGTCCTCTAGCTTTGTTCCTTTGATTGATGTGCATCCTTGTGCTCTAAACTATGTGCTTGATATTGAAATGGTAAATGGTGCTCTAACTAAACTTAGTCAAATACTTCGTGATTGTATTTTGACTCTAAACGACGTCGAGTTCTTCATTGACCTCATGCCTCTTGATATTGGTAGTTTTGACATTATTGTGGGTATGTTGGTCGAAAATCGACCAAGTATAATTTGTTCAGAAATAACTGAAGCTCAGTGAAGAATACTTGTATAGAATTCTGAGGTCGCTCAGAATTAGTTCACTGCAGCTTCACTTCAGTTCAGATCAACGTATCAGAATACCGTTCAGAATGAAGTCAAAGACTGAAGTCTGAAAGAGAATCAGCTCAGATGTGGAGCTCAGAAGCTGATTCTACCTTATCGAATACTGAAGCATCTCAGTGTAAAATTATTTACACACTTTTACACTGATTACGAGGAAGACTTTTTACTTTACATTTCTTTACCCAGTTAATAGATTTAACTATTAATAAAGGTACAAGGTAAAGTAAAGGTTGGGAATAAGGTATGATAAGTCACATCAATAGACTTATATACTTAACCTTAAAGTACGCATGTAAGGAATTAGCTTTAATTCCTTAAATGCTCCCAACCATATTTGTACGATCTGGTCCACGTCATCATGGACTTGGTCTATAAATATAAGTCTTCTCACAACTTGCAAATGGCTTGAAACCTTAGCATTGCAACTTGTGAGATATACTCTAAGTAATCCTTACGAGTATTTCCAAGTTATTAGATCACTTGTATTTCTAGGTTGTTTAGATATTTACACTTGGGTGTTTATCTTTGTTCCGCAACAACCTTTGTATTTGTTTATATATCAATAAATCAAATACATTGAAAAGTACATCGTGTCTCAATGCTACATACTTGATCTATACATATTATCTATATAGTTTCAGCCCTTATTGTTTCTTGCATTTACTTTCAGTACCTTTATCGTATTGTTCATCCATATCTGGATCGTATTCTGAACTGGTCATCTTCCAGTTAGAACTACTTGCCAGTCGGGTTTTAATCATCTATATTTGGGACTCACAATTGGTATCAGAGCAGCAAGGTTGAATTATATTAATTCATTAACCTTTGATCTGCAAAGATGGTTGACCAAATGTTCAATACAGGCCCTGACCCTAATGCTAATGCTAATGCTAATACTACTCCACCCCCTATCATCAACAACAATATACCATCACATAATGTGCACGTACACTTTCCAAATAATCATGTTCCCAAGTTTGATGGGAACAGTGAAAATTTTCAAACATGGAAAGCATGCATGCTAAAATATATTGCTGGTGTTGAAAGACATTTGACCTATATTCTCAAAGAAGGACCCTTTGTCCCCTTGAATGCCTCCACTGTTGTCAGAAATGCCGATGGGACTCCTAGGGTTTAACCCAAGGAGAAGGATCATTGGTCTGAAGAAGATCATAGGCTGGTAGACCTTGATACCAAGCTACAAAATATGATCTTGTATGTTGTTCCTGAAACTCTTATGCCCACCCTTGTTTTACTTGAAAATTCTAAATTAATGTGGGAGGAACTTATGACACAGTTTGAAGGCACCAATGAGACAATTGTCACAAGAAAAGTTGCTTTGAATAAAAGATACGAGTCTTTTTTTGCTATCCCTGGTGAAACTTTAACACAAACATACATCAGATTCACTAATCTGGTAAATCAATTGAAAGCCCTGGGTGTAACTAAAGACAAAGAAATTTTGTTGGAAAAGTTTTGTGACATCTTACCTTCTAAATGGGAAAACTTGATCTTGGTTATAAGACAAGGAAAAACCTTGCACAGTCACACTCTTGCTTCCCTATATGGAGCCTTCAGATACACTGAAGAGAACAAAGCTGAGAGAGCTGTGGCTGAGCAAGATGCCAAAAATCATGCTTCTACCAGTTCAGTCATGGTTCATAATTCTGAACCACATGGGACTGCTCTACTATCTTCTAAGAGTGATCATTCTGACTCGATGAAGAAGATGGTGTCTGAAATGTTAAAAACTGGTATTTCTGGTAATGTAACTCATAGTTGTGATGAGGATGACAATGATGATCTAGTTGCCATGCTGGCTAAAACGTTCAATCGTTTTAAGGACCAAATCTAATCGATCTGGCAAACCATTTGCTTCCAGCGCTTCTATTGATAAGTCTAATCTTGAATGCTTTAAGTGTGGCAAGAAAGGACATTTCATGAAGGAATGCAGATCTAGTCAGCCTTCATCATCACAATCTGCCCCTAATTATTCTATTTTTCAGAAACCTGATGACAGCTATAAGGCTAAGTACAAGAAGCTGAAAGCCCAAATAGCTCTCATGGCTCAAAACAACTCAATCAATAGTTGTATGATTGCCAAGACTGAAAAATGGGAAGAATCTGATGAATCATCTGATGATGAAGAAGAAGTTAGGGACATGTGTTTCATGGCACGTGAAGATCAAGGTCATTTGGTCAAGTCTGATGTTGAATCTGGTCGATGGGTGGATATAGTCATGAAAAAGGTTAGTGACTTTGGTTTTGAAAGTGATGAGGAACAAAAACTGGACCTTTTGGTTCTTTTAGAGGCTGACATTTCTTTTGTCGAAACTGTGCGTTCAGAAAGCCTAAAAATGTTTGAAAGTAATACTTCTGAACTGAACGCCAGTCAGGCCAGACTAAAAGAGCTGAAAGATGTTCATTTGGCTTTAAAAAGTTATCAGTCTATGGTTACCACTTTAGAGTTGGAAAAAGAAGAATTGAAAACCATCCTTGAAAAAGAACAGAAAATAATTAAATCTTGGATGAATGCACCAAAACCAGATGCTGCAATTAAAAATACTTTTGCAAATCAAAGAACAGCATATGAATCTGGTGATCTTCACATGGCATCTATAATCACTGATTTAGATGCACTTCCAAAGGAAATGAAACCTGAAATTATTTTTCCTAAAGTTGGCAAACAAAAAACTGTGACTGATAAGGCCCAGGAACAATCTGAGGGTAAATCTGAAACAGCTCAGACAACTGTTTCAGAAAAGAAGGCTAAAACCAAAAGCCATCCCCTCAGACTTCATCTAAGGTTCCAAAAGGCCAAAAGAAGAAGAAAAATATCTCCCCCACTGAGCCTTCTACCTCAGATTCAGGTAAGGCTCAGGTGTCTAATGAAGAATCAATTTTGTTAAGGTTAGAGAAGTCAATTTCAGTTATTGGCTAGACAAGTGCAGAGTTGTAATGCACGTTTAAAAAATGTTGAAACCACTCCTCTTCAACCTAAACAAAATACAAAACCTTTTTCCAAACAAATCAAACAAAAATCTGAGAAGAAAAAGGTTGAACCCCATCAAACCAACTGTTTTTGTGTCATCTGAGATTATGACTGAGATCCCCTTCGATCCTTCAGTTCCTTATGAACCAAAGAAATCTGAGACTGCTAAGGGAAAGTCTAGCGAACCCATCACCAGATGGGTTCCCAAAAAGAACTAATCTTTGTGTTTGTGCAGGGAGACCGAAAGAAGAATATATGGTATCTTGACAGCGCTGCTGGCAGAAACATGACTGGTTATCAAACCCTGCTGGAGGAATATAGGGTGCAAGAGGGGCCCTCAATAACATTTGGAAATGATGAAAATGGAAAAACTGAGGGATATGGTATTGTGAATAATGGACAAGTCAAATTCACACGTGTTGCATATGTGAACGGTTTGAAATATAACCTGATCAGTGTCAGTCAACTATGTGATGATGCTTCAAGGTATTATTTGATATTTCACAAGGCACCATATTCAACAGGGATGGAAAGGTAGTTTATTTATATCATTGATATGAATAGTTCACCCACTGAACAATGTTTCTACACAAAGGCAGATGAAGATACAAACTGGTTGTGGCACAAGAGATTATCCCATCTGAACTTCAAGAATATTAATAAGTTGTCAAGAAAACAACTTGTTGATAGGATACCCTCAATGTCTTTCAACAAAGACAAGCCATGTCCAGGTTGTGAAATGGGTAAGCAGAAAAGAGCTTCATTCAAGACAAAACAAAGTTTTAGTATAACTGAACCTCTTCACATGCTTCACATGGACCTCTTTGGACCAGTGAATGTTCAGACAAGAGCAGAAAGAAGTATACCCTTGTTGTTGTTGATGAATATTCAAGATATTGCTGGGTAATTTTCCTCAGATCCAAGAGTGAAGCCGCTGCTGAAATCATTGCTCTCATCAAACAAATTGAACTCAAGCATAAGCGAAAAGTTTGTCAGCTCAGAAGTGACAATGGCACTGAATTCAGAAATGCCACTCTGAGTCCTTCTGCACTGAAACTGGCATATCTCAGAACTTCTCCTCAGCACACACACCAGAGCAGAATGGTGTTGTAGAAAGAAAGAATCGTACGCTGATTGAAGCTGCTAAGAGTATGCTAAATGAATCTGGTCTTCCCAAGAATTTCTGGGCTGAAGCTGTTGCAACTGCTTGCTACACTCAGAACAGATCTGTCTATGTCAAAATACACAAGAAGACAGCCTATGAAGTACTCAGAAATAGAAAGCCTAATATTGGATATTTCCATGTTTTTGGATGTCCAGTATACATTCTGAATGATTCCAGTCAGCTTGGAAAAATTGATGCAAAAGCTGATGAAGGGTACTTCCTAGGATATTCATCAAATCGCAAAGCCTTTAGAGTCTTTAACAAGAGACTTGAAAAGGTTGATGAGTCAATTCATGTTACCTTTGATGAATCTAATTATGCAATCTTTAAGAATTCTATTCCTGTACCACCCTCAGAAAGTCCAATAAGTTTTGGTGATTCTGATCCTATTGCTGAATCTGATCAGTCACCTGAACCTGCTTCTGAACATCTCAGTTCAGAACCAAGAATAATCAAGTCAAGCAACATTCCATTCTATCCTCCAGTCAGTTTTAAACTACCTTCTGAACTGACTATTGGATCAGATGTACATGCTGCTTGTAACACCCGTTTCGTAAAAATATGGATTTCCAAAAATTTGCCTAACGGCGTTAAATCATGCGGAAACGATTTAGGAAAATACTCAACTAAGGAAAACAGTTGAGAAAACATAAGTGGTGTTACTAATAGCATCAAATCAGTAATAAAAGAAATCCATAAGATTGCCCAACATAAAGCAATCATAACATAGTCATTACATAAGTTCCATAAAGGAAATCAATAACATAAGGTCTATGCGAAGCTATTGGGTAAACTAAAGCCAGCTTGATCATCTACCCATCTCTCGCCACAGCTTCACACGTCATCTTACTGCCTAACCTGAGGGGTGTCAACACATTAAAAGAAACAAGTGTTAGCTATAAGCTAAGTAAGATAACACCAGGTTTAAGCAAACATTTCATCCATTTAAATCGTCACTTTAAAGCATTACGTCATTTTAATTAGGCATTCATACCACCGTATAACATATCCACATCACATATAAGCATAGAGTTCATGACCCTAAGCGTGCCTAATCAATTTCGTCATCTCATCTCATCTCATTAAGTTGTGACTAGGTCACCGTTAAGTTGTAACCGAAGTTACCATTAAGGAAAGACAATGTCGATCCATGAGTAGCACGTTATGTTCATGACATTAGGTGGGTCATCAGGCCACCCGAAACTACTCGCCACATATGACTTGTTGCAAGGAACCACCCGAGCAACCATTTTAACATACCTATAACCACCGTAAGGCATGACGTACCTATTACCACCGTAAGGCACGATGTACCTATTACCACCGTCAGGCACCATCTATACGTACCTATTACCACCGTAAGGCACGATGTACCTATTACCACCGCAATAACATATCATATCATAAACATATCATTAACCACCGTTCATCATAACATATCATATCGTAAACATATCATTAACCACCGTCATCATAACATATCATATCGTAAACATATCATTAACCACCGTTATCATAACATATCATATCGTAAACATATCATTAACCACCGTCATCATAACATATCATATCGTAAACATATCATTAACCACCGTTCATCATAACATATCATATCGTAAACATATCATTAACCACCGTTCATCATAACATATCATATCGTAAACATATCATTAACCACCGTCATCATAACATATCATATCGTAAACATATCATTAACCACCGTTCATCATAACATATCATATCGTAAACATATCATTAACCACCGTTCATCATAACATATCATATCGTAAACATATCATTAACCACCGTTCATCATAACATATCATATCGTAAACATATCATTAACCACCGTTCATCATATCATATCATAAACATAACTACGGGGAAGCATCATAGGCATCGTCATCATTATTCCCCGAGTACCTCCCATATCAACCCAACCACATTATAGGTTATACATTACCGTTATGGAGGTTATAGTTTATGAAACCATTTATGTTGCACCCTCAGCGTGACAAAAGTAGTGTATCTTACCTCGTAGTAGTGTATGCGCGTAACAACAGCTAGTAGTGCTTAATAGTAATCCCCCGACACCTATCGTTCATTAACATATGAAGTATAAGTCATTTGGGACCTTAAATGGACTTGAAAACGAACTTAGATTTGTTCTTACGAACTTAATTCCATAAAACGAACTTAACTGCTTTCTGATCAAAACGAACTTAACTGCTTTCTGATCAAAACGAACTTTAAATTCGTTTGCCAAACGAATTTAATCATCCACAAACGAATTTAGACATCTCAAACGAACTTAATCTTTGTTTTCCAAAACGACTTTAGCCAACGGATTTAACAAACGAAATTAGTCTTCTTTTAAACGAAAATAGCTTGAACGAAGTTAAACTTCGTTTTGTCAAACGAACTTAGATTTCCAGAAAACGAATTTAAGCTTCAGGAACGAATTTAAACCATCAAACGAACTTAATTTCCAGAAAACGAATTTAAGCTTCAGGAACGAATTTAAACTCAACTTCGTCCAGAATTCAGAAAACGACCCTTTTCTTCATTTTTTCCAGAAACGAACGACCAAGGCTTCTTCCAAAACACATTTTTGACATAATTAAACATCTTTCGATCATCAAGATCGTTTATACACCCGTTAAACACCATTATGAACATCAATTAACCAAAACATCCTTTAAACTCTAATTAATTGCAAAACCCTTTTAAAATCAGTTTTGAATCAATATTAAAACATCTTTTGATCTGAAAATACAATTAACAACCCATTGATTACCTGATTGCTTTGATAGCCAATTGAAAGTAATCCAAAATACTCAATCAATTCAACCAAAACTTGATCAAAATCGGTTAAGGAATTGGAGAGGCTGTGCAGGTGTTGTTAATTAGATTAATTACTGGAAAATGATCCTAGATTAGGTTAATCTTAACTTAATCCCGTTTTTAACTTTACACCTTTGGCAAAACTAGTCCCTGGACTTCATATCGACTTTATTTCACATTAAAACACCTATTGGGGATATACGTAACACATTAAAGCACTTTCGCACACTACCAAGGCCTTTTACACATCATTTAATCCACTTTATTGTCACTCATTAAAGATAATTAAATCTTACATATAGGGCACATAAACATACAAACACATATTTCCACGTAAACATATCACGGACTTAGAATTTGACCTAACGACGTTAGTCAACATATACGTTTAAGTTTTGGGATGTTACAATTACCTCCCCCTTAAGAGGATTCCGTCCCCGGAATCACTTCAACATCAAAAGGGTGGGGATAGGTCTCCCGCATTACGGACTCGGTCTCCCAAGTCATACTTTCGCCGTGATTGTGTTTCCCCTTTATGAGAACTAGATCGATAGTCTTTCGTCGTAACTTCTTGCTTTCTGATAAAAACGAACTTTAAATTCGTTTGCCAAACGAATTTAATCATCCACAAACGAATTTAGACATCTCAAACGAACTTAGATTTCCAAAACGAATTTAATCATCCAAAACGAATTTAACATCTCAAACGAACTTAGATTTCCAGAAAACGAATTTAAGCTTCAAACGAACTTAGAAAACGAATTTGTCAAACGAACTTAGATTTCCAGAAAACGAATTTAAGCTTCAGGAACGAATTTAAACTCAACTTCGTCCAGAATTCAGAAAACGACCCTTTTCTTCATTTTTTCCAGAAACGAACGACCAAGGCTTCTTCCAAAACACATTTTTGACATAATTAAACATCTTTCGATCATCAAGATCGTTTATACACCCGTTAAACACCATTATGAACATCAATTAACCAAAACATCCTTTAAACTCTAATTAATTGCAAAACCCTTTTAAAATCAGTTTTGAATCAATATTAAAACATCTTTTGATCTGAAAATACAATTAACAACCCATTGATTACCTGATTGCTTTGATAGCCAATTGAAAGTAATCCAAAATACTCAATCAATTCAACCAAAACTTGATCAAAATCGGTTAAGGAATTGGAGAGGCTGTGCAGGTGTTGTTAATTAGATTAATTACTGGAAAATGATCCTAGATTAGGTTAATCTTAACTTAATCCCGTTTTTAACTTTACACCTTTGGCAAAACTAGTCCCTGGACTTCATATCGACTTTATTTCACATTAAAACACCTATTGGGGATATACGTAACACATTAAAGCACTTTCGCACACTACCAAGGCCTTTTACACATCATTTAATCCACTTTATTGTCACTCATTAAAGATAATTAAATCTTACATATAGGGCACATAAACATACAAACACATATTTCCACGTAAACATATCAATAACCCATATCATATCGTGACCACGAGGCGTCCTCGGAAGTTTGGTCACAAAATCCATCGTAATGTGATCCCATTTCCACTCAGGGATCTCAAGTTGCTGAAACTTCCCGTAAGGCTTTTGATGTTCAGCTTTCACCTTCGCACACGTCAAACATTTCTGCACATACATCATCACATCGTTCTTAATACTGGGCCACCAATAAATAGGCTTCAAATCTGCATGCATCTTTGTGGCACCAGGGTGTACAGAATACTTAGTTTTGTGAGCTTCATCCATTACTACTCACGATTGCCTCCATAGAGAGGAACCCATATTCTACCTTTGTAGGTTCGAAGGCCACGACTATTTTCTTCCATTTGGAGTCTGTTCTTCTTCTTTTTCCCAATAGACTCCGCTTTCACATTATCATCCTTTAACGCTTCGATTTGAGCTAGTCGAATAGGTTCCAGTAAATTCGACTCAATCTTTGTAATCATCGCACATAATCTACTCTTCGCATATCCTTTGCGGCTTAAGGCATCAGCAACCACATTAGCTTTGCCTGGGTGATATTTAATTTCACAATCGTAATCCTTTAATAACTCCATCCACCGCCGTTGTCTAACATTCATGTCCTTCTGAGTGAACACGTACTGTAAGCTCTTATGATCCGTATAAAGGGTACACTTTGTACCATACAGATAATGTCGCCACAATTTCAGAGCAAAAACAACCGCAGCCAGCTCAAGGTCATGAGTAGGATAGTTCCGCTCATGAGGCTTCAGCTGTCGAGAGGCGTAAGCGATAACTTTGTCTCGTTGCATTAGTACACACCCCAACCCCGTGATGGATGCGTCACTATAAACCACTAGATCATCTGTTCCTTCGGGTAAAGCTAAGACTGGAGCTTCACACAACTTCTTTTTCAACGTTGTGAAGGCTTTCTCTTGAGCATCGGTCCACACAAACTTCACACCTTTCTTCGTTAATTCAGTCATTGGCTTGGCAATGCGCGAGAAATCCTGAATAAAACGTCGATAATAGCCAGCCAAACCGAGAAAACTCTTAATTTCAGTAGGAGACTTAGGCTGCTCCCACTTCGACACTGCTTCTATCTTCGAAGGATCTACCTTTATACCATCAGAGGAGACGACATGGCCGAGGAAATGAACTTCCTTTAGCCAGAACTCGCACTTGGAGAATTTAGCATATAGCTTTTTCTCTCTGAGGACTTGAAGGACAGCTCTCAAATGCTCTCTATGTTCCTCTTCCGACTTTGAATACACAAGAATGTCGTCGATAAAACAATAACGAAATGATCCAAAAATGGTCGACAGACACGGTTCATCAAATCCATAAACTTCGCTGGAGCATTTGTCAAACCGAATGGCATGACAAGGAACTCATAATGCCCGTAACGAGTTCGGAACGCTGTTTTGGCTACACTTTCTTCTTCAACCTTCAATTGATGATAGCCAGACCGTAAATCAATCTTTGAGAAATAAGAAGCACCTTGAAGTTGATCGAATAAATCATCAATACGAGGGAGTGGATATTTATTCTTCACCGTTCTTTTATTCAGCTCGCGATAATCGATACACATACGCATGGATCCGTCTTTCTTCTTTACGAAAAGGATAGGAGCACCCCAAGGAGAGGAACTCGGACGAATGAAACCTTTATCTAAAAGTTCCTGAATTTGCGTCAT
Organism: Erigeron breviscapus; assembly: GCA_034093135.1. Taxonomy (NCBI): domain Eukaryota; kingdom Viridiplantae; phylum Streptophyta; class Magnoliopsida; order Asterales; family Asteraceae; genus Erigeron; species Erigeron breviscapus. Next base: position 32,669,436 of record CM067169.1, on the reverse strand, counting down.
CAGCTCCTTCATCTCTGTCGGAGCTAATCGATACGGAGCTTTGGCTACAGGAGTAGCGCCAGGAATAAGGTCGATAGAAAATTCAACCTCACGATCCGGAGGAAGACCTGGAAGATCTTCAGGGAAAACGTCTGGAAACTCGGAAACAACTTCAACATCAGAAACTGTAGGCTTCGCGATACGAGAATCAATTACATAAGCTAGAAAATGTGACTTAGTTTGCCGTATACAACGAAGCGCTTTCATCATTGAGATCACCTTAACATTTCCCGGCTTCTTGTCACCATAAACGCAGACACCTTTACCGTCAGGAGTAGCGATACGGACTATCTTTTTCGAACATAGGACGACAGCATCATTCTTAGACATCCAGTCCATACCAAGTACAACATCGAAACTAGGAATGGTAGCGGGTAACAGGTTAGCAGTAAATGAACGACCCTCTATTTCTATCGGACAATCAGAATAACCTTCCCGAATAATAGACGTCGCACCATTAGCCACCTCTACTTCTATAGGGCACCGTAAAGAACTAGTAGTCATGTCTAACTTAGGAGCAAACAGAGTAGACACAAAAGATTTGTTCGCACCAGAATCAAATAACACATTAGCAGGTTTGGAGTTAACAATAAGGGTAGCAGTAACTACCTGATCGTCGTCTTTTGCCTCCTCAGCCGTCATCTGAAAAGCACGGGCTTTGGCTTTGGAAGCTTCTGCCTTCTTTCCCTCATCTTTCTTCATCTGCGGGCAGTCTGCAATACGGTGCTTGGTGTCTCCACATTTATAACATCTTGCCTTGTCAGTGCATTGGTCAATGGTATGACCCTGAGTTCCACACCTATTGCACCTGTGGGTCTTTGTAGAACACTGACCAGAATGGATAGATTTGCAGCCAGGGCACCATTTTCCATCCTTGTCTGCCCTTCCCTTGTCAGAGGACGATGAAGATCCCTTAAATTTCTTACCAAAACGATTTGACCCACCAAACCTCCGTTTATTGCCAGTCTTCTTCTCATCTTCTTTCTTTTCAATTTTCTTATCCGCAGCAAAATCATCATCAAGCTTTTTGGATTCTTTGATTGCTTCAGTTAGGGTCTTATGCTGCCTACAAATACCTCGATAACTTGGAGGTAACCCATCGACATAGCAGGCGACTTGATCTGCATCAGTTCTGAATAGATGACCCACAAATTTCATCTTTTCCATAAAGGAACGAGCATAATCATTAACTTTACCAATTTCAGCCGTCAAAGCACGAAACTCCTTTTCCATCTTGCGCTGTTCATGAGTCCCGATATACTCCTCAATGAATTTCTGCTTAAAGTCAGCCCACGTAATAGCAGACACCATACCTGGAGTCATCGAAATAGTAATGCTCTTCCACCAATCTCGAGCACCTTCTTTCAACATTCTACTCGCACACAACACCTTTTTATCCTCTGGACAGTCACAAGCTTCAAAGACCATCTCAGTATCATCAAGCCATTCCATACAGCCTACTGCGTTAAGTGTTCCATTGAATTTCTGAGCTCCACACTTCTGGAAACTTTCGAACTTAAATCGAGGAGCTTGAACTACATTAGGAGGAGCCACATCAACATTAACAGGGGAACGACAACATTATCCACTGGTGGCTCAATGTGGTGAGATGGCACTGAGTAGTTGCCATCAGTTCCTTCAGCATTCTCAGCAAGAGCGTTATTCAGTTGTTCTTGAGTCTGTGCTAACTGGGCTTGGAGAGTCAGCACAAGATTGTACAGTTCAGCTGCATTAGGGATTTGCTCCACCACTGCTTCGTTAACTCTAGGTGGATTGCCGGGAGGTGGAGGCATAGGACCTAATGGGCTTGGCTGATTTACTTGCTGGGGGTTTCCTCGATTTCCATTCACGTTAGCTGCAGTAGCAGTAGCAGCAGCATTAGTAGCAACTGCACCTGGATGGACAGGTGGAGTAACGCTGGCAGTTGCTCCGTCACGTTGGATGTTGCGGTTGCGAGTGTTAACCATTTTCCTTCAATAAAATGGTGGAGTCGATAAGCGCGAAATAAAACAAAAGTTCGTTGGGATAAGGCTAAATCATATCATCGTAACATAAACATCTCATAAGCCTTATCATACTCGCACTCATCCCAACCCATCCTACATCTCATGTCATCACTAGCTAAGGCATCCTACGAATACCTAGCATGCGCATCTTAAGTTTAAGTCCAAATCCTATGGTCAATAGGCCTTGGTTCACTTAAACTACTTCTCTGATACCAACTTGTAACACCCGTTTCGTAAAAATATGGATTTCCAAAAATTTTGCCTAACGGCGTTAAATCATGCGGAAACGATTTAGGAAATTACTCAACTAAGGAAAACAGTTGAGAAAACATAAGTGGTGTTACTAATAGCATCAAATCAGTAATAAAACCATAAGGCACGATGTACCTATTACCACCGTAAGGCACGATGTACCTATTACCACCGTAAGGCACGATGTACCTATTACCACCGTAAGGCACGATGTACCTATTACCACCGTAAGGCACGATGTACCTATTACCACCGTAAGGCACGATGTACCTATTACCACCGTAAGGCACGATGTACCTATTACCACCGTAAGGCACGATGTACCTATTACCACCGTAAGGCACGATGTACCTATTACCACCGTAAGGCACGATGTACCTATTACCACCGTAAGGCACGATGTACCTATTACCACCGTAAGGCACGATGTACCTATTACCACCGTAAGGCACGATGTACCTATTACCACCGTAAGGCACGATGTACCTATTACCACCGTAAGGCACGATGTACCTATTACCACCGTAAGGCACGATGTACCTATTACCACCGTAAGGCACGATGTACCTATTACCACCGTAAGGCACGATGTACCTATTACCACCGTAAGGCACGATGTACCTATTACCACCGTAAGGCACGATGTACCTATTACCACCGTAAGGCACGATGTACCTATTACCACCGTAAGGCACGATGTACCTATTACCACCGTAAGGCACGATGTACCTATTACCACCGTAAGGCACGATGTACCTATTACCACCGTAAGGCACGATGTACCTATTACCACCGTAAGGCACGATGTACCTATTACCACCGTAAGGCACGATGTACCTATTACCACCGTAAGGCACGATGTACCTATTACCACCGTAAGGCACGATGTACCTATTACCACCGTAAGGCACGATGTACCTATTACCACCGTAAGGCACGATGTACCTATTACCACCGTAAGGCACGATGTACCTATTACCACCGTAAGGCACGATGTACCTATTACCACCGTAAGGCACGATGTACCTATTACCACCGTAAGGCACGATGTACCTATTACCACCGTAAGGCACGATGTACCTATTACCACCGTAAGGCACGATGTACCTATTACCACCGTAAGGCACGATGTACCTATTACCACCGTAAGGCACGATGTACCTATTACCACCGTAAGGCACGATGTACCTATTACCACCGTAAGGCACGATGTACCTATTACCACCGTAAGGCACGATGTACCTATTACCACCGTAAGGCACGATGTACCTATTACCACCGTAAGGCACGATGTACCTATTACCACCGTAAGGCACGATGTACCTATTACCACCGTAAGGCACGATGTACCTATTACCACCGTAAGGCACGATGTACCTATTACCACCGTAAGGCACGATGTACCTATTACCACCGTAAGGCACGATGTACCTATTACCACCGTAAGGCACGATGTACCTATTACCACCGTAAGGCACGATGTACCTATTACCACCGTAAGGCACGATGTACCTATTACCACCGTAAGGCACGATGTACCTATTACCACCGTAAGGCACGATGTACCTATTACCACCGTAAGGCACGATGTACCTATTACCACCGTAAGGCACGATGTACCTATTACCACCGTAAGGCACGATGTACCTATTACCACCGTAAGGCACGATGTACCTATTACCACCGTAAGGCACGATGTACCTATTACCACCGTAAGGCACGATGTACCTATTACCACCGTAAGGCACGATGTACCTATTACCACCGTAAGGCACGATGTACCTATTACCACCGTAAGGCACGATGTACCTATTACCACCGTAAGGCACGATGTACCTATTACCACCGTAAGGCACGATGTACCTATTACCACCGTAAGGCACGATGTACCTATTACCACCGTAAGGCACGATGTACCTATTACCACCGTAAGGCACGATGTACCTATTACCACCGTAAGGCACGATGTACCTATTACCACCGTAAGGCACGATGTACCTATTACCACCGTAAGGCACGATGTACCTATTACCACCGTAAGGCACGATGTACCTATTACCACCGTAAGGCACGATGTACCTATTACCACCGTAAGGCACGATGTACCTATTACCACCGTAAGGCACGATGTACCTATTACCACCGTAAGGCACGATGTACCTATTACCACCGTAAGGCACGATGTACCTATTACCACCGTAAGGCACGATGTACCTATTACCACCGTAAGGCACGATGTACCTATTACCACCGTAAGGCACGATGTACCTATTACCACCGTAAGGCACGATGTACCTATTACCACCGTAAGGCACGATGTACCTATTACCACCGTAAGGCACGATGTACCTATTACCACCGTAAGGCACGATGTACCTATTACCACCGTAAGGCACGATGTACCTATTACCACCGTAAGGCACGATGTACCTATTACCACCGTAAGGCACGATGTACCTATTACCACCGTAAGGCACGATGTACCTATTACCACCGTAAGGCACGATGTACCTATTACCACCGTAAGGCACGATGTACCTATTACCACCGTAAGGCACGATGTACCTATTACCACCGTAAGGCACGATGTACCTATTACCACCGTAAGGCACGATGTACCTATTACCACCGTAAGGCACGATGTACCTATTACCACCGTAAGGCACGATGTACCTATTACCACCGTAAGGCACGATGTACCTATTACCACCGTAAGGCACGATGTACCTATTACCACCGTAAGGCACAGGTTATGCATAACACTTAACATCTAATTAGCTCGAGCATTCATCGTATTTAGTTTAGATTTCCACCTTTAACCTAAACTAATCCATACTATCATCTTTTCACGTTAGGGCCCTTAAAACGTGCACGTGTCATGGCAACCTAAAAAGGTCTAGTGTTCTAGATGAACAAGCCACATATACATGCACATAACAACATTACAACATATCATTAACCACCGTTCATCATATCATATCATATCATAAACATATCATTAACCACCGTTCATCATAACATATCATATCGTAAACATATCATTAACCACCGTTCATCATAACATATCATATCGTAAACATATCATTAACCACCGTTCATCATATCATATCATAAACATAACTACGGGGAAGCATCATAGGCATCATCATCATTATTCCCCGAGTACCTCCCATATCAACCCAACCACATTATAGGTTATACATTACCGTTATGGAGGTTATAGTTTATGAAACCATTTATGTTGCACCCTCAGCGTGACAAAAGTAGTGTATCTTACCTCGTAGTAGTGTATGCGCGTAAACAACAGCTAGTAGTGCTTAATAGTAATCCCCCGACACCTATCGTTCATTAACATATGAAGTATAAGTCATTTGGGACCTTAAATGGACTTGAAAACGAACTTAGATTTGTTCTTACGAACTTAATTCCATAAAACGAACTTAACTGCTTTCTGATCAAAACGAACTTTAAATTCGTTTGCCCAACGAATTTAATCATCCACAAACGAATTTAGACATCTCAAACGAACTTAATCTTTGTTTTCCAAAACGACTTTAGCCAACGGATTTAACAAACGAAATTAGTCTTCTTTTAAACGAAAATAGCTTGAACGAAGTTAAACTTCGTTTTGTCAAACGAACTTAGATTTCCAGAAAACGAATTTAAGCTTCAGGAACGAATTTAAACTCAACTTCGTCCAGAATTCAGAAAACGACCCTTTTCTTCATTTTTTCCAGAAACGAACGACCAAGGCTTCTTCCAAAACACATTTTTGACATAATTAAACATCTTTCGATCATCAAGATCGTTTATACACCCGTTAAACACCATTATGAACATCAATTAACCAAAACATCCTTTAAACTCTAATTAATTGCAAAACCCTTTTAAAATCAGTTTTGAATCAATATTAAAACATCTTTTGATCTGAAAATACAATTAACAACCATTGATTACCTGATTGCTTTGATAGCCAATTGAAAGTAATCCAAAATACTCAATCAATTCAACCAAAACTTGATCAAAATCGGTTAAGGAATTGGAGAGGCTGTGCAGGTGTTGTTAATTAGATTAATTACTGGAAAATGATCCTAGATTAGGTTAATCTTAACTTAATCCCGTTTTTAACTTTACACCTTTGGCAAAACTAGTCCCTGGACTTCATATCGACTTTATTTCACATTAAAACACCTATTGGGGATATACGTAACACATTAAAGCACTTTCGCACACTACCAAGGCCTTTTACACATCATTTAATCCACTTTATTGTCACTCATTAAAGATAATTAAATCTTACATATAGGGCACATAAACATACAAACACATATTTCCACGTAAACATATCACGGACTTAGAATTTGACCTAACGACGTTAGTCAACATATACGTTTAAGTTTTGGGATGTTACATGCTGCTTCACCTCAGATATCAGGTTCCACTGAATTACCCCAATCTGAACAGTTTCATGATGCAAATCATGATCTGCAGGAGGAAGATGATGAGACTGAGGTAGTCTTTTCTGAAGCACCTCCTGAAGTAATTTAGAGGAGTTCTTGCACTGATATCATTGTTCATCCTGGTCAATACACTAAGTGGACAAGAGCACATCCAATCGAGCAAATCATTGGAAATTCCACTAGTGGGTTCAGACCAGAAGAGCCACAAGCGATCAATGCTTAAATGTCAGCTTCTTATCACTAATAGAACCGAAGAAGATTGACGAGGCTATAAATGACCCTAGCTGGATTGAAGCCATGCAAGATGAGCTTAATCAGTTTAAAAGGAACGATGTTTGGGAACTTGTTCCTTGTCCTAGCAATCTAAAGAAAGAGCCAATTGGGACAAGATGGGTCTTCAGAAACAAGATGGATGAAGATGGTCACGTGATTCGAAACAAGGCAAGACTTGTTGCAAAGGGTTACTCTCAAGAAGAAGGAGTAGACTTTGATGAAACTTTTGCACCAGTTGCTAGACTAGAAGCTATCAGAATTTTCTTAGCTTTTGTAGCTCATCATGAGTTCAAAGTCTATCAGATGGGTTCATTAATGAAGAAAAACCTCACTTGGGTGTACAGACTGAACAATGTTGGAATTCATCTGCCCAAGACACATATTAAATTGACGTGGCTAGTACGTGATGATCCAAGTCGGGTCATACCCAATAACAAGCTAGACAAACACTTATGGTATTTATTTATATGATTTGATCTTTAAATAAATATCACTACTTGAAACATTTAGAAAGTGGTTTTCTAAATAATAGCACTTGAGATATGTAAATAAATTATATGGATGATTTATTTTGAGAGAAATGTGAAATATGTTTATTTGGCAAAATAAACATTTATGTGTGTTGTATATAATATGTAATATGTTACATAAGATATGTAACAAGTTATGTTGCATTTTATATACAAAATGTACAAGTAAATGGTTTATAAAATTTGGACACAAAATTTGTTTGTGACCACCCCTTGGGGCCGGCCCCCTTCCCCCCCCATGTGCCTTTGAAGTAATTTTGTTATACTTATAGCACATGGGGTGATGTACACAACACACAAGACACACAACACTCAACATAGAGTGTATCACTCTTACACTCAAGAGTAAGAACTCTCTCAACTTTCTCAAGAGCAAAAACCTCTTCTTTTCTCTTGGTAATTTCGGCATCAAGGAGGACAAAAAGGGAAGGGTTTTTCAAGTTTAAATCCTAGCACATTTGGGTGTTTGTTGATAGTTTGGGGTATACAAGCTTGAGGTTCTTCTAGGTTGAAGACTTGCCACTTCAAGATCATCATCTCCTTCATTCCACCTTCTCATAAGCTTGGAAGAAGGTAGTCTTCTAAAACACCCTATGGTTGTTGTTTTGTATGTATGCTATTCATATACATGGATCCTTATTGTTTGGGTTTTTCCTTTAAAAGTTAAACTTTGGTTTTAACCACATATAACACATTGAATTGGTTCAATTTTCCGCTGCGTTTTAATATTATAAGGATAATATTACTTTGATAAAAACCCAAAAATCCCAACAATGGCATCTAGAGCCGGTTATATGGATACATACATCAAAAGTTGATATTTTGTTTGGACAAAATCCAATGTTTTGGCCTTTTTGGCAATGGCCGAAACTAATACACAAAAAGGAGGTTCCCTTTTTCTTGTGTATTTTAGTGTCACAACTTAGCCAAGAGACCTTGTGAATGTTTGTGATTTGTGGATGTGTTTGTATTCTATTTAATTATTAAATGTTTGTAATAGTTAAATAGGATTTTCTTCATTCATTTGGTTATGTAATCTATTTATTTCATTTGGTATGTAATAAGTAGATTAGTTGCATTTTTTCTTGTAAATGTAATCTCCAAGAAGAAGCATCAAAAGGTTTGGGGCTGAAGTTGGAGGCCAAATGAAGAAACCAGTGACTTCCCACTGCGGCGCAGTGGGAATATGTCAAACCCACTGCGGCGCAGTGGGGTTTATGTAGCCGAAGACAGTGACTTCCCACTGCGGCGCAGTGGGAGTATGTCAAACCCACTGCGGCGCAGTGGGGGATAATGCAGCCGAAGACCAGTGAGTTCCCACTGCGGCGCAGTGGGAGTGTATTAGACCCACTGCGGCGCAGTGGGTTATCAAAAGGAAGAAAATTGTTCAAAACACATCACAAAAGGTTACTTGAAGCATTTGGATGCAAGATCAAGTGGGAGCTCAACTAACACAATATTTTGTGTTACTTTGTCCCTTAGGATGAGACCTTTTGACCCACTTGTTTCGGCTAACAAGTGTGGTCAAAATAGTTGGCTAATGTTGTGCACTTATTATTATGTTTGTCATGTTTGTTTGGTTGTTTATTTTTTGTCATGTGGATGCTTAAAAACCAATAAACTAAAAGACACACATAAAGATTAAAATTGGTTTTAATATTGACATTAACTTGGTAAAATAAAATGGGTTTTATTAAAAGTTAATGGTCACAATTATAAAAATGGATTTTATAAAAGAACCTTGAAATTTGGATTTCAAAAATTCATTATGGTACATAGTTTTAACTAGAATATAAAAACTCAAACGACCCTTTAAAAACAAGTTAAACGCCATCCTTTTATACAACACTTAATTATTTGGGAACTCTTTGTAGGATAAAGGTCACCTAACTACTTTGAGGGAACTTATAAGTTAAGGTAAATTTATTGTACTTATGGGATAAAGGTCACCTAACCACTAGTATAAGATAAATTTACATGTGTGTATAAGTAGGACAACTTTATTTGGAAGCCATGTGATTAGGGTCACCGAAGCATGGTAACCAAAGGCGTTGATGGGATTAAACATGCCAACTTAATATAAGATATTAAACCGGTCCCATACCACTAGAAATTGCAAAGTGTTGCAATTGTCAAACGTTAACTACCTTGTTAATTTAGATCATGGGATAAAGGTCACCTAACCATCATTTAAATGTAACGTTGGATTCTAGATTTTAATTATTAATTGTCCATGAGACATAAAAGGGTATTAACAATTAAAATTTATATTTGATATCGAAAATACTAATAAAGAACTTTGTTAATCTTGTAGATGGCCGCTAACAATGCAATAAACCCCAACCCAAACGTCCATAACTTTTCACTAAGATCCATCCTTGAAAAGGATCGTCTTAACCAAAATAACTTTGTGGATTGGTTTCGTAACCTGAGAATTGTTCTCAGGCACGAAAAGAAATCCTATATTTTAGACGATCCTATTCCTGATGAGCCCGAAGAAACTGATGTTGAAGCCTATAATGATTGGGCTAAATATGTCGAGGACTCCGTGCAAGTTAGTTGCATAATGCTAGCGAGTATGACTCCCGAACTCCAAAAGGAGTTCGAGCACCATGGGGCATACGACATGATTACCCAACTCAAGGAAATGTTCCAACAAAAGGCAAGGGTGAACGCTTCGAAACGGTTCGAGCGCTTCATGCATGTCGCTGGATGATTCACAACCCGTCTCAACATATGTTCTTAAAATGAAAAGCTACATTGATCGCCTCGAAAGGCTTAATTGTCCCGTCTCAAATGAGTTAGCTACGGATATGATCCTTAACTCATTATCTAAGAGATTTGAATGGATGGGACAAGACCGTTTCCGAGCTCCATGGGATGCTCAAAACGGCCGAGGCTAGTATGGGAGGAAAAGTTCAACCCGTTCTCACGATCAATGAAGGCGGAAAGAAAAGGGCTTACTCCGGACCCAAGGCAAATGTTGCTAAGGGAAAGGGTAACAACAAAGGGAATTTTAAAGGCAAAGGAAAGGGAAAAATGGATACCCCAAAAGCGAAGAAGCAAAAGGTTGCTGTCAATGACCCATGCTTTGAGTGTGGGGAGGTAGGACATTGGAAACGTAATTGTCCAACCTATCTCAAAGAGTTAAAAGCTAAGAGGGATGCAGGGCAAACCTCAGGTACAATATTTATGATATATATTGAGCTTAATACTGTTTTTTCTTACATATGGGTATTGGATACCGGATGTGGAACTCATATTTGTAATATGTTACAGGGGTTCATAAGAAAGAAGCACATCAAGAAGGGAGACATTAGTCTCTTTATGGGCAATGGTGCATTGGTGCATGTTGAAGCCCAAGGAGACTATCTTTTGAACTTCCAAATGGTTTGGAAATTGTATTGAACAATGTTTTGTATGCACCTAGTTTGACTAGGAGTATTATTTCTGTCTCCCGTTTAAGACATGTTGGATATGATTTTAATTTTGTTAACAATGATATCCATGTTTCTATGAATGATGTATTTTATTTTAAAGCTATGCCTTTAAATGGTATTTATGAATTAGTTCATGAAAACCAAACATATGATAACTCAATGTACCAAGCTACCACCAAGAAACTTAAATTAGATTTAAGTGAAACCTATATTTGGCATTGTCGTCTTGGCCATATAAATAAGAATCGCATACTAACACTTCAAAAGAATGGTCTTTTGAAAAACAAAATCAAATGATTCATTTAATGTATGTGAATCTTGTTTACAAGGCAAGATGACTAAAGCACCTTTCAAAGGCACTAATGAAAGGGCAAAAGATTTATTAGGTATCATACATTCGGATGTATGTGGTCCTTTTAAGCCAATGACTAGAAATGGTGAAAGATACTTCATTACATTCACCGATGACTATAGTCGTTACGGTTATGTATACTTATTAAAACATAAGAGTGAAGCTTTTGAAATGTTCAAAATTTTTCAAGAATGAAGTAGAAAACCAACTCAGTAAGACAATAAAAATTCTTCGTTCTGATAGAGGAGGTGAATACCTAAGTGATGCTTTTCAAGATCATCTTAGAAGTTGTGGGATTGTCTCACAACTAACTCCACTGGAACACCACAACATAATGGTGTGTCTGAAAGGAGGAATCGAACTCTATTAGATATGGTTCGTTCCATGATGAGCAAAAGCTCACTACCTCTATCATTTTGGGGATATGCCATAATCTCTGCTGCCCGTATTTTAAATATGGCTCCCACCAAGAAAGTGGAGAAAACACCTTTTGAAATATGGCATGGAAGAGTTCCATCTTTATCATATTTAAAGGTATGGGTTGTGAGGCTTATGTAAGACATGATGCCTCAAACAAATTAGAGCCCGATCCACTAAGTGTATCTTTGTAGGATATCCCAAAGATGATTTGGGATATTATTTCTACAATCCTAATGAGCAAAATGTATTTGTTGCTCGAAAGGCTGAGTTCTTGGAAACTAAATTCCTTATGGAAGGAACTAGTTCCAGAACAGTGGAACTTGAAGAAGAAGATCAAGAACCACTGACAGATACACACTTGGGTGACACTAGCATTCAACAAAAGGATGTTGAAGATGATCAAAGGGTTGATCAAGACACACAAAACGTTCGTAGATCTGGTAGAGCTACTTATCCACCTGAGAGATATGGATTTCTCGTGGATGAATGCTACATGGTAGTTTCTGATGAACGTACCACCTACCATGATGCTATGTCCAAATCAGATTCGGACAAATGGCTAGAGGCCATGAACGCTGAGATGCAATCCATGTATGACAACCAAGTTTGGGAATTGGTTGTTGAACCTCCTAATTCCAAAGTAGTTGGAAGTAAGTGGGTGTTCAAATTGAAACACGATATGCATGGAAACTTGAGTACTTATAAAGCTAGACTTGTAGCAAAAGGTTTCACTCAAACTCGAGGGTCGATTATGATGAAACTTTTTCGCCTGTGGCAATGCTAAAGTCTATTAGGATATTATTCGCCATAGCCGCACATTATGACTATGAGATATGGCAAATGGATGTCAAAACCGCTTTTCTAAATGGATATCTTGAGGAAGATGTCTATATGGATCAGCCTGAAGGTTTGTCGATCCTAAGCATCCTAATAAAGTATGCAAGTTAAAGAAATCAATCTATGGATTGAAACAAGCATCAAGAAGCTGGAATCGTCGTTTTGATGAAGAAGTCAAGAAATTTGGCTTCATCAAAAACGCTGATGAGGCTTGTGTGTATAAGAAGGCTAGTGGGAGCATCATTACTTTTCTAGTATTATATGTCGATGACATTCTACTATTTGGAAATGACATTCCAACCTTGGAAGGTGTAAAAGCCTGGCTTGGAAGTTGCTTTTCCATTAAGGATCTTGGTGAAGCCGCCTATATTTTGGAATAAGGATCTATAGGGATAGATCAAGGCGCTTAATAGGTTTGAATCAAAGTGCATACATAGACAAGATCTTGAAAAGGTTCAAGATGGAAAACTCCAAAAAGGGTTTGGTGCCTATTCAAAGAGGAACTATATTGAGTACTTCTCAATCTCCCAGCTCAAAAGTTGAGCAAGAGAGAATGAGTGGAATCCCATATGCATCTGCTATAGGATCCATCATGTATGCTATGATATGCACGAGACCGGACGTGTCATGCGCTTTAAGCATGACAAGTAGATACCAGCAAAATCCAGGAGATAGTCATTGGATGGCTGTCAAATATATATTGAAATATCTTAGAAACACTAAGGATATGTTCTTAATATATGGATCTGGTGAGGAGGAACTCGTTGTAAAGGGTTACACGGATGCGAGTTTCCAAACTGATCGAGATGATTCTCGATCACAATCGGGGTATATCTTCATTCTAAATGGAGGAGCTGTTTCTTGGAAAAGCTCAAAGCAAGATGTGGTTGCATTGTCCACTACAGAGTCTGAATACATCGCCGCTTCTTTAGCAGCACAAGAAGCTGCATGGTTGAAGAAATTCATTGCCGATCTAGGGGTTGTTCCTTCCATTCAAGAACCCCTAAAAATTCTTTGTGATAACGAGGGTGCGATTGCTCAAATCAAGGAACCTCGTGCACATCAAAAGACTAGGCACATTGAGCGGAGATTCAACTACATAAGGGATGAAGTTGAAAAGGGAAAGATATGTATTCACAAAGTTCACACTGATCAAAATGTTGCGGATCCACTCACGAAGCTCCTTGAAAGGCCCAAGCATGAGAGACATACTTGTGCCATGGGACTTCGATATTCTAGTGATTGGATTTGATCTATTTTATGTATTTGGATATCGGAACACTTGTATTTATTAACACTATTTATATGAATATTGGTATTATGCATTTAAATTGTGTTATGTTCCATTTTTGCATGTTTAAATCCATGAATAAGTTAATTATTCTAAATGTCCGTAGTCGATCATATTGTGGGAACAAATATGAATGTAAGATTATTATGAACTTGGATTGGTAGATATTCAAAAGGTTTTGAATATAGAGCAAAGTGTTGCTACCAAGGTTCATAGATATTTGTGGGATACAAATATTGGACTGACCTGCATTCAAGCATTACTACATGGAATCTCTGTGATTGATCATAAGTAATCTTGAGTTAAAAGGCGAATATCATTGTATCCTCAGACCTGAGATACATATTGGGTCTTGATATTCACTGAATATTATACTTTGACATAGCTCTTCGCTGTTCTGAAACATGGCAGTACATAAGACTAAGCTCAGGTATGATATAAGGTGATTGTGAAGGACATATGTAGTCGAGATGGAATTTGTCCCTCTTATTCGTTGAGAGTTAGATGTCTAAGGCCTGTTACAAAGTTAAATCAATAGAGAATGATCACTCTGTGTCTCTAAGATTTAACATGACATCTGTGACAAAAGGATAAATGATCGATTCACCTAAATCATTTCAAGTAAGGGACTTGAAGAGGATGATGTTATTGAATGGCACTTCATCATACGTATTAGGGGTAGCAAACCGTTGTTAGGCGGTATTTGCTGCTTGCGTCAATCTTCTATGAATCTTGTGCAAGTGGGAGATTGTTGGAATTCGTCTGCCCAAGACACATATTAAATTGACGTGGCTAGTACGTGATGATCCAAGTCGGGTCATACCCAATAACAAGCTAGACAAACACTTATGGTATTTATTTATATGATTTGATCTTTAAATAAATATCACTACTTGAAACATTTAGAAAGTGGTTTTTCTAAATAATAGCACTTGAGATATGTAAATAAATTATATGGATGATTTATTTTGAGAGAAATGTAAATATGTTTATTTGGCAAAATAAACATTTATGTGTGTTGTATATAATATGTAATATGTTACATAAGATATGTAACAAGTTATGTTGCATTTTATATACAAAATGTACAAGTAAATGGTTTATAAAATTTGGACACAAAATTTGTTTGTGACCACCCCTTGGGGCCGGCCCCCTTCCCCCCCCATGTGCCTTTGAAGTAATTTTGTTATACTTATAGCACATGGGGTGATGTACACAACACACAAGACACACAACACTCAACATAGAGTGTATCACTCTTACACTCAAGAGTAAGAACTCTCTCAACTTTCTCAAGAGCAAAAACCTCTTCTTTCTCTTGGTAATTTCGGCATCAAGGAGGACAAAAGGGAAGGGTTTTTCAAGTTTAAATCCTAGCACATTTGGGTGTTTGTTGATAGTTTGGGGTATACAAGCTTGAGGTTCTTCTAGGTTGAAGACTTGCCACTTCAAGATCATCATCTCCTTCATTCCACCTTCTCATAAGCTTGGAAGAAGGTAGTCTTCTAAAACACCCTATGGTTGTTGTTTTGTATGTATGCTATTCATATACATGGATCCTTATTGTTTGGGTTTTCTTTAAAAGGTTAAACTTTGGTTTTAACCACATATAACAAATTGAATTGGTTCAATTTTCCGCTGCGTTTTAATATTATAAGGATAATATTACTTTGATAAAAACCCAAAAATCCCAACAAAGCTTTATATGGTCTGAGACAAGCACCTAGAGCCTGGTATGATACTCTTACTAAACATCTTCTGAAAAATGGTTTTAAAAGGGGTGTAATAGATAGCACTTTATTCATATTGCATGATAAAAGTGATATCTTACTTGTACAAGTTTATGTTGATGATATTGTGTTTGGGTCTACAAATAACAAAATGTGTGAACAGTTTTCTGAAATAATGTCATCTGAGTATGATGGGTGAACTGACATATTTTCTAGGTCTTCAAGTGAAACAAACCAGTGATGGTATTTTTATAAATCAAGAAAAATATGTCAGAGATTTATTAAAGAAATATCAATTTGATTCAGTCTCATCAAAAGATACTCCTATTTCTGCACCATTAACTTTGGACCTCAGATCCCAATGGAAAACAAGTGGATCCCACAAATATCGTGGTATGGTGGGATCCCTCATGTACTTAACTGCTAGTAGACCTGACATAATGTTTGCAACATGCCTTTGTGCAAGATTTCAGTCTGATCCCAGAAAAGCACACGCAAATGCTGTGAAAAGGATTTTCAGATACCTTAAAGGTGTCCCCAGACTTGGTCTTTGGTATCCCAAAGGCTCAAGTCTAGATCTAATGGGTTATTAAGATTCTGATCATGCAGGTTGTAAGATAGATAGGAAAAGTACCACAGGTGGTTGTCATTTCCTAGGTGGCAAATTGGTTAGTTGGACAAGTAAGAAACAGACTGCAGTATCACTCTCCACAGCTGAAGCTGAATACATTTCTGCAGCCAGTTGCTGCGCTCAGATCTTGTGGATGAAGAACCAACTAACTGATTATGGTGTTAAGTATACAAAGACTCCAATATTTTGTGATAACACCAGTGCCATTGCCATCTCTCACAATCTTGTCATGCACTCCAAAACCAAGCACATCGACCTCAGGTATCATTTTATTAGAGATCACATTATTAAAGGTGACATTGAACTTCATTTCATTCCCACTGATAAACAACTCGCTGATATTTTTACAAAACCCTTGGATGTCAAAACGTTTAAACATCTCATCAGTGAGTTAGGTATGCTAAATCCTGTATAGCATCACCTCAGGGGGAAGTGTCAAACATTTTTATGTTTAAAAGGAATTTTTCTCTAAGGGGGAACTTTGCTTTCAGAAAAATATTTTGACTGAAATGCCTCAGAATTTCTGAAATGATTTCAGAATAATTGTGTAAACTGAGATGGTTCAGATTCCTTGATTCTGATCATGCTCAGATTTTGTATATTATTTCTGAAATGATTTCAGAATAATTGTGTAAACTGAGATGGTTCAGATTCCTTGATTCTGATCATGCTCAGATTTTGTATATTATTTCTGAAATGAGTCTGTCCTTTATAATGTATTTTGGATACTTGGTCGTTGTGTGAACACGTGAAGGTTACTGTTTAACGTTTGAATAATGATGCTTTTGCTGACGTGTCACACAAGTTGCGCCGTAAATGGAAAGTAATGATCACCTTTTCTGTAAAATGTTGAAAAGTTTTGTGAAAATGTGGGGTCATAGCCGTCGTTGCATTAAATGCGGACGTATACCCAAAAATTATTTTCGGACTTCAAACCCGATCAAAACTGATTTCATTTTAATAATATTTCATTTTTGGGTTTGAATTTCAAAATCATTTTATTTATTTATTTTGGAAAAACCCTTTGTATTCCATCATAAATATAAATACCTTTCCCAACACAATTCCTTCATTTACTTCTCCTTCATTTACTCCCAATCATCATTCTCTCTCTTTTTCTCATTCCTTCATAACTCCAAAACCCTAAATACATCTTTCATATTCAGTTTTCCCTTGTAGAAATAATGGCTAAAGTAGTCAAATCACTCATATCTTTCGAATACAAACCATCTAAGGTAGTCAAGGCCAGTGCACAATGGCCAAAAGGGTTCGAGCCATCGACCCTTCGATTCAATATGAATAATTTCATGGCTGCACTGAACGCCAAAGGCAAAACTCTAATGGGGAGGATAAATAAATTTCTTGAACAATCCCCTCTCATTACGCCTTGACTGCAAATCCTCAAGTAATGTATCATAGATACTTACTTGAATTCTGGTATACTGCTACTCTTAGCAAGGATGAAAAGTCCATTGCTTTTTCTTTACAAGAAGGCAAAGCAGTATATCCTTTCACTTGATGGGTTTCGGGAGGCCCTTCATTTGAACTATCTTCCCTCTTCTACAGCCTATGCTAAAAGGCTTAAAGGAGTCAATTTCAGGGAAGTACTGCACGCCATGGGTCACGATGACATGGTTGATGCAGAACACAATCTGAGAACATCTGGACATATTTTTCTGTCTGGATTTAAAAATTGTTGGCGATATTTCTGGACTCAGATTGTGGAGTGCCTTGGAGGAAACTGGGGTGGATTGGACCAGATTTCCTTGACACAAGTAGAGATTGGGTATTACTTGTGGCATGGGATTGAGGTGGACTTCGCTGAGATACTTTTCTCTCAGCTGGTAACAAAATTAAAAGGGAAAAGAAGTCCACATATCTCATTCCCTAGATTTTTGAGCATCTGCTTCATGAATATGCTTGGAGATGCGTATCATTTGGAGGGGCTTGAATCATCCGCAACGGAGTTCTGCAGGGATCTATCAAAGCTGTCTACTTCAGATCCAGAACCAGAACTCTCCGCTGCAATGCTTCAGGTAATTTCTAAAACTGAAACAGCACGACCGGCTGGCTCAGAAAGGTCACCGAGCGGGTCGCAAAAGAATGCGAACCCATTGGTGCACCTGGTGGTCAAATGTTGAAGTTGTTTAAACCCCCAGCAACTTCTTCTACCCAACCACCACCCCCTCATCCACTGACCAACCTGAGGATCTCCCAAAAGATCCCTCAGGATCTCCAAAGGGCATTTTAAAACGACGTAAATTTAAGAAGTCCTCACAGCCCAAGGACATTAGTACCGAAGCAAACCCCTCTGGATCTTCCCAACAAGAACCAGAGGAATCGAGTCTAAAGGGAAACCCACAAGCAGCCATCTCCAAAACTTCTTTAGGAGGAGATGGTGAAGAAAATATTAGTGTGTCCGCCCAGCATACAATATGTTAGAAATATAAATGTAGTAATTGATTTGTGTACCTTATGTTAATTTGTACTTATATTGTAATCTTGTTACAATGGAAGGGGGCATAGTGTAAATAGCTCATATGTATATAAACCCCTCCATTATGTTAATTGTAACCTTTCACCCCATAATACAAACTAAACTTTCCCTGACTTCTCTCTACTTTCTCTCTCTTCAAACCGCCATTAACACACACTCTAACACACACAAAAGCTCGAATTCTATACTTAACAATTGGTATCAGAGCACAATCAGCATATCTGAGCGATCCAAAAGCTTATTACAAGCTTAATTTGTGCTTAATTTTAGAATTTGAGTAATTTTTCTGAAAGGTTCATTTGCAGAGCTCACTGTTTCAGTGATTTCTGCAAATTAAGTGTGTTTTTGTTTGAATTTTGTTCATCGTTCGATTTATAATCAGTATATCTTCCTTCGCTATCAATTTCAGAAGCTAATTTCATCATTTGAGTTGTTTTTGATCGAGCTCTACAAATCGCATGTTTGTGTGGGTTTGAATTTCAGTTGAAATTAGCATTTAATTTGTTCGAGGATTTGTGCGCATTGATTTTCTGAACATTTTGATATAAAATTCGAGTTCTAATTCGCAAAAATGAAGAAGATATCGAAGATTTACAGTCTTCTCTGCAAATAAGGGGTTGGCTGAACGAACAAGATAACCAGTAACCGACTATTTTGTCGTGTAGTGGTTACTCGTATTTGCAGAAGTCGTTGGCTAAAGTGTTGTTCTTACTTGTACTATTTGCAGAGCTTTTTGCTCGGCAAATAGTTATTTCAAGAAATTTGGTTAGTGTAAAGTTCACTTGTTCTATTTGCAGAGCTTTGCTCGGCAAATAGTTGTTTTTGAGAATTCTTGATTTGTGACTGGTGCTACTTGCATTGTTTGCAGAGGTTTAAGCTCGGCAAACAAGTGTTTTTGGTTGGTGTGACTAAGTACAAGTTCTATTTGTACTGTTTGCAGAGATATTTGCTCGGCAAATAGTTGAATTTGATTCTTCGACCAAGTGACTTTCTTAGTTGTGCTGTTTGCAGAGGTTTTTACTCGGCATTCAGTTGTTTTTGATTGTTGATCAGAGTACTTGGGTTGCGACTTGGTCACTTACACCATTTGCAGAGGATTAAGCTCGGCACTTAGTTGTTTTTAAGATTCTCAAATCAAAATTTTTCAAGAAAATTTCTCAAAACCATTTTTCATCAATATTCTTCGCGTGGGTAGGAAAATCAAAATTTTTCAAAATTTTTAATATTCTTACTTGTTCTATTTGCAGAGGTTTAAGCTCTGCATTTAGTTGAAATTGAAAATTACCAAATTTTTCTAAGTCTTTAATTGCTTGAAATGGCTTCAAGGGAAGCTTTAGCACTTGGTTCTGAAGGAAGACCACCTGTCTTGTTTAGAGGATCTTATCCTCAATGGAAGAAAAGGTTTCTGAACTGGATAGACAGGCAGAAGAATGGAAAACTCTAAGGAAATCATACAAAGATGGTCCTGAAATTCCAAAGAACCCAGTTAATGGAGAAGTTTTACCTGAAGAGAGTTGGAACACAGATCAGAGAAACAGAGTTGAGGCTGACCAAAGTGCAATTGCCTTTCTTTACCAAGCACTTCCTGATGACATCTACTGCAATGTGGATTCCTATGAAACAGGAAAAGACATTTGGGATGAAGTGGAGAAGCAGATGGAAGGATCTGATGTGTCAAACACCATAAGGTTGTCGACTGTTCTGAACATGTATGAAACATTCAAACAACAAAAAGGTGAACCATTGAATGAGGTATACATCAGATTCTGCAATGTCATCAATGAGCTGAGAAAGAATGATGTGAAGAGAACCAATATGGAACTGAACATCAAATTCATCAAAAATCTGGAAGAGAAATGGCAAGTGTATGGAACCCAACTCAACCAACAATCAGACTTCGGAAAACTCACCATTCACACTCTGTTTGAAAAACTACAACTTAATGTTAGGATGTTCAGAGAATTCAGAAGAAGAAAGAAGAGAGTGTACATTCAGATCCATTGGCCTTGGTTGCTGAAAAGAAGACTTCAAGATTGTCAAGACACAGTTTTGTTGAAGTTCAAACTGATTCTGATTCGAGTGAGATGAGTGATTCTGATCTGGATGAGAAACAAAAAGAGATGTACAAAGAACTCGCTTATTTCAGTAAGGCTTTCAAGAAGAAATTCTTCAAGAAGAAACCAACAAACAATCAGCTTAGGACTTCATCAGTCTCTTCGTATGCTAAAATGCGAATGCTCCTAAGTATGATCAGAAGAAAGATTTTGCTGGTGGTGAGAAGAAGTATGACAATCAGAAGAAGTTTGAGAAGAAGGTCATGGATAAGAGAACTGAAGACAGGAAATGCTACAACTGTGGTATCACTGGACATTTTGCCATAAATTGTACTAAACCTCGACAAAAGAACTCCGAGTACTATAAGTACAAACTTTTGCTGGCAAGACAAGAGGAAAGCGGAATTGCTCTTCTCGCTGAGGATGACAAGTGGTTACATCTTTCTGATGAGGAGACAGACGAACTTGCAGCAAATGTATGCTTCATGACAAAGATCAAGAAGTCAAAGGAGTTGGAGGAAAATGATGAAAGTTCTTCTGAAGTCGAGGATGAGGTAATCTCTTTTCCCAAATCAGTGTTAAAACACTACATGGACATGAGTGAAACAGCAAGAAAAGATTGCAGGGAGTTGAGTAAAAAGAATTTAAAATTAAAGAAAGATTTGGAGGACAAAGAAAAAGATTTTCAAATTAAAATTGATTCACTTCAAAAAGATGTTGAAAATTTGAAATCTGAAAAAGCAGTAGTCTCTTTTACTCCAAACTCCAAACTGCATCTTGAGAAACAAGAACTTGAGACCAAAGTTCTTGAAACTGAGCAAGACTGTCAGACAACTTCAAGTTGAAAAGACCAATGAGATGTTTCGAGCAAATGCTTTGGCTGAAGACATTGAGTCTTTGAATGTCAAGATGAAAGAATCTATCCCTGATGTGACGGAATTTGAAAACAAAATTTCTGACCTAAAATATGAATGTTGTATAAAAGATTCTCTTAAACAAAAACTTGATAAAGAAAATGATGAACTGAAAGCTGAAATCAAGTCTTATCAAGAAAAGTTGTATAAGATCAATCGTTCATATCAACAAGTCTTTTTAAATAGGCCAAGAAGTTCAGAAACAATATTCACATCAGGGTTGGGTTATAACAATCCAAAATGTTTGCTCGAAGCACAAGAAGAAGTCCCATCATTATACAACGAATCTTATTTGAGATGTGGGATGACAGACCAATTTGTGAGACCGACTGATAGTGATTATGAGGCTGATGATTTTCTAGAAAAGGGTGCAAAAGTCTATTTTAACTATGCGTTAATGGATGAGTCATATGATTTCTTCGCTAACTCTACACATAAAACAATCAAAGACAATCATGAGGCTGTCATACCCGAAATTCTTGAGTGTTTTACTGAAAAACCTTTGGAAAATCCTATTCCTATTCCAAAACCTGAAAATTTAAGACCTTATGTACCACAAAAAGTTTTGGAAAAGGTAATTGAAGATCTGCAAAAGTCTCTTGAGGAAAAGCAATCTTTATCATTGACCAACCCAAGATAGACTCCAAAGTTTGTGATCCATCTGGATGTTCTGTGAGTTCTATATGTGAAAGTGTAAATGCTTCAGTCCAAACTGAAAAAGAATCTTAGATCTTTGATATGTGCAAAATTGATTTTGACCGAAAGTTTTCTGAATCATTTGAAAAAATCAATGAGAAGATTTTATCCATGAAAAAGAAAACCACTGTGTTTGAAGAGAATCATCCAATTCATGTTCAAAATGTGAATGTAGACATAAAGAAAGTTGTTCATGTGTCTGTGCAAACTGATGGTGATTTAGATGATGTTCATGATGTTGATGATTATTTTTTCCCGATTACTTCTGAAACTCAGACTTTTACCAAGTTTTCTGAGGGAACTCAATCATACTTGAATGAAATTGATGCTTTCAAACAAAAGTTTGAAAAAGAAAGAGAACAGAGATTAAGTGTGCTAAAGGAACTTAATGATTTAAAAGTTTTGTGTGCTGTACAGGATTGCAAGAAATAGCAATAGCACTCTTTGAGTCACAGTAAATGGGAATTCTGTTGAATTGAAATCCATAATCAGTCAACTGAGTCTTTCATCCAGCAATCCCAAGGAAAGTCATTTCCAGGCCGTTAAACGGATCTTCCGATACCTGAAAGGCACAGTGAACCTTGGTCTCTGGTATCCAAGGGATACCGGGTTTCAGTTAATTGCATATTCGGATGCTGACCATGCAGGTTGTAAGCTTGATCGAAAGAGTACTTCTGGAAGTGTACAGTTTCTAGGGGATAGATTGGTCAGTTGGTCTTCAAAGAAACAGAATTGTGTATCCACATCTACTGCAGAAGCTGAATACGTTGCTGCGGCAAGCTGTTGTTCACAAGTTCTTTGGATGAAGACTCAGTTGACTGATTATGGATTCCAATTCAACAGAATTCCCATTTACTGTGACTCAAAGAGTGCTATTGCTATTTCTTGCAATCCTGTACAGCACACAAAGACCAAGCACATAGATGTTCGGTACCATTTTCTTAAAGATCATGTCGAGAAAGGTAACATCGAACTCTATTTTGTCCCAACAGACTACCAACTTGCAGACCTTTTCACCAAACCTTTGGATGAAAACAGGTTTAATTTTCTGAAAACCAAGTTGGGAATGCTAGATTTACAAACTTAAATGCTTTCATGCCATGTGTTCTATGTTCATTTTCTGTTTCAAACATTGATGTGTTTTATCTGATATTACATGCAATGTTTGAGGGGGAGAAAAAGGGTAGAATGCATGATTTTAGGGGGAGTTTGTAAATTTATTATCTTATATGCTTAATTTGAGGGGGAGTGTGCAAATGCATGTAAATTTTTTTTTGTGTAATTTTCTAGTATGTATAATTGTTTTTAAGTTTTTTTTTTTTGTTGTTATGTGTGTTTGTTTTAAAATTGAAAAACCAAATACAAAATTATAAAATTTTAAAAATGTTAAAAAGATTTTTTTTAATCTGATTTTTTTTTTTCGTTTTTTTTTAATTAGTTTGAAGCCCAAATCCAATATAAGCCCAAAAGGCTTAAGCCCAAAATCATGTTAGCCCAATGTACTTGATTGAAGCCCAAACCTGGTTAGTGATCCGGGTTGACACGCGGGTCATACCCAGACCCGCGACCCGAATATGAGTCTTAAAAGGAAAATGGGCGGGTCAAATAATTCATTTTCGAATTCAAAAACCAAAATATCTCATTTTTTTTCTCTCAAAACTGATCAAACTTCACATCAATCATTCAACATTCTTCATCTTTTTTTATAATAATCATCGTGGAGTTAAACAAGTGTTCATTTTTCTGGATTATTTCATCTTGTTTCATCGACCAAATCGTCAGTTTTGTGGTAAGATTACTTGTTTTCTTTGTGCACGTTAACTGTTTGATTAAATGCCAAGAAGAAATGATATGATCGTTATGTCTATTGTGATGTTTTGGGTTGTGTCTAAATGATGTTAGTTGCATGATTAGGACTATTACTTGTTGTTGTTTTGCTTTTAATGCCTTAATCTGCATACTTTGTGAATTTTTCTGGGTTGATTTGATGATGGGCTGGGTAATAACTTGTGTTTTTGATGAAATGTACCATTTGCAGAGCAGTTTGCTCGGCAAATGATTTGTTTGTTCTTGATCACCTTCAATCATCATTATTTCTGGTTAACTTGTTCTTAATTTTCTCAAACAAGTTTTTGGATCAAAAAGTGTCATTTGCAGAGCTTCTAGCTCGGCAAATGCTTGTTTTTATCAAACCAGTAAATTTTCACCAAGTCATTAAAACAACATAATGCAGAGCATTTTGCTCGGCATTCAAGCCTTTTTGAATTCCAAAAGTTTTACAAGTTTTAAAAACAACTGTTTGCAGAGCAGTTTGCTCGGCAAACAGTGCATTTTGTACAAAACTTGTTCCAAGTCTTAAAACAACTGTTTGCAGAGCATTTTGCTCGGCAAACAGTACAAATTGGATTTCTAAATTTTGTCAAGACTTGAACCATGCATTTGCAGAGCTTTGAGCTCGGCAAATGCATGTAAACTTTTCACTTAGTTTTCAAAATCAACTGTTTGCAGAGCATTTTGCTCGGCAAACAGTACAAAATGAAAATTTTTCACAAAGTTTTAAATCCAACTGTTTGCAGAGCATTTTGCTCGGCAAACAGTACAAAATGAAAATTTTTCACAAAGTTTTAAATCCAACTGTTTGCAGAGCATTTTGCTCGGCAAACAGTACAATTTGAAAATTTTCAAATTGAAATTGTTCTTTATCAACTTTGAAACATGTGTGATTGCTTTATATAAATCCAACTTGAGAGGCACAAGTTGTGAAACCGTAAGACCTTTTCCAATTCCACCATTTTTGATAAACCTGGTTCCTGCTCAGAGTCCTCACCTTAGGGCTTATCTTGAGTGGTTAGTCTCAGCAATGGGGTCTGAAAACCGACAGACTCCTTCCCAAGCTGAGCATAGGTCGCCAAGTGAGGGTCCTAGGTCTGTTAAAAGAAAAAGAGGGGTTAGTGATGAGGGGACCTCTGAGCAGAGGAAAAGAAAGTCAAAAAGAGTTATGTTTGATCAAGATGTTGTATCACCTGAACCTATTTCATCACCTGTTTCACAATCTACACCATCCGTTCAATTTTCACAATCTTCACCTTCGCAATCAACACCTATTCCATCTGTTGTTTCACCAAACCCACCAACTTTTACACCACCTCGCTCATCACCGGTACTTAATCCCACACCACTTGCTTCAGCAATACCTGAAGAACCAACTCCACCACCAGGTAGACGACTTAAAATGGCTGCTAGAAGTGTACTGAAGCAGGCCTCAAAGAAAAAGAAATCCAAAAGAAAACTTAAGTCGTCTAAATCTGCCAGACAAAGTTATGAATCTCAAACAGCAGATGTAAATGAACAACCTGGTGCCTCAGCTGAATTTGATGTTGAACAAATAACTGAAGTAATTCATAATGTTGTATCTGAGGTTGAAACTGAGCATGTTAGCACTGGAGATGATGTTGTGCTGGAGGAACAAGGCGGGACTGAGGGAGGAGTTGAAAATACCAGAGAGGTTGAGAGGTCCGGGTTAGGAAAAGGGCATAAAGAAAACGTTGGCCCTCCGATAGTTGAAACCAATGAGTCTAACCGGGATGTCAACCCTAGGGTAGAAGTCGAGAACTCCCCATTCTCGCTTGCACCGAACTCTCCTCGCCATTCTGACTCCTCACAACAGGAGTTAGTCTCACAAATGCACGGGGAACAGCCACGTTCACCACACTCTCCTCATTTGGAGGATGAGAGTGTTGAAAATAGAGAGGACCAGCCCCACCTCTCGCCTTCAGTTCGTGCACAAGAGTCTAGATCTCCTAGGCACACGGATTCACAAGCCAGTTGAGTACTGGTGCCGGAACAAGCGGAGGGGGACCCACTTTGTGTGACCCTCAAGGACAGCTTGGAAATCCTGCCTTAGCTAACATCACGCCAGCTTTAGCCGCAGGTAACAGTTCTCAAACCGAGACTGGGGGACAGTATGAACGCCGTAGTGACACTGCTGTTCCTCAGGATCAACCTGAGACTGTATTAACGGGCATTCTCAGTGACCCCGGTGTTGTGAGTGGTGTTGCCCAACAACAACAAGTCCAGGACAGTGATTTATCACAGTCTAGGACACAACTTGATTCGGGTTGCGAAGCCCATGAATCTGAAACTGCTGGTGAGGGTATAACCCGAGGATCCGCAGGAAATCCTGAATCAGCTTCGCTGAATTTAGGTCACATTTTAAATGTGCAAACAACCCCCGGGTTGGTTCCTCCACATCAAACACCAACACAAAGAACACCAACACCAACTCAAATTCCATCAACATCAACAAATCTACCAACCAAAGATTCTGCATGTGAAGTTTTGTTAAATATCTTAAGATCGGAGGGTGATTTGTTGACTGTTACTGAAAGAGGAGTGTTGAATGCCTTGGAAGTTAGAGAAAGGGAACTTGCAACTGAAAGAAGAGTCAAAGCCTTACAAGAACAAGTTCAAAGACAAAAGGCTGAGTATGATGCTAAACTAGCTGAATTTGAATTAAGATTGTTGGCATTAGAATCTTGCCGACCGACCTCGGTTCCTTCTCGTCAGGATGATCCTGATTCTGATGATCACCCCGAGGGGGAGAATCAAGGAGAAGGTCAAGCCAACATTGAAAATACTTCGGCAAGTGTTGATGTGAATGTTGGAGATGTGGTGATGGAAGAAAGAGCTGAAGGCAGTAATCAAGATGTGATTGAAGAGGATCAGGCAGAAATTGAAAGATTAGCTGTTGTTAGAGCTAGAGAACTTAATGATGAAACTCAAAGAGAAGTTGACAAAATGGTTAAAGCTTTCAATAAAAGATTTAATGAAAGAAACAATGAAGATGACCCAGAGGAGATAGCAAGAATTGATGAAATAAAAAGAAAATTCAATGAAGTGTTTGGAGATGATTCTGATGATGAAGAAGATGAAGAAAATGAAAATGTTGTTGAAAATGAAGATGAAGGGTATGTGATTGATAATGAGATAGTTGAATATGCTGAGGGAGAAGCAGACATTGAGGCTGCAAAAGACAGTGTAACCTTGGACGAGCCAGAAATAGTTGGAACTCCAATAAACGTTGAAGCTGTTGAGGAACCTGTGTTTGAAGACTTCCCAGATCTTGATTATTTTGAAACAGGTTCGTCGAGCAGAAAAGAAGTTGGAGAATCTTCTACTCAGGGTTTCACTACTCCTCAACTCTATACCTTTGAAGACTTCAATAGCTTTGATGAATTGAGAAAGACTCCTGAGGCTGCATCTCAGAACTTCAAGAAATCAACATATAAACAAGTGTTGAAAGAAGCAATCGTATCCGAGGAGGTTCTCCCTGATTATTTTCCAACAGAATTAACTGAAGAACAAAGGAGATTCATTAATCGGGGATACTTCTTGAGGGATAAAGAAAGAATGGTTGCGCTGGGTGTTAAGCCAAAGGAGGCAGCCAAGAAGTCTAGATTTTTGGAAGAAAGAGCTTTTCCGATATTTTGTGGAGCTACCAAAGTTACCAAGACCAGAAGACCAGAGTTGGATTCGATGTATAAGTTTAAGGAAGCTAGACAAGTTGAAGAATACAAAGAGCTTCTTAAACTCACCAAGCAATATAATCCCAAACTCCTTGAAGAACAAAGAAATCACAAGATATTGGTGCTGGTCAGAGTTATTTTGGTTAAAAGGAATACTATCTCAATCCCAAGTTTCCATGTCAAAAGAGATAATGGCAAGAGCTACAGATTTACTGAAACACAATTCAAGCTGCTGCCCGTTGATGACATTATCTTCCTCTACAATCATTTCTTGAATGCAATGCAGCGATACCGTGAAGATGTTATTGCCTTTGAAGCTGTTAAAAGATATATGTCAAGCTGCATTCAGTACGCTTCATTGGAAGATTTTCAAATAGGATTTGAAGTTGTGAAGAGGAAGATTAATGTGCCGTATCCAGATCAAAGTCTATACACCGCAGATATTGAACAGCTAAGTATTGGTCATATCATAGAAGAACCATCCTTCGGTGTTGTCTTTTTGAATAGCAGAAAGAAGAAGATTTTCATTCGCATGGATGAACTTGCTTCTTATTTTGATGGAACTTTGGAGTTTTGTAAGAATGTGTTGTTGTGCCTGCAAGAAGACGAGCAAGATGAAAAGAAAAAGGAAGTGTTTGATAAAGCAATCTCCAAGATTAATCAAAGACTCGAGTACAGAGACAACATTAGAATGATGAGAGAAGCAAAGAATGTTCAGAAGTCTAAGTACGTCGTACGTCGAAGAGGAGGTTGTTGGATCAAATGCGAGCCTGGTCATCGTCCAGGTCCACAGAACATTCCTCCAAGAAACTTTGCAGACAACATGGTTGTTCTTGATGATAGACCCGAAGGAGAAAATTGGTTCTGGCATCCAAACAAAGATAGACCGAATACAAGAGCTTAAAGAAAGACAAAGACTAGATATTTTTCACAAATCACTACTAAGGGGGAGATTGTTAGAAATATAAATGTAGTAGTTGATTTGTGTACCTTATGTTAATTTGTACTTATATTGTAATCTTGTTACAATGGAAGGGGCATAGTGTAAATAGCTCATATGTATATAAACCCCCTCCATTATGTTAATTGTAACCTTTCAACCCCATAATACAAACCAAACTTTCCCTGACTTCTCTCTACTCTCTCTCTACTTTCTCTCTCTTCAAACCGCCATTAACACACACTCTAACACACACAAAAGCTCGAATTCTATACTTAACAATAGAGTCCGTGTCTGCACGCGCACCCCCTGTTACTTCACAAATCTCACACTCTACTACAGCACGAATTGATGAAGTCTTTGGTGTGACACCACCTGAGACTGAGATTCCAGACTCTACGGCCGATGAAGTGATTCTTGATGACGGTACGAGAATCTTTAAGGCAATCCCCGTGTCTACTGTCTCTGGCGATGAAGCTATGGCTGAGCCAACCAATAAATCTGGTGACGATGCATCTGCAGCAGCAGTTGTTGAACCAGAAGCTGGTTCAGGTACCACTGATCTGAACCAGGGCATATTTGATCAGACTGCAGTTTTAACTGACCTCTGGGATGAAGATGAGCCACCTCAAGGGAATCTTGATTCCTTTGCTGACTTTGAGTTTGATGAGGGCTTACTGGAGGAGAATCAGTCTTCTGATTCTGAGCCAACCTTCGGCCTCACAAACGTCCAACCTCCCCTAGAAATCCAAAATGTTGAACAACCATATCGCCAACCTGAAACTTCACATCAACATCCATATTTTCCACCCGGCTCTGCACCTGCCTATGTTACTTCACCACGTTTTCAACCACAACTCGAACACTTACACCCACAAATTCACCAAGTGCCAAGGCCCATTAATTATGATGGTGAAACTGAAAAGGAGTTGGACTCTACCACTGAATCTGAGAGTCCAACTGAAATGCAATTGGAAAAGGCTTTAGATGGGCTTGGCAAACTTCCCTTTGTGGCTTCTGTTTCTACACAACCACTTCCTCCTTTGAGTGTAGAAGCACAGTTAGAGAAACAAAATGCCGAAGTCCAAAGCCTACTTATCAAGGTTGAGGACTTAACTAAATCTCTAACTGCCAATACTACATCCCTGGCTGAAATGAAGGGTGCTCAGATGTTTATTGGCACTGAGTTCACCAAGGTTGCTGGGAATGAGGGACTAGTAAGTGGGAAGCTAAATGAGCTGGTACATTCATGTAATAAGATAAGTTTGGCTATCAGGGAAGCCTTCAGACTGGCCAAAAGAGATGTGCAAGCTTCAGTTGTTGCGAACTTGACATCTGGTATTGAATTGATAAAACAAGAAGTTCTGGCAGTCGGGAAGGAGGTGAAAGAGTTGGTTAAAAATCCTTTCAATGAGCAATGGGTTCTCAACTTGATATGAGCACGGCTTTTCATCCTCAAACGGATGGACAAAGTGAAAGGACAATTTAAACGCTAGAAGACATGTTGAGGGCTTGTGCTATTAACTTCGGTGGTAATTGGGAAGACCGCTTGCCATTGGTCGAATTTTTGTATAATAATAATTACCATGCAAGCATAGAAATGGCACCATTCAAGGAACTTTATGGTAGGACGTGTCGTTCTCCCCTAGCTTGGGCGGAGATTGGGGAAAGTCAACTTATCGGGCCGGAGATTGTGGTTGAAACGACAAAGGTGATTTCTCAAATTAAAGAATGATGGCAATTGGCCCATGAACGACAAAAGCAGTATGCCGATGTGAGGCGAAGACCATTGGAATTTGAGGTTGGTGATCGCGTGCTATTGAAGGTATCTCCTTGGAAAGGCGTTGCACGCTTTGTGAAACGGGGCAAGCTCGGGCCAAGATACATCGGGCCTTTTAAGATTCTTGAACGGGTGGGAAAAGTAGCATATCGATTAGAACTTCCACAAGAACTTAGTGGCGTTCATGACATGTTTCACATTTGCAACTTGCGCAAGTGTTTAGCGGATCCTACTCATCATGTGCCCATGAACGAAATACAAGTGGATAAGAAACTCAATTTTGTTGAAGAACCAGTTGTGGTGTTAGATCGTGAGGTCAAGAAGCTCAAGAACAAGCGATACACGATTGTCAAGGTTAGATGGAATGCTAGATGTGGAGCCGAGTTCACTTGGGAACGAGAGAACCATTTGAGATCTAAGTACCCACATTTGTTTAGTGATTAGTGTTTTGTTGAATTTCGGGACGAAATCCTTTTTAACGAGGGAATGATGTAACATCCTCTATTTTGACCGTTTGACTTACGTGTGATTTGACTAATTAAATTTTGTTAGTAACTTAATGGAATCCATTTTAGTGACTTAATGACTAGTAATGTGCTTGTCGGGTTGATTTATCGACTTATTATGTGAGACGGCGTTAAACGATGAAAGAATAAACTAGAAATGTAGACGGGTCGATCCATGGGTCTAACCACAACCCACTTACCCAATCCAAGACCCAACCCTATCCTCCCCAAACCCTTACACTCATTTCAACCACCCATTCATTCACTCTTGCATCTCTCTCTCTCTCTCTCTCTAGAATGAATGCAAAAACACACAAGAACATATCTCTCTCTCTCTCTCTAGTTTTCTATCACATTTATTGTTATTCAAGTTAAATTAGTGCAAGAATCATCATCTCTATAATTGTATCTTCTTCATATTTCAATTTAAGTCTTTTGGGTGCAAGAAAATACATTATATGGGTCACTTTTGGGTTCAACTTCTTAGAGACATTTTGGAAGGTAAATTCTTCATCAATTACATCATTTTGTGTTCTTGAACTTGTTTATAGGTCGAATAAGAAGGGTTTTTGGTCAAAATGTCTTTAAAATGAAATTTGGGTTAGATTAGGGTTTTGGAAATGGGTCAAACGATTTGAGCATGAAATTTGTGTTTTGAAGTAAAATTATGACATGGCTTAAGTGTACATAATGCATAAGAAGCAAGTAGCCATCAAACATTTACAAAATTTGTGACTTGATGGTCACACTTATGTTATATATTATGAGTTTGACGTGCATACGGCACATATCTTGATATTGTCATCACTTGTGCTTGTTTATTACACGCTTTTACTTTATTTCGTGAAATCTTATATCATTGTTGTGATTGATGTGGTGACGAATAAAGGCTACTTGTAAGTTGTGATTGCTGTTATCTTATATACAACGTGATTATTGACGATGGTTCTGATGTGTGAAATCGAGTTTGTAAAATTTATAAATAAGTACCCACTAAAAACCGACTACTACACACTTTCAGGCAGTGGACCTGATCGCATATAGTATAGAAAGTAGTAAGTCCGAGATCGTTCGCGGGGATTGGTTTTGAAATAATTGTTTGCTAAAATGGTTTTAGAATAAGGATGGAACCGTAGCCGAATTGCTACCTCACTTTGACAATATGAAATTAAAGAAATTGAAATGACAAGACAATTGAAAGTAAAGAAAGTTCAGACAATATAAATAAAGATCATCCACTTCGAATCCACTTGACTTCAGCTATGATTGCACACGTTAAAAATTGAATTCCTTAGAGTTGACAAGATAATTATGAAAGGATAAAAATGCTCGCGTGGTACCACTAACCGCTCACAAATCACCCAACACCTAAGTTGCTAGTTTAATTCCCCAAGCCGGTACCACCAATGCCTAGAAAATCTCCCCAACAATTAGTTTGCTTGATTATCCAATTACCAATTATGCCTATGTGAATGAAAACGTGGTACCACCAACCGTTTCTAAACACGTTTACCGATTAATCCCTATTATAGATTTGACATTCACCGTCATACCATGAACCAGTGACAACCGACCATAGACAATCGAATCGCAACGATAAACATATTCACCTAGTACCACTAACGATGAACACATAAACCATCAACATCAAAAGAATAAATCTCAAGGAATTAATTGATAAAGATCACGACACAACGATAATTGAATCAACTCATGAATTAAAATATTGCAATCATATCATTCGTCAAGTTTCATCAAAGTGGATGATTATAAATCTAGCCACTCATGCTAAATCGAAAATAACAAACGAAATAGAAAGAGAACATATTGTACCAATATTTGTTGAATGTAAATTGCAAGACTGCGGCGCAGTGGGGTGCATTCTTCCCACTGCGGCGCAGTGGGATGGTGCATTCTTCCCACTGCGGCGCAGTGGGCATGGTGCACCCCCACTGCGGCGCAGTGGGGTTGATTCTTCCCACTGCGGCGCAGTGGGCATGGTGCACCCCACTGCGGCGCAGTGGGCATGGTCCCCACTGCGGCGCAGTGGGCATGGTGCACCCCCACTGCGGCGCAGTGGGCATGGTGCACCCCCACTGCGGCGCAGTGGGGTGTGATTTCCCACTGCGGCGCAGTGGGCATGGTGCACCCCCACTGCGGCGCAGTGGGGTTGATTCTTCCCACTGCGGCGCAGTGGGCATGGTGCACCCCCACTGCGGCGCAGTGGGCATGGTGCACCCCCACTGCGGCGCAGTGGGGTGTGAATTCTTCCCACTGCGGCGCAGTGGGCATGGTGCACCCCACTGCGGCGCAGTGGGCATGGTCCCCCACTGCGGCGCAGTGGGCATGGTGCCACTGCGGCGCAGTGGGCATGGTGCACCCCCACTGCGGCGCAGTGGGCATGGTGCACCCCCACTGCGGCGCAGTGGGGTTGAATTCTTCCCACTGCGGCGCAGTGGGGTTGCATTCTTCCCACTGCGGCGCAGTGGGCATGGTGCACCCCCACTGCGGCGCAGTGGGGTGTGAATTCTTCCCACTGCGGCGCAGTGGGGTTCATTACTTCCCACTGCGGCGCAGTGGGTTCATTCTTCCCACTGCGGCGCAGTGGGCATGGTGACCCACTGCGGCGCAGTGGGCATGGTCCCTTGCCACTGCGGCGCAGTGGGCATGGTGCACCCCCACTGCGGCGCAGTGGGCATGGTGCACCCCCACTGCGGCGCAGTGGGGTTGAATTCTTCCCACTGCGGCGCAGTGGGGTTGCATTCTTCCCACTGCGGCGCAGTGGGGTTGCATTCTTCCCACTGCGGCGCAGTGGGCATGGTGCACCCCCACTGCGGCGCAGTGGGCATGGTGCACCCCCACTGCGGCGCAGTGGGGTGTGAATTCTTCCCACTGCGGCGCAGTGGGGTTCATTACTTCCCACTGCGGCGCAGTGGGTTGCATTCTTCCCACTGCGGCGCAGTGGGATGGTGACCCACTGCGGCGCAGTGGGCATGGTGCACCCCCACTGCGGCGCAGTGGGCATGGTGCACCCCCACTGCGGCGCAGTGGGGTGTGAATTCTTCCCACTGCGGCGCAGTGGGGTTGCATTCTTCCCACTGCGGCGCAGTGGGATGTCCCCAGTCACTGCGGCGCAGTGGGCATGGTGCACCCCCACTGCGGCGCAGTGAAGAGTCCCTGGAATTCTGATCATATGGTGACTGCGGCGCAGTGGGGTGTGAATACTCCCACTGCGGCGCAGTGGTAATCCACTGGAAATTCATTACTTTTACTCGGCCTTTAACTGCGGCGCAGTGGGGCAACGTCCCTCCCACTGCGGCGCAGTGGGCATGGTGCACCCCCACTGCGGCGCAGTGGGCTGGTGCACCCCTTTGACTGCGGCGCAGTGGGGTTGCATTCTTCCCACTGCGGCGCAGTGTAAACTTGCTGAAATCTTTGTTCTTCTTTATTATCGGCTCTCGAACACTCGATCAACATCTTGGCCTAAAAATCGTCAAAAACTGCACCAATTGGACGCACAACCTGCTAAGAACCTGAAAGCACTAACAAACACTATAAACGCGCCAAATGCATACAAAATCGACTCAAAACACATACGAAAAAGGCCAATAATGATGTGGGCGATCTATATAAATTGGTAACATCAAATCCCCCCACACTTGAGTGTTGCTTGTCCTCAAGCAAATCTGGAAATTAAGCAAAAGCATTCCTTGCCACGAAGCTACATAAACACATTACGAATATCCAAAAAGAAGCCAAACCAAGTATGTCAATGACAAGGATTTAGGTGAAGCAGTTTTAATCTTAAATGAAAACCCGAAATGTTTGACAATATCTGAACAATCCACAAGCCTCAATAACACGACTAAGCAAAAGTGAAACAAATGAGCCTATCAAAATCATCCTACTCCAACGAACTTACTATTGTTTTTTTTTTTTTTTTTTTTTTTTTTTTTTTTTTTTTTTTTTTTTTTTTTTTTTTTTTTTTTTTTTTTTTTTTTTTTTTTTTTTTTTTTTTTTTTTTTTTTTTTTTTTTTTTTTTTTTTTTTTTTTTTTTTTTTTTTTTTTTTTTTTTTTTTTTTTTTTTTTTTTTTTTTTTTTTTTTTTTTTTTTTTTTTTTTTTTTTTTTTTTTTTTTTTTTTTTTTTTTTTTTTTTTTTTTTTTTTTTTTTTTTTTTTTTTTTTTTTTTTTTTTTTTTTTTTTTTTTTTTTTTTTTTTTTTTTTTTTTTTTTTTTTTTTTTTTTTTTTTTTTTTTTTTTTTTTTTTTTTTTTTTTTTTTTTTTTTTTTTTTTTTTTTTTTTTTTTTTTTTTTTTTTTTTTTTTTTTTTTTTTTTTTTTTTTTTTTTTTTTTTTTTTTTTTTTTTTTTTTTTTTTTTTTTTTTTTTTTTTTTTTTTTTTTTTTTTTTTTTTTTTTTTTTTTTTTTTTTTTTTTTTTTTTTTTTTTTTTTTTTTTTTTTTTTTTTTTTTTTTTTTTTTTTTTTTTTTTTTTTTTTTTTTTTTTTTTTTTTTTTTTTTTTTTTTTTTTTTTTTTTTTTTTTTTTTTTTTTTTTTTTTTTTTTTTTTTTTTTTTTTTTTTTTTTTTTTTTTTTTTTTTTTTTTTTTTTTTTTTTTTTTTTTTTTTTTTTTTTTTTTTTTTTTTTTTTTTTTTTTTTTTTTTTTTTTTTTTTTTTTTTTTTTTTTTTTTTTTTTTTTTTTTTTTTTTTTTTTTTTTTTTTTTTTTTTTTTTTTTTTTTTTTTTTTTTTTTTTTTTTTTTTTTTTTTTTTTTTTTTTTTTTTTTTTTTTTTTTTTTTTTTTTTTTTTTTTTTTTTTTTTTTTTTTTTTTTTTTTTTTTTTTTTTTTTTTTTTTTTTTTTTTTTTTTTTTTTTTTTTTTTTTTTTTTTTTTTTTTTTTTTTTTTTTTTTTTTTTTTTTTTTTTTTTTTTTTTTTTTTTTTTTTTTTTTTTTTTTTTTTTTTTTTTTTTTTTTTTTTTTTTTTTTTTTTTTTTTTTTTTTTTTTTTTTTTTTTTTTTTTTTTTTTTTTTTTTTTTTTTTTTTTTTTTTTTTTTTTTTTTTTTTTTTTTTTTTTTTTTTTTTTTTTTTTTTTTTTTTTTTTTTTTTTTTTTTTTTTTTTTTTTTTTTTTTTTTTTTTTTTTTTTTTTTTTTTTTTTTTTTTTTTTTTTTTTTTTTTTTTTTTTTTTTTTTTTTTTTTTTTTTTTTTTTTTTTTTTTTTTTTTTTTTTTTTTTTTTTTTTTTTTTTTTTTTTTTTTTTTTTTTTTTTTTTTTTTTTTTTTTTTTTTTTTTTTTTTTTTTTTTTTTTTTTTTTTTTTTTTTTTTTTTTTTTTTTTTTTTTTTTTTTTTTTTTTTTTTTTTTTTTTTTTTTTTTTTTTTTTTTTTTTTTTTTTTTTTTTTTTTTTTTTTTTTTTTTTTTTTTTTTTTTTTTTTTTTTTTTTTCTGTTTTTCACTTCACTTTTTTTTATTTTGAACCATTTTTACTCTACTAGTAGGCACCCTCTTACAATGATGAACATTGTCTATAATAATACACTTTATTTGAACAATCCAATACATTCCCCAATAACTTGACCAATCGACGTATTCCCAAAGACCAAGAATATTCCAACTGACAACCCACTGAGGCTCTCCCAAACCGTCCAAACAAACCAATGACAATCAATGGCCCCCCAAAATTAGACTATCGGTATGGCGAGGTAAAGTTTACATATTTAAGTGGATTTATACAAAGGAAAAGGCTAAGTTCAAAAAGTGTGTCTAAGTGTATCTTGCACTAAAGATGAGTACAACAAAGGTTTACAAAGAAAGGAAAATCACTGACCAGAGTAGCCAGCTACACAAAACATGTATGTACATGTATAAAAGTATGTATACTAAAGGTAAAAATATATACATAAGCAAGGGGTCCCCCCCCCCCCCCCCCCCCCCCCCCCCCCCCCCCCCCCCCCCCCCCCCCCCCCCCCCCCCCCCCCCCCCCCCCCCCCCCCCCCCCCCCCCCCCCCCCCCCCCCCCCCCCCCCCCCCCCCCCCCCCCCCCCCCCCCCCCCCCCCCCCCCCCCCCCCCCCCCCCCCCCCCCCCCCCCCCCCCCCCCCCCCCCCCCCCCCCCCCCCCCCCCCCCCCCCCCCCCCCCCCCCCCCCCCCCCCCCCCCCCCCCCCCCCCCCCCCCCCCCCCCCCCCCCCCCCCCCCCCCCCCCCCCCCCCCCCCCCCCCCCCCCCCCCCCCCCCCCCCCCCCCCCCCCCCCCCCCCCCCCCCCCCCCCCCCCCCCCCCCCCCCCCCCCCCCCCCCCCCCCCCCCCCCCCCCCCCCCCCCCCCCCCCCCCCCCCCCCCCCCCCCCCCCCCCCCCCCCCCCCCCCCCCCCCCCCCCCCCCCCCCCCCCCCCCCCCCCCCCCCCCCCCCCCCCCCCCCCCCCCCCCCCCCCCCCCCCCCCCCCCCCCCCCCCCCCCCCCCCCCCCCCCCCCCCCCCCCCCCCCCCCCCCCCCCCCCCCCCCCCCCCCCCCCCCCCCCCCCCCCCCCCCCCCCCCCCCCCCCCCCCCCCCCCCCCCCCCCCCCCCCCCCCCCCCCCCCCCCCCCCCCCCCCCCCCCCCCCCCCCCCCCCCCCCCCCCCCCCCCCCCCCCCCCCCCCCCCCCCCCCCCCCCCCCCCCCCCCCCCCCCCCCCCCCCCCCCCCCCCCCCCCCCCCCCCCCCCCCCCCCCCCCCCCCCCCCCCCCCCCCCCCCCCCCCCCCCCCCCCCCCCCCCCCCCCCCCCCCCCCCCCCCCCCCCCCCCCCCCCCCCCCCCCCCCCCCCCCCCCCCCCCCCCCCCCCCCCCCCCCCCCCCCCCCCCCCCCCCCCCCCCCCCCCCCCCCCCCCCCCCCCCCCCCCCCCCCCCCCCCCCCCCCCCCCCCCCCCCCCCCCCCCCCCCCCCCCCCCCCCCCCCCCCCCCCCCCCCCCCCCCCCCCCCCCCCCCCCCCCCCCCCCCCCCCCCCCCCCCCCCCCCCCCCCCCCCCCCCCCCCCCCCCCCCCCCCCCCCCCCCCCCCCCCCCCCCCCCCCCCCCCCCCCCCCCCCCCCCCCCCCCCCCCCCCCCCCCCCCCCCCCCCCCCCCCCCCCCCCCCCCCCCCCCCCCCCCCCCCCCCCCCCCCCCCCCCCCCCCCCCCCCCCCCCCCCCCCCCCCCCCCCCCCCCCCCCCCCCCCCCCCCCCCCCCCCCCCCCCCCCCCCCCCCCCCCCCCCCCCCCCCCCCCCCCCCCCCCCCCCCCCCCCCCCCCCCCCCCCCCCCCCCCCCCCCCCCCCCCCCCCCCCCCCCCCCCCCCCCCCCCCCCCCCCCCCCCCCCCCCCCCCCCCCCCCCCCCCCCCCCCCCCCCCCCCCCCCCCCCCCCCCCCCCCCCCCCCCCCCCCCCCCCCCCCCCCCCCCCCCCCCCCCCCCCCCCCCCCCCCCCCCCCCCCCCCCCCCCCCCCCCCCCCCCCCCCCCCCCCCCCCCCCCCCCCCCCCCCCCCCCCCCCCCCCCCCCCCCCCCCCCCCCCCCCCCCCCCCCCCCCCCCCCCCCCCCCCCCCCCCCCCCCCCCCCCCCCCCCCCCCCCCCCCCCCCCCCCCCCCCCCCCCCCCCCCCCCCCCCCCCCCCCCCCCCCCCCCCCCCCCCCCCCCCCCCCCCCCCCCCCCCCCCCCACCCCCCCCACACTTAAGATGGACAATGCCCTCAATGTCCAATACTCGGTCAAAACAAAGGTAAATAGGGGTAAGCAAAATAGACAGAAAGAATGAGAACACATACCGGATCATGGACACATTCCGTTTCAAAACAAGTAAGTCGACCCCGCACCACAAATTGCTCTTCCTAAAAAGGAAGTCCAATTTGCTTGACGGGAGAAACAGACTAGCCCAAAACGGAATGTGCGAGAGCTGTGTGTGAAACAATGTCAATAAAGATGCCAATTAAAAATGTTGCGCTGAACTTACTGCCAGCATATGCATGTGACATCATAGTGAGCTACTAACACGATCACACAATCAAACAAATCAATGCCAACGAATGTAGGTGAGAATGAGAATCCAACGCGTCCTCCCCCCACACTTGGGTTCCACTAAGTATTTCCATCAATTCGGATCAAACCTGCTCAATTACACATCACAAGAACAAATCCCAAATATCCATACAAAGTGCAAACTAAAAAGAGTATCATGCAGAAAATAAAAGAAACAAAGGAAAGTACAAATGTTTCATCACCCCGTAGGGTGGATACCAGACAATGATAACGAAAGTAATGACATGAGAATACCAACATAACCAAACATCATATGATTCCATCCCACGGTACCGGATGAGAATCATCTACACTACTGCTGCTGTCCATGGTAGCCATAAGGTAGTCCAGGTTGTCCAAAAATACTCGTCACCCAATCGGACGCCTCCTCCTGAGCTGCACCCGAACCACCTGCACCTCCTCCTGACTGACCAGCATCAAATCCTGAATGAGCACCTGCATCCAAACCTGCAAAAGATGAAGAATCACCGCCAACATGGCCACCCTGAAAGACCCCAAACTGCACTGGACCTCGAGGAGAACCTCCTAAATCATGGGGTGGTGGTGACATGTTCCCCGGGGCAGTCGTACGAGAGAAAAAGGACTGACCCCCTGACGATAATCGGGGACATAAATAGGCGGTGGAGAGAACGGAGGAATCGGGTCAGGTCGAACAAACTCCCGACTGTGATACTGAGCATCCCACATCGGCTGATAATAATCAAGTGTGTAGTTAGTGTGGGCCTGCTGTGATCCAACCCAGCTGAAATCCTGGTCCATCCTCCTCTGGTATGCATCAAACTCCTGCCTACTCTTCTGCTGAGACTCATAGATATTCTGAACAGTGGTCCCCAAAAGTGTTAAATCAAACGAGCGAGGGATGGGAATGTTACGTCCAGTCCTCCTCGGGGGCTCCTGTGGAGCATCAGCCATCTCAACATCAGCCTCCTCATCCTCCTCCTGTACAGGAGGTGGTCCTTCAACCTCACCCTCATCATCTAACAACTGTTCCTGCTCATTTGCTTTCTTTTTCTTCAAAATCTTTGCCCTATAAAGCTCATTATACGTAAAATCCTCCTGATGCACTGGTAATGAAAGATAAGTCTGGCAATCATCAGAAGCAAAGACTCCCATCCTCTTATAAATGACCGTGATAAAATGTCCCAAAACCAGATTCGAATCAGAATGATTACACATTCGGTCTAAAAGCACAAGAGGAGGCAAAGCAAACCTGGATGGAGCTCCCTCAGAAAATAACTTAAGTAACCAAAGATCATTCTGGTACGCCTTCTCCCAATGAGTAGAACGCTGTACCAAGAAAGTCACAATCATCCGGTGGAGCAACCTCAAACGTACATTCTTAATCTTTGACACACCACTTGTGTATGTCCATGTTTCTCCCCCCGTGATCCTGGTGTAATACTCCAAGATAGACTCTCCATCACCCAAATCGGCTCCTGTTCTATACCCCTTCTTCAAAATAGCCCTAAACTCTGCACTCTGCAACTCCTCCCTCGTATACATCCCACAGTAGTAACCAAATTCAGCAATTGACAGCTTCCTCTGCTGTCCCCCACAGTAAAATGAGACTACCCTCTCCTCAAAAATATCTTTGACTTTCCCTAACTCCTTCTTCAGTTTCAAGGTCGAATAGAACTCTAAGCATAACTCACGGTAGGCGGCTTCACGGTTAGCAAATACCCGCCGCCAAATATCACAACTCACGTCATGCCCTCTTGACTCACCTCCAACTCTCAAACTCATAGAAAACCACCGTCGAATGTCCTCCTGTACTCCAAATACCTGAGCTTGAAAAGGAGTTAAATGTCTTGCGGGAAGGACCGCATGCTTAGAAAGCTTATACAACTTGTTCTTGTATATGTTCTTTTGGGGCTGCCTAATTCCCTCAAATGATAGCCAAGCATGTCGCTCGTTCAGTTCTTCAATAAATGTAAGCGGCACCTCCATTTGTTTCTTTGAAGTTTGAGTCGGGACATCAACTGCCTCACTAGATTGCCCCTCAACCATTTTCCTTTTTCCTGCGGCCTTATCAGTAGCTTCCGCTCCCTGCATTCACAAACATGAAAAACGACCAATTGTGAGTATTAAGAATGCGAAGTTGGAAACCATATTAAACAAGTCGAAAATCTTGGCAGGGAAGTTCCCCCACTGCGGCGCAGTGGGCATGCTGCACCCTCACTGCGGCGCAGTGGGGCAAAAAGACAAAACGGCAGAGGTTTCTCACTGCGGCGCAGTGAGGCAATGAACCCCCTCACTGCGGCGCAGTGAGGCACAAAACCCCCTCACTGCGGCGCAGTGAGGCAATGAACCCCCTCACTGCGGCGCAGTGAGGCAATGAACCCCCTCACTGCGGCGCAGTGAGGCAATGAACCCCCTCACTGCGGCGCAGTGAGGCAATGACCCCCTCACTGCGGCGCAGTGAGGCAATGAACCCCCTCACTGCGGCGCAGTGAGGCAATGACCCCCTCACTGCGGCGCAGTGAGGCAATGAACCCCCTCACTGCGGCGCAGTGAGGCAATGACCCCCTCACTGCGGCGCAGTGAGGCAATGAACCCCCTCACTGCGGCGCAGTGAGGCAATGAACCCCCTCACTGCGGCGCAGTGAGGCAATGAACCCCCTCACTGCGGCGCAGTGAGGCAATGAACCCCCTCACTGCGGCGCAGTGAGGCAATGAACCCCCTCACTGCGGCGCAGTGAGGCAATGAACCCCCTCACTGCGGCGCAGTGAGGCAATGACCCCCTCACTGCGGCGCAGTGAGGCAATGAACCCCCTCACTGCGGCGCAGTGAGGCAATGAACCCTCACTGCGGCGCAGTGAGGCAATGAACCCCCTCACTGCGGCGCAGTGAGGCATGCACCCTCA
This sequence comes from Erigeron breviscapus, assembly GCA_034093135.1. NCBI lineage: Eukaryota > Viridiplantae > Streptophyta > Magnoliopsida > Asterales > Asteraceae > Erigeron > Erigeron breviscapus. The sequence continues at coordinate 32,627,390 of CM067169.1, read as the reverse complement.
CTGCGGCGCAGTGAGGCAATGAACCCCCTCACTGCGGCGCAGTGAGAATAACCTACCCCCACTGCGGCGCAATGGGGGTTGTCTGAAAAGTTTCCTTCACAAATTTTATGTCAAAATCTCAAATCATATCATGCCCGGAACCGCATCAAATCGAAACCACACCTGCACTTACTAACTAAAACAAGGTTAAAATTGACTAATTCAAGGAAAGTAAAATGCAATAAAATAAACACGGGTTGCCTCCCGAGAAGCGCTTAAGTTATTAACGAGTCTTTAGCTTGACTCGACCAACCTTCAAGTTTCCAATTCAAACACGGGGATCTCATCAAATATCCCCTCAACCTGCTCTTCTTCCAAATATAGCTTAAGTCGATGACCATTGACAATGAACGAACCTTCACCATTTCGCTTAAACAACTCAACATAACCCGATGGGTATACGTGCTTAATCTCAAACGGTCCAATCCATCTAGAAGTTAGTTTAGGTTGCTTAATCTTAAATTTAGACAAGAATAACAACACTTTAGCCCCAACCTTAAACTCCTTCCTACGAATCCTCTTATCATGCCAAATCTTGGTCTTCTCCTTATATAGCCTTGAATTCTCATAAGCACCTAACCTAAGCTCATCAAGCTCATGAAGTTGCAACATTCTAAGTTCACTTGCCTCCATCAAATCCAAATTCAAATTCCTTAAAGCCCAATACGCCTTATGCTCTATCTCAATAGGAAGATGGCAAGTTTTGCCATAGAGCAACCGGTATGGCGTGGTGCCAATCGGCGTCTTATAAGCCGTCCTAAACGCCCACAAGGCGTCATCTAACTTCTTTGACCACACCTTGGGGTTATCTCCAACAGTTTTCTCCAAAATCCTCTTCAAGGCCCTATTTGTGTTTTCCACTTGACCACTGGTCTGTGGATGGTACGAGGTAGAAAAATAGTGGACAACACCATACCTCTTCATCACTTTGGCTAATTGATGGTTTGCAAAATGGGTTCCACGGTCACTAATCAAAGCTCTAGGGCAACCAAAACGACAAAACAACTGTTTCAAGAAATCAATGACTACACGCGCGTCATTCGTGGGCAAAGCCTTGGCTTCGGCCCATTTAGACACGTAGTCAACGGCGACAAGAATGTACTGGAACTTATTAGACGGTGGGAATGGTCCCATAAAGTCTATACCCCAGACATCAAATACCTCACATACCTGAATGCTCTGTTGAGGCATCTCATCCCGTTTAGTGATGTTCCCCTGTCGCTGACAGATGTCACAAGTCTCAACCAAAGTCTGGGCCTCCTTGAAAATTGTTGGCCAATAGAAACCTGCATCAAAAACTTTCTTACCCGTCACTGAAGGACCATAATGACCCCCAGTTGGCCCGTAGTGACACGCATCCAAAATCTCTCTAGTCTCAGCTCCAGCAACACATCTCCTAACCATACCATCTGCACAAACACGAAACAAGTATGGATGGTCCCAAAAATAATACTTAACATCCGATATGAGCTTCTTCTTCTGCTGGGACGTGAAATCATTAGGTATCTCACCTGCAACCAAATAATTAGCTATATCTGCAAACCAAGGAATTTCATCAGAGTTAGAGATAAACATTAAAGACTCATCGGGGAAGTGATCATTGATCTCCCCATCACGAAGTTCCTCCCGGTGAGGATCTTCCAAACGACTCAAATGGTCGGCAGCCAAATTTTCAGCCCCTTTCTTATCCTTTATCTCAATGTCAAATTCTTGCAACAAAAGAATCCAACGGATAAGCCTGGGTTTAGCATCCTGTTTCGAGAACAGGTACTTAAGGGCTGAATGGTCAGTGAAAACTATGGTCTTACTCAAAACAAGATATGATCTAAACTTATCAAATGCAAAGACCACTGCAAGCAACTCCTTTTCTGTAGTGGTGTAATTTTGCTGGGCGGGGTTCAAAGTCTTACTAGCAAAGTAAATGGGTTTGAAATGTTTCTCAACCCTTTGCCCTAGCACAGCTCCCACAGCATAGTCACTTGCATCACACATCAACTCGAAAGGCAATTCCCAATCTGGAGCTACCATGATAGGAGAATCAGTCAACTTCTCCTTCAATACCTGAAAAGCACTCAAACAAGCATCATCAAAAACAAAAGGAACGTCCTTTTCCAACAAGTGGGTCATAGGACGAGTAATCTTAGAGAAATCCTTAATAAATCGACGATAAAAACCTGCATGTCCAAGAAAACTCCTTACCCCTTTCACATTGGAAGGCGGGGGTAATTTGGCAATTACATCTATCTTAGCCCGATCAACCTCAATCCCGGCCTTAGACACTTTATGCCCTAACACAATACCCTCAGTCACCATAAAATGGCACTTTTCCCAATTCAAAACAAGGTGTGCCCTCTCACACCGTTCCAACATCCTATCCAAATTACTCAAACATGAATGAAAAGAATCCCCAAAAACTGAAAAATCATCCATGAAAACTTCCATGGAAGTTTCAAGCATGTCCTGGAAAATAGCAATCATGCACCTTTGAAAGGTGCCAGGGGCATTACACAAACCAAACGGCATACGCCGATAAGCAAAAGTGCCAAATGGACAAGTGAAAGTGGTTTTCTCTTGATCCTTGGGATCAATGGGTATTTGAAAGTACCCGGAAAACCCATCCAAGAAACAAAAGTATTCATTCCCTGCAAGACGTTCCAACATTTGATCAATAAAAGGAAGGGGAAAATGATTCCTGCAAGACGTTCCAACATTTGATCAATAAAAGGAAGGGGAAAATGATCCTTACGGGTGGCATCATTAAGCTTACGGTAATCTATACAAACCCGCCAACCCGTAATAGTCCTAGTGGCCAAAAGCTCCTTATTATCATTTTCAATGACTGTCATGCCCCCCTTTTTGGGCACACAGTGGACAGGACTTACCCATGGACTATCGGCAATAGGAAAAATGATTCCTGCATCAAGAAGCTTAATCACCTCTTTCTTAACAACCTCCTTCATATTAGGATTCAGCCGCCTTTGTCTCTGGACAACGGGCTTAACATCATCAAGAAAATCAATCTTATGCTGGCAGAAATTAGGACTAATACCTGGAATATCTGTGGTCTTCCAAGCAAAAGCCCGCTTATGGGCTTTAAGAACAGACATGAGACGGTCTTTCTCGTCACTCGAGAGTGAGGACGAGATAACCACTGGAAGAGAAGACTCACCTGACAGATATGCATACTCTAGATGGTCTGGAAGCGGCTTGAGCTCCAAGTCAGTAGGTGGTACATCAACAGAGTTAGGTACCCTTGAACTCCCGTCAGCAACTACCTCCTCAAAAGTCTCATCCTCGGGAGGTGATTCATCCAAGCTTAGTGCCATGACCTCTGCAAACAAAGCTTCATCAGTAATTTCTCCAGATCCTAAATTAGCGATCTCCTCCTCTCCAATATCTGTCTCCATGAATTCCTGAAATTCTTGATCCAATGCATCATCAATGACATCAATCCTGAAACAAGTCTCATCATTAGAATAAGAATGCTTGATAGACTTTTCAACATTAAACACAATCCTATCAGTTCCTACGCCTAAGGAAATCTCCTTATCCTTCACACGGATGATAGCATCCGCGGTATTAAGGAATGGGCGTCCAAGAATAAGAGGGACCTTCGTATCTTCCTCCATCTCTATTTCTTCATCAACATCGGTATCATCACCCCCGTTATCCTGCACATCTGAAACAACAACATTAGGAATAGGAGGTGGGTCATAAGACCTACCAGTACGAGTGGTGATGGCTTTGGCTTGCTCATTACGGACTGGAGGTGGAGTGTATTTCTGTCCCTGACTAAACTGTCCCGAATTAAACTGAGGTCTAGGATTCTGCTGTGTGTTGCTAGGAAGAGTCCCCGTGGGCCTAGCAAGAGCTGCCATCCTACTTTCGAGATCCTTGAAATTAGCACCCTGATTTTTCATGTTGATCTCCACCTTCCCGCTTATCTGATCCAACCTCTCACTCAAAGCCTTAGTATCCTCCCTGATCATTTGAATGCTAGTGTTTGTTTCAACTTGATTACTAGCCAACTGCTTCATCATCTCCCTCAACTCGGCATTAGGATCGGCATTAGAAGAAGAAGAACCTGATCCTTGTCCTTGCTGAGTCTGCTGTTGTGGCTGATTCTGATAATTATCTCTTTGCCACCTGTTACCTGAAAAACGAGGAGCATTAGCCTGAAAAGAAGAGTTATAAGAAGAATTACCTGAAGGCCGGTTCTGGAAACCGGTGTTGCGGTGGTAGCTCCCTTGGGGTTGATTCTGAACATAGTTCACATCTTCGGGTGCCCGATTTGGACACTCATCAGAATAGTGCATATCACCACAATGATCACACCCATCGGCTACGACCTTAACATCCCTCTCAATTGCTCCAAACCTAGTCTCTTGAGCAGCAAAGCTCCTATCCATGCGCTCAGATAGCGCCTTAATCTCTCCAATAACCCCTGAATCGTTGCTAGCTTCAACCTTAGCAACTCTCCCTTGGTTAGTTCCTTTCTTCATCTTTCTTTCATTCTTCAAGAACCTTTCATCATCCATATTTGAGTTATCCTTTGCCATGTCTTCCAAGATTTGATAGCCTTCATTGGGTGTAATGTTATTGAAACTACCCCCAAAAGCATATCCCAATTCTCGTTTAGACTTCTTATTCAACCCATCAAAGAAAAGCTCCACATATTGTTCCTTAGTCAAATTGTGACCTGGACAATTTCTCAACATCTCCTTGAAACGAACCCAAGCATCTGCAACATCTTCTCCATCATCTTGTTCAAACGACCTAATCATATTCTCCAACTTTCTTTGAGTTCTAAGTGAATAAAACTCACCAATGAAAGCCTCCTTAAGTTGGTTCCAAGTAGTGATTGAATTTTCTGGAAGATCATTGAACCAATCAAGTGCTTCTCCGGTGATTGACATGGGAAATGTCTCAAGTTTCACGGCATTCATTTGATTTTGACCATATTGATAAAGCCGAGCCAACTTTTCAAACCTATCCAAGTGTTGGTAAGGATCCCATTTCCTTTTTCCATCAAATTGGTGCTCTTCTATGCTCTTAAGATGATTCCCTTTCAAATTGAAAGTGTGATCAATGGCCGGTGGTCTAATGGCGGAGCCACGGCTAGTTGGGATAGTTCGAACCCTCTCGCCATAGCGAGTGTCATTTGGATCCCTAGGTTGTTCGTCACCCATCTCTTCTTGCTTAACTTCTAAATTGAAGAATTCGTCTAAATAAAACCCTTCCTCGTCTGAATCAGGAGTGGGTTTAGCTATAGGTGAAAATGGTGTTGGTATTGGTGTTGTGGGTTCAGTGAAGTTAAACCGACGCCCTCTTGGTCTTCTCGGAGTAGACAAAGGACTATTCAAAGGTAGACCCGAAGAACGCAAGTTCATCAACTAAAGAAATATGCCTGCAAACACACAACTAACACAAACACGTCAAATGCAACTGTGATAAGAAAAGAAAACTAAACTAATAAAACAAGTAACTTCCTCACGCGTGAGAAAGGATCAAACCACTAAATTAACAACTAAATCGGCACACAATCCCCGGCAGCGGCGCCAAAAACTTGATGTGTGAAATCGAGTTTGTAAAATTTATAAATAAGTACCCACTAAAAACCGACTACTACACACTTTCAGGCAGTGGACCTGATCGCATATAGTATAGTAAGTAGTAAGTCCGAGATCGTTCGCGGGGATTGGTTTTGAAATAATTGTTTACTAAAGTGGTTTTAGAATAAGGATGGAACCGTAGCCAAATCGCTACCTCACTTTGACAATTTGAAATTAAAGAAATTTAAATGACAAGACACTTGAAAGTAAAGAAATCAGAATTATAAGAAGAATTACCTGAAGGCCGGTTCTGGAAACCGGTGTTGCGGTGGAAGTTCCCTTGGGGTTGATTCTGAACATAGTTCACATCTTCGGGTGCCCGATTTGGACACTCATCAGAATAGTGCATATCACCACAATGATCACACCCATCGGCTACGACCTTAACATCCCTCTCAATTGCTCCAAACCTAGTCTCTTGAGCAGCAAAGCTCCTATCCATGCGCTCAGATAGCGCCTTAATCTCTCCAATAACCCCTGAATCGTTGCTAGCTTCAACCTTAGCAACTCTCCCTTGGTTAGTTCCTTTCTTCATCTTTCTTTCATTCTTCAAGAACCTTTCATCATCCATATTTGAGTTATCCTTTGCCATGTCTTCCAAGATTTGATAGCCTTCATTGGGTGTAATGTTATTGAAACTACCCCCAAAAGCATATCCCAATTCTCGTTTAGACTTCTTATTCAACCCATCAAAGAAAAGCTCCACATATTGTTCCTTAGTCAAATTGTGACCTGGACAATTTCTCAACATCTCCTTGAAACGAACCCAAGCATCTGCAACATCTTCTCCATCATCTTGTTCAAACGACCTAATCATATTCTCCAACTTTCTTTGAGTTCTAAGTGAATAAAACTCACCAATGAAAGCCTCCTTAAGTTGGTTCCAAGTAGTGATTGAATTTTCTGGAAGATCATTGAACCAATCAAGTGCTTCTCCGGTGATTGACATGGGAAATGTCTCAAGTTTCACGGCATTCATTTGATTTTGACCATATTGATAAAGCCGAGCCAACTTTTCAAACCTATCCAAGTGTTGGTAAGGATCCCATTTCCTTTTTCCATCAAATTGATGCTCTTCTATGCTCTTAAGATGATTCCCTTTCAAATTGAAAGTGTGATCAATGGCCGGTGGTCTAATGGCGGAGCCACGGCTAGTTGGGATAGTTCGAACCCTCTCGCCATAGCGAGTGTCATTTGGATCCCTAGGTTGTTCGTCACCCATCTCTTCTTGCTTAACTTCTAAATTGAAAATAACAAACGAAATAGAAAGAGAACATATTGTACCAATATTTGTTGAATGTAAATTGCAAGACAGAAAATTAGATACGATCTAGATGGGTGTTCTTGAATCTTCAATGAATCCAATGATGAAATCTTGAGTCGATCCTTCGAAGAATTCGTGGTAGAACAGCTCCTAGAAAGAAAACTTGATAGATTGGGAAAATAGGGTTTTTTTCTTTTTATACCTCCCAAAATCTGATGCAAAGAGGCTGTAACCCTGATTTCCCCGTGCAGTCACTGCGGCGCAGTGGGCAAGTCCCTCCCACTGCGGCGCAGTGGGTTCATCTTCCCACTGCGGCGCAGTGGGGTTGCATTCTTCCCACTGCGGCGCAGTGGGGTTGCATTCTTCCCACTGCGGCGCAGTGGGGTTGCATTCTTCCCACTGCGGCGCAGTGGGGTTGCATTCTTCCCACTGCGGCGCAGTGGGGTTGCATTCTTCCCACTGCGGCGCACTGGAAAGCTTTGGCCTTGGCACCCACTGCGGCGCAGTGGGGTTGCATTCTTCCCACTGCGGCGCAGTGTAAACTTGTTGAAATCTTTGTTCTTCTTTATTATCGGCTCTCGAACACTCGATCAACATCTTGGCCTAAAAATCGTCAGAAACTGCACCAATTGGACGCACAACCTGCTAAGAACCTAAAAGCACTAACAAACACCATAAACGCGCCAAATGCATACAAAATCGACTCAAAACACATACGAAAAAGGCCAATAATGATGTGGGCGATCTATATAAATTGGTCACATCAGGTTCCTTGTGGACCATTACTACGAACTCACCAACCTCGTGTTGACTTGTTTAGTACACTTTTCAGGTAATCAGGTGAACCATGGACGTAATGCTTGATTGCTCGCTGTCGAACCCAGGCCTGGACTTACATGGATCAAGGATTCATTTGCCCTACTTTTGCTTAATGCTTAGGATCGATTGCCATCATTTGATATTATTATGATTGATTTGGATACACCTGAAATGTTGTACATTATTGAGGCACGTACATGGACACCCAAGTATATAGATGTATATACTTGATGATTTTGAAATGCCATGGTGGTCGGGTCGACGACATCATGAGTATTGTTGCATAGATGAAACGGACATGAACACCCGAGTATATAGACATATATACCTCGATGATTTTGAGATGCCACATTGGTCATGGTGATGACATGTGAGTATCGTTGCATTGATGACTTGATGGTCACACTTATGATAGACATTATGACTTTGACATGCATACGACACATATCTTGATATTGTCATCAGTTGTGCTCATTTATTACACACTTTTACTTTATTTCGTGTAATCTTATATCATTGTTGTGATTGATGTTGTGACGAATAAAGGCTACTTGTAAGTTGTGATTGCCTTTATCTTATATACAATGTGATTATTTGCAGTGGTTCCTTGTGGACCATTACTACGAACTCACCAACCTCGTGTTGACTTGTTTAGTAGACTTTTCAGGTAATCAGGTGAACCTTGGACATAATGCTTGATTGTTTACTTGCTGTTGAACCCGGGCCTGGACTTACATGGATCAAGGATTCATTTGCGCTACTTTTACTTTATGCTTAGGATCGATTGCCTTCCTTTGATATTATTTTGTAAATGTTTGATGGCTACTTGCTCCTTATGCATTTTGTACTTGATTTTTCTATTTTAAAGGATTCTCTGAATCCTTTGTTTCTCATTTAGTTGATGCCTACGATAATTCCACCGTGTGCTATATGATTTCCGTGATATTCCGAGCTCGAGTTAGGAGTGTTACAGAATGGTGGCCCATGCGTGGTCGTAGAGAATTAGGCGGTTTGACCTAGACTACAGCTTAAGTTAAAACTCTTCATATAGCATGCATGGCTAGGAATTTTGTGTGCAACGTGAACTATGTGAACCCTAGAAGGTGTATATTATGAGTTCGTAGCTAAGACCACTTATGTGATGACTTGAGTAGATGTGATGAATGTGTGATGAGTACAATGTGGTTAACGTGTACATTGATTGACTTGAATTGGTTGTTGTTGATTGTTTGATGTTGGTTGGTGAATTAGGGCAAAATGAAGTTATGGCATTAACGTAATATAACAGCGGGCAACCCTAGAACCACCTGATCAACGGTTCTACGGCAACCCAGTGGTATATGCAAGTTAGTGGCATCACGGATTGCACATGCTTGGCTTAGGGTATAGTAGGTAAACCGCTATGCTTGATAGGTGTTGGTGAGGTGGAGGGTTAGCCGATGGTACACCCTGTATACAAACACCCTTGATAGATTGGATGTAGGAGCTAGATTCGGACTTTACTTTAAACCGCTTGTTTTAGTTGTTTGATTTTGTGATGTATTGAACATGAGTGTTTGATTTGATGATGAACGGTTATTGTTAACTTGGCATGATAGTATGATAAATAACAATCCCCCTAGAACTTTAGCACTCTTGCCTTAGCATAATGATATGAAATGTGTATGTTATATTGATATGAGAGCATTGACTACTTGTGTGACTAACATGTGAGCATCTTGAGACTAACTTTCGGGTCAACGTGTCACTTGTTTTTATAGAAATGGTGAGACCGAGAAGAGCCGGAACTAATTATAGAGAAAATTCTCCAGAGCCACACCCGGAAGTTCAAGGAGGCCGTGGTAGAGGTCGTGGTGGTAGAGGCCAGGAAAGAGGTAGAGGTAGAGGTAGGGGTCGTGGTGAGGCTCCCGTGCCGGACTTGGCGGAGGTGATCGCTCAAACGGTCACCAACATAATGCCAACAATAGTTGCTCAAGTCACGGCAACTCTTGGAGGAAACAATGGGGTACCACCTTATGTGCCTCAAAATGTAGAAGCCCCGGAAAATGTGAAATGAGGGTGCCCAACCTCACGTTGTAGAAGAAGAGGAAGAACCGGTGAGAGTTGATAACTATGTCCCCATGTTTAATCAACATGGAATGTACCGCCAAGGGTGTTTGTTTAAAGACTTTAAGAATTTTGGGGCACCGGCATTTGATGGTAAGGGTGGCCCCACGGATTGTATGAGATGGTTTGAGAGGATTGAAGCAGTAATTGAAAGGAGTCATTGCACATATGATGAAAGGATTCCTTATGCATCTGGCATGTTTAAAGATGATGCTTTGAGTTGGCAGAACCAAGAGGTAACCTTGGGTCGGACCTATAATTTGACATGAGCCGATTTCAAGAATATGGCGAGGGAGAAGTTTTGCCCTCCTTATGAGCTACAAAATCTAACCATTGAATTTGTCCATCTTAGAATGGAAGGGGCCGATTATAAGGGCTATATTAGACGATTCCAAGATTTGTCCACTCTTGTTCCTCACTTGGTAACTCCTGAGCCCGGGCCATTGAAAAATTTGTGTTGGGCTTGAATCCTCAAGTCCGTTCTTATGTGAATTCGATCATGCCTACTTCCTTGGCCGATGCTATTAACTGGGCCGGTAGTGTGACCGAAGATTTGTTGAGAAGTGGTGTTTTGAGTAAATCATCATCATCCAAAAGGAAAGAAGTTGGAGAGTCGAGTGGGGTGAAGAATATGGGAAGGTTTGACCCCAAGAATACTAATCGGGGTAGAGTTATGGCGGCGATTGAACCGGTAAAGAAGACTTATTTGGGACCCCATCCCTTTTGTAGAAAATGTAACAGGCACCATCCCGCCAATGTCCAACGTGGGGCGTGTTTCAATTGTAACCAACTTGGCCATCTAGCCAAAGAATGTAGAGCGCCGAGGGTGGCCCCACGAAATGTAGCCCCTCTTCAAACCGTTCCTCCTCGTGGCAATCAACAAAGGGGTACATGTTTTGAATGCGGTAGTCCCCATCACTATCGTAATAATTGTCTTCAATGGGTTGAGCAACAAGTACAAGTGGTCATCCACCCTTATCAACTTCAAATCGCCGGGCCTAATCAAAACCGAGGACACCAAGTGCAACCTCATGGCCGAGCCTTTGCGGTCAATGTCAATGAAGCCCGTAGCGATCCAAACGTCGTGGCAGGTACTTTCCTTCTTAATGGTCACTATGCAGCGGTTTTATTTGATTCCGGAGCCGATTATAGTTTTGTATCCTCTAGCTTTGTCCCTTTGATTGATGTGCATCCTTGTGCTCTAAACTATGTGCTTGATATAGAAATGGTAAATGGTGCACTAACCAAACTTAGTCAAATACTTCGCGATTGTATTTTGACTCTAAACGATGTTGAATTCTTCATTGATATCATGCCTCTTGATATTGATAGTTTTGACGTTATTGTGGGTATGGATTGGTTGACGGCGGTGAATATGACTATTGATTGTGGTGAAAGAGTTGTTAAAATACCTTTGTCTAACGGTGAAATTCTTAGGGTTCAAGGTGAAGTCTCCGATTCTTCTAACTCGAAAGTCTTTAGTGCTACCGTCATCAAGGTAGAATTGAAGACCGTTCCTATTGCTTGTGAATTTCCCGATGTTTTCTAGGATGACTTACCGGGATTACCTCCATCTCGTCAACTCGATTTCCGTATTAATCTAATTCCCGAAGCCGCACCCGTGGCTAAAGCTCCATATAGACTAGCCCTAACCGAAATGCAAGAATTGGAAACTCAACTTAAAGAACTCCAGGAAAAAGGTTTCATTCGTCCTAGCCAATCTCCTTGGGGTGCTCTCATTCTCTTTGTCAAGAAGAAAGACGGGTCCTTTAGAATGTGTATCGATTACCGGGAATTAAATAAGCTCACGGTGAAGAACCGGTATCCTCTTCCTAGAATCGACGACCTATTTTATCAACTTCAAGGTGCAAAGCACTTTCCCAAAATCGATCTTCGCTCGGGTTATCATCAACTCCGAGTACATGAAAATGATATTCCTAAGACGGCTTTTCGTACAAGGTGTGAACAGTAACACGAGTTTGGACAAACTCGTGTGAACAGTAACACGAGTTTGGACAAACTCGTGTGAACAGTAACACGAGTTTGGACAAACTCGTGTGAACAGTAACACGAGTTTGGACAAACTCGTGTGAACAGTAACACGAGTTTGGACAAACTCGTGTGAACAGTAACACGAGTTTGGACAAACTCGTGTGAACAGTAACACGAGTTTGGACAAACTCGTGTGAACAGTAACACGAGTTTGGACAAACTCGTGTGAACAGTAACACGAGTTTGGACAAACTCGTGTGAACAGTAACACGAGTTTGGACAAACTCGTGTGAACAGTAACACGAGTTTGGACAAACTCGTGTGAACAGTAACACGAGTTTGGACAAACTCGTGTGAACAGTAACACGAGTTTGGACAAACTCGTGTGAACAGTAACACGAGTTTGGACAAACTCGTGTGAACAGTAACACGAGTTTGGACAAACTCGTGTGAACAGTAACACGAGTTTGGACAAACTCGTGTGAACAGTAACACGAGTTTGGACAAACTCGTGTGAACAGTAACACGAGTTTGGACAAACTCGTGTGAACAGTAACACGAGTTTGGACAAACTCGTGTGAACAGTAACACGAGTTTGGACAAACTCGTGTGAACAGTAACACGAGTTTGGACAAACTCGTGTGAACAGTAACACGAGTTTGGACAAACTCGTGTGAACAGTAACACGAGTTTGGACAAACTCGTGTGAACAGTAACACGAGTTTGGACAAACTCGTGTGAACAGTAACACGAGTTTGGACAAACTCGTGTGAACAGTAACACGAGTTTGGACAAACTCGTGTGAACAGTAACACGAGTTTGGACAAACTCGTGTGAACAGTAACACGAGTTTGGACAAACTCGTGTGAACAGTAACACGAGTTTGGACAAACTCGTGTGAACAGTAACACGAGTTTGGACAAACTCGTGTGAACAGTAACACGAGTTTGGACAAACTCGTGTGAACAGTAACACGAGTTTGGACAAACTCGTGTGAACAGTAACACGAGTTTGGACAAACTCGTGTGAACAGTAACACGAGTTTGGACAAACTCGTGTGAACAGTAACACGAGTTTGGACAAACTCGTGTGAACAGTAACACGAGTTTGGACAAACTCGTGTGAACAGTAACACGAGTTTGGACAAACTCGTGTGAACAGTAACACGAGTTTGGACAAACTCGTGTGAACAGTAACACGAGTTTGGACAAACTCGTGTGAACAGTAACACGAGTTTGGACAAACTCGTGTGAACAGTAACACGAGTTTGGACAAACTCGTGTGAACAGTAACACGAGTTTGGACAAACTCGTGTGAACAGTAACACGAGTTTGGACAAACTCGTGTGAACAGTAACACGAGTTTGGACAAACTCGTGTGAACAGTAACACGAGTTTGGACAAACTCGTGTGAACAGTAACACGAGTTTGGACAAACTCGTGTGAACAGTAACACGAGTTTGGACAAACTCGTGTGAACAGTAACACGAGTTTGGACAAACTCGTGTGAACAGTAACACGAGTTTGGACAAACTCGTGTGAACAGTAACACGAGTTTGGACAAACTCGTGTGAACAGTAACACGAGTTTGGACAAACTCGTGTGAACAGTAACACGAGTTTGGACAAACTCGTGTGAACAGTAACACGAGTTTGGACAAACTCGTGTGAACAGTAACACGAGTTTGGACAAACTCGTGTGAACAGTAACACGAGTTTGGACAAACTCGTGTGAACAGTAACACGAGTTTGGACAAACTCGTGTGAACAGTAACACGAGTTTGGACAAACTCGTGTGAACAGTAACACGAGTTTGGACAAACTCGTGTGAACAGTAACACGAGTTTGGACAAACTCGTGTGAACAGTAACACGAGTTTGGACAAACTCGTGTGAACAGTAACACGAGTTTGGACAAACTCGTGTGAACAGTAACACGAGTTTGGACAAACTCGTGTGAACAGTAACACGAGTTTGGACAAACTCGTGTGAACAGTAACACGAGTTTGGACAAACTCGTGTGAACAGTAACACGAGTTTGGACAAACTCGTGTGAACAGTAACACGAGTTTGGACAAACTCGTGTGAACAGTAACACGAGTTTGGACAAACTCGTGTGAACAGTAACACGAGTTTGGACAAACTCGTGTGAACAGTAACACGAGTTTGGACAAACTCGTGTGAACAGTAACACGAGTTTGGACAAACTCGTGTGAACAGTAACACGAGTTTGGACAAACTCGTGTGAACAGTAACACGAGTTTGGACAAACTCGTGTGAACAGTAACACGAGTTTGGACAAACTCGTGTGAACAGTAACACGAGTTTGGACAAACTCGTGTGAACAGTAACACGAGTTTGGACAAACTCGTGTGAACAGTAACACGAGTTTGGACAAACTCGTGTGAACAGTAACACGAGTTTGGACAAACTCGTGTGAACAGTAACACGAGTTTGGACAAACTCGTGTGAACAGTAACACGAGTTTGGACAAACTCGTGTGAACAGTAACACGAGTTTGGACAAACTCGTGTGAACAGTAACACGAGTTTGGACAAACTCGTGTGAACAGTAACACGAGTTTGGACAAACTCGTGTGAACAGTAACACGAGTTTGGACAAACTCGTGTGAACAGTAACACGAGTTTGGACAAACTCGTGTGAACAGTAACACGAGTTTGGACAAACTCGTGTGAACAGTAACACGAGTTTGGACAAACTCGTGTGAACAGTAACACGAGTTTGACTAAACACGTGTTACTGTACGCACGCGTTTGAGTCCAAGCACGTGTTACTGTAACACTAGCACGCGTTTGAGTCCAAGCACGTGTTACTGTAACACTAGCACGCGTTTGAGTCCAAGCACGTGTTACTGTAACACTAGCACGCGTTTTATGTCCAAGCACGTGCATAGAAGAACGTGTTTGAGTTGTCGAAATGGAATCGAGGTTCAAGTATGTTTCGGTGTGGAAGGATCACAGCAGAAGACAACGATACATTGAAGCATAGAAGACAGGGTTGTAGAAAAAAAAAAAAAAAAAAAAAAAAGTATTTTGGCGGGAAAAATAATTTTTGTCCATGGTCTTAAAATGGCATGATTCATGGAGATTTGAAGTTTGGTAGCGTTCGAAAAAATTTCGGTCCGTTTTTGTGCGATTTCGGCACGTTTTGGATGAAAATTTTCGGCAATTATCAAATTTTCCCACAGCCTTAGAAATAAAAATTTACGTGAATACCAATGTTTCACGTAAATGTGTTTTTCCTCGGAAATTTGGAGGGAAAACGAATATACCCTGTTTGGCGAAGAGCTGATGCTGTAATGAGCTCTAGGCCATTTTGAAGAACCTCTATGAATAGGAGATCCTGTAACCTAAGCTTATACTACCTTTCCAAGTTTTGCAGAGAAAAGGGGGGGGGAGATACTTTTATCAACCAGATTTCTGAGCTGAACTGGTAATTGGTATATCACAGAAGGGCTAGATTTCAGAATTTTACAGAGAAAAGGGGGAGATAAAAAATTTCAGATTTCTGAGTAAAAATTCTGTGCTACTTGAGAGACAAACCAAGATCTGTGTTTAGATGATGGTGTGCTTAATGTGAAATATGCTCAAGTATCAAATAGATAGCAGTTGTGGAAACTTGTCGAAATATTAAGAGCAACGAAGTTGGTCATCTGTTGTTAAGTAATTGAAGATTGAACCTATTTATATTCCAAGAATAGAGATGATTATCAGGCGATCATTTATTGTGATTGCGAGATTAAAGATCTTTATATTTGGTGGTGTATACAACTGAAGGGGAGATCTGATAGGAAAGACTTCGGGTGGTTGGTGGAATTGTGAAGGTACAAGACAAAGTCAGATGCTGCTAGTTGAGACAGGATTTTTGGTACTGCAGTTTGTGATTCAAGCTACAGAGTTTCTTATTTTTGTGAGAGCTGATTGATTTGATGCTGATTGTTGGAAATTCAACTTCTCTATTATATGCCGGTTAAGCAAGTCGAGGAATGTCTCGAGCAAAGTTCCAAGCAGGAAGAAGATTGCATATGTTTAATTCGGAGATGGCTACTGTTGAGGGGGAGAACTACAATGAGATGTGTTAGGTTAGTTGGTTGTCACAGAGATACAGAGATTTTGGAGTTTGAAGATCAGAGTGTTGTGTCAGAAGATCGAGTCTCAACAAAAGAAGACCCGGTATCATTAGTTAAGGGGGAGTTTGCTTTTGCAGGTTTTCGATTGCTAATGATTATCGGTGAATGAATTGAGTGCATCGGTCAAGGGGGAGACTGTAAGTGCACGTTCTGGTGCACAATTTGTGTCCGATGCATCTCAATTAAAGGGCTGTTACTTTACAGAGATTATCCAGATAACTGGACAAACTCGTGTGAACAGTAACACGAGTTTGGACAAACTCGTGTGAACAGTAACACGAGTTTGGACAAACTCGTGTGAACAGTAACACGAGTTTGGACAAACTCGTGTGAACAGTAACACGAGTTTGGACAAACTCGTGTGAACAGTAACACGAGTTTGGACAAACTCGTGTGAACAGTAACACGAGTTTGGACAAACTCGTGTGAACAGTAACACGAGTTTGGACAAACTCGTGTGAACAGTAACACGAGTTTGGACAAACTCGTGTGAACAGTAACACGAGTTTGGACAAACTCGTGTGAACAGTAACACGAGTTTGGACAAACTCGTGTGAACAGTAACACGAGTTTGGACAAACTCGTGTGAACAGTAACACGAGTTTGGACAAACTCGTGTGAACAGTAACACGAGTTTGGACAAACTCGTGTGAACAGTAACACGAGTTTGGACAAACTCGTGTGAACAGTAACACGAGTTTGGACAAACTCGTGTGAACAGTAACACGAGTTTGGACAAACTCGTGTGAACAGTAACACGAGTTTGGACAAACTCGTGTGAACAGTAACACGAGTTTGGACAAACTCGTGTGAACAGTAACACGAGTTTGGACAAACTCGTGTGAACAGTAACACGAGTTTGGACAAACTCGTGTGAACAGTAACACGAGTTTGGACAAACTCGTGTGAACAGTAACACGAGTTTGGACAAACTCGTGTGAACAGTAACACGAGTTTGGACAAACTCGTGTGAACAGTAACACGAGTTTGGACAAACTCGTGTGAACAGTAACACGAGTTTGGACAAACTCGTGTGAACAGTAACACGAGTTTGGACAAACTCGTGTGAACAGTAACACGAGTTTGGACAAACTCGTGTGAACAGTAACACGAGTTTGGACAAACTCGTGTGAACAGTAACACGAGTTTGGACAAACTCGTGTGAACAGTAACACGAGTTTGGACAAACTCGTGTGAACAGTAACACGAGTTTGGACAAACTCGTGTGAACAGTAACACGAGTTTGGACAAACTCGTGTGAACAGTAACACGAGTTTGGACAAACTCGTGTGAACAGTAACACGAGTTTGGACAAACTCGTGTGAACAGTAACACGAGTTTGGACAAACTCGTGTGAACAGTAACACGAGTTTGACTAAACACGTGTTACTGTAGCACGCGTTTGGAAGCCCACGAGTTTGAAGCCCAGCCCATTTGTAGCCTATATATATTGTTCTTAGGTTTCGGTTTTAGGTGATGATTTTAGTTGCAACAGATTTCATTCACTAGGTTCTCGAGGTAGAGATCTATACCTCGAGATGCCGCCCAAAGAATCAGATGTCTACTCGTTTTATGTATTGTAATCTTATGATTAATACAAGATATGAGTTTTTTACATCTGAATTTATCTCCTGTTCATATTGATTTCGTGTTCATATATATGTTGTTTCATTCAATTACCTCAATAACGATTATGTTTGGATTCCGCACTTACATAGTCGTAGGAATCTCGAATCGATCGGTCCCCGACACTTTCAAAAAGAGAGAAGATTCGAATGGGGCGACAAACAAGAACAAGCCTTCCAAACTCTTAAAGACATGTTGTATGATGCACCTATCTTGAAACTTCTGGATGGAGTTGAAGACTTTGTAGTATATTGTGATGCTTCGGGACAAGGTTTGGGTTGTGTTCTTATGCAAAGAGGCAAAGTCATTGCTTATGCCTCCCGGCAACTTAAAGTGCATGAGAAAAACTACCCGACACACGATTTAGAATTGGGGGCCGTTGTGTTTGCTTTGAAGTGCTGGATACATTATCTCTATGGCACAAAATGTGTGATTTACACCGATTACAAAAGTCTCCAACACATCTTTAATCAAAGTGAATTAAACATGAGGCAAAGAAGATGGCTTGAACTCTTTAGCGATTATGATTGTGATATCCTTTACCATCCGGATAAAGCCAATGTGGTAGCCGATGCTTTAAGTAGAAAAGAGAGGGTTAAGCCAAGACGGGCAGGAGTAATGAGTCTCTCGATAGGGCAAAACATTCGTGACCGGATTATTGGATCACAAGTACAAGCCACTCTACTGGAGAACTTTGGTAATGAAAATTAGATGGCATGGAGCAACAATTTGACCGAAAGGGAGACAACGGGTTATATTTGGTTGAGAGGCTTTGGGTTCCCATTTTTGGTAATCTAAGGACTTTCCTTATGAATGAAGCTCACCAATCGGCTTATTCGGTCCATCCCGGATCGGATAAGATGTATTTTGATTTGAAAGATTTTTATTGGTGGTCGGGCATGAAGCGTGATGTGGCTAAGTATGTGAGTGAGTGCTTTACTTGCTTACAAGTGAAAGCCGGTCACAAGAAGCTACCCGGGTTGTTGGTGCAACCGGTGACGCCGGAATGGAAATGGGAACGTATTGCAATGGACTTCGTCAGAAAGTTACCGAAGACAAAGAGTGGTCGTGACACGATTTGGGTGATTGTTGATCGGTTAACGAAGTCGGCTCACTTCTTGGACATTCGTGAGAGCAATAAATTTGACACCATGGCTCTTTTATATATCAAGGAAGTGGTGTCTAAACATGGAGTTCCGGTTTCTATCATCACCGATAGAGATTCCTGGTTTAACTCAAACTTTTGGAAAGCCTTTCAACGAGCAATGGGTTCTCAACTTGACATGAGCACGGCATTTCATCCTCAAACGGATGGACAAAGTGAAAGGACAATACAAACGCTAGAAGACATGTTGAGGGCTTGTGCTATTGACTTCGGTGGTAGTTGGGAATACCACTTAGCATTGGTCGAATTTTCGTATAATAATAGTTACCATGCAAGCATAGAAATGGCACCATTCAAGTCACTTTATGGTAGGAAGTGTCGTTCTCTCCTAGCTTGGGCGGAGATTGGGGAAAGTCAACTTATCGGGCGGGAGATTGTAGTGGAGACAACCAAGGTAATTTCTCAAATCAAGGAAAGATTGCAATTGGCCCGTGAAAGGCAAAAGAAGTATGCCGATGTGAGACGAACACCGTTAGAATTTGAAATTGGTGATCACGTGATATTGAAGGTATCTCCTTGGAAAGGCATTGTACACTTTGTGAAACGGGGCAAGCTCGGGCCAAGATACATCGGGCCTTTTAAGATTCTTGAACGGGTTAGAAAAGTTGCATATCGATTAGAACTTCCACAAGAACTTAGTGGGGTACATGATGTGTTTCACATTTTCAACTTGCGCAAGTGTTTAGCGGATCCTAATCTTCATGTGCCAATGAACGAGATTCGAGTTGATAGGAAGCTAAATTTTGTTGAAGAACCGGTAGAGGTTTTAGATCGGCAAGTCAAGAAGCTCAAGAACAAACGCTACACAATCGTTAAAGTTAGATGGAATGCTAGACGTGGAGCCGAGTTCACTTGGGCGTAAGAGGACCATATGAAGTCTAAATATCCACATTTGTTTAGTGATTAGTGTCTTGTCGAATTTCAGGACGAAATTCCTTCAACGGGGGAATGATGTAACACCCGAGACTTTTGACTGTTTGACTTTACGTGTAAATTTACTAACAATTGAGCTAGTATTGCAATTTAACTCATTTTATTATTTGATGACGTGTATTATATGAAAGGCGAGTTCGATTTACCGTTTAATTTGTGAAACGACGCTAGACGATGCTAAACAACACTCAATTGACTAGATTTGGTATCGGGTCAACCATGGATTATACCCATGCCCACTAGAACAGCCCAACCCTATCCACCCCCAAGTCTTGCACTCCTCCCCTCCACCCATCTCATTTACTTCATCTCTTTCTCTCTCTAATTCATTTTCAAGAACACACACACTCGCTCACTCTCTCTCTAAGATTCTTGCACCAAAGTTGTTGTTTGAGTTAGATTAGTGTTAGAATCGTCATCCTCGTCACAATCTTCTTCACATATCAAAGATTTAGGTACTCAAAGTGCAAGGATTTCTTCTTTTAGCTCTTTTTCGGATTTCTCTTTTGGCGAAAGTTTTGGTAAGTGAAATTACTCCCTAAAGCTCTTATTTATGTTGTTGAATGTATTCCTTAACTAGATTTCGGGTTCCCTTCGTCAAATTTCTAGATTAGTTCGGTTTTAAGTGTGTTCTTGGTTTCAAATAGTGGTTTTAACGACTTTGGAAGTGGGTTGTGGAAATGAACTGATTTTTGTGCTTGGTTTTACTTGCATTTGAGTGTGTCAAAGTGTGGTAACTTGATTTGGCTCCTAAGTTGTTCTATTTGTGT
Source organism: Erigeron breviscapus (assembly GCA_034093135.1). NCBI lineage: Eukaryota > Viridiplantae > Streptophyta > Magnoliopsida > Asterales > Asteraceae > Erigeron > Erigeron breviscapus. The sequence goes on along the minus strand of CM067169.1, from coordinate 32,606,917 downwards.
CAAAAACTCAGATTTAAGATTGCCTTTATCTTATACACAATGTGATTATTGGCGGTGGTTCCTTGTGGACTGATACGTCCCACGGTGTATAAATATACCAAAGTATTTTGAACACAGAACAGTTGTAGAGGGGGGTGAATACAACTTTCCACAATCTTTACAAACTTTTAACACAAAACGTTTTAAGATTCAGATAATGAATATCAAGCAAGTTAGTAAAGTGCAGGAATCATTAAAACAGTAAAGCAGTAAAGAAATAAAAACATTCTTGAACACAGATTGTTATTTTCAAATGTAATCCTTTATTAAGAAATAATATATACAAAGAATTACAGGGTTGTTGCGGAATAAAGATAGCCTATAGATATCTAAACAACCCTATGAAGTGACAAACAACAATCAATTAGTTTTGGCTCAAGAGAATCAGCCCAAGCTGATCTCGTACAGACTAAGCTGTGTGTAAGAGCAGAGAAACTTGTGTGAAGAATGATTCTCAGGAAATGCCACACATATGCAATCATGAATGAGGCTTTTATAGGCACAAGCGCTCCTTCATTAGGTGTCCGTTGCAGCTACGTGTTCTTCAATCAGTGGTTGATGAAGGAATAATCAATCATGCCTTTCATGGTACTTGTGGTCCCCCACGTACTGATGCACATTCTTCATCTACCAATAGGAGTATGGACACGCATAAGTAAAACAACCACCAACCTGGATCCTAGGATTCTTCCTAATCACATCATTTGTCCTTATCTTCAATCCAGGTTGTTATCTTCACTTGATTGTCAGACACAGATTGGGCCGTTTGTCAAGGCACCAATCTGCCTAAGTGTTTCCAAGCTGACTGCTAATCCCAAGCTGTCTTCCACTAACAACTTGGTCTTCTATCTTCAATCCTCCTCTTCGACTTGGACTGAATGCTAATACAATTTGATGCAGCTTGAATAACACTTGCTTCCATAAGATATTACAGTTACAAGTATGAAGCGTGATCTGGGTCAGAGACAGATCGTAAGCTGTATCAGCTTAGTCTGACCCAGATCAGAGTATATGAACCAAAAGATTACTAAGTGTTTATAGGTCAGATTTCTCATCATTAAATTTACAATTAACATTGGGACTCAACAATCTCCCCCTATTTGATGATGACAAAACCCAACTACACTTTTAACTATCAGCTTACAAAGAATCAAATGAAAATATGACTAACAGCTTGTGACCCTTTGAATATTTTGGGTTCTTTTCAATCTGATATGAAATTTAACAAGACAACTGAATTTGTACAAATACTTGTATATATTGAGAAATACAAAGTATTACAATGAGACTTTATTCCCCAATCAACTCTACAGTTTCTTGCTTAACTTCAAAAGATGGAGCAATCGTCACATCTACTTGCCTATCTAACCCTTCATCTATAAGGAACTGCTCATACCCATTACCTTGTTCACTAAAGTAACACAAAATCTGTACAAGGTAAAAAGGTGCATAGTTGGTACCTCTTTCAGCTCAGCAGTCCTGTGGAATACAAGTTGCCCTCTTGCATCCACAAAATACATACCATGTTCAGGTTCAGTAATGTGCATTCCACTTCTTGCATTTTCCACACCAGCAGGAAGAGACAGATTGAGATGACTTAAAATTCTGTCTAGAGCATCAGGAGATAATACCCCAAGAAACTCTGAAGGGTTCAAGTTTCTGAGGAAGTCTGTGTGATCACCTTCAGGAGCTATGAGCCTAACATTTCTTTTCCTCTTCTTCTTAAGTGGCTCTTCTGACTCATCTTCATCATCCAAATCATATGCTTTTGGTCTTGGAAGGCCAGTGATATCATTCTTGTATTTTACAATTGCAGCAAACTTTTTCTCAATGGCTTCCAAGACAGTCTCTCTATGAATTCCAGGCATACTAGTGATGATATCATACAATTCAACCCACTCTGTGTAACCTAGATCAAGCAGTTTGTCAAGATCAAGGGTTTCCCAGTTGGTTTCATAACCTCTCCTTGTAAGCCTTATGCTGGGAATGCTTTTTCCTTTTCGCCTTTTCAGTAGAACCTGGTGGATTGGTTCTGGATGACTTCTATAATGGATCTTTTCAGTGACTTGTCTTTTCTCCAAAGCATCCAACCAATTATGGGCTTTCACACTTTCTTTCACATCTTTTACTTTCTGTGATGGTGTAGAATGAACCACCATTTTCTTCTTTCCTTTTCCTTTGCTCACAACTTTCTTCTTAGAACCAATGGCTGCAAGATCTTCTTCATCTTCTTTATTCAATTGTTCTTGAACAGCCTTGGCAATTTCAGAATCAGACTTAGTTGCAGCAATTCTTTCTCTTTCTAGTCTATCCTCCTTAATCATCTTATATGCCACCTCAACTGTTACCCCAAGCTGTGGAGCAGTTTGAGTTGCAAGATCCCAATCCTTTTATTTCTCAGTTAAGATCTTCACACCACTTGACCCAGCTTCTATTGTTCTTTTCTTGATCATGAACTGGGACAGAGTGGTTGTGTCTTCACTAGATGAAGATTCATCAATTTGCACTTTGGGAGCTGGGTCAGCTTGAGTTGGCACAGCTTGCACAGGAACAGCTTGGGAGGACTTTATTTTCTTTTCAACTTTCTTATCTTTTTCAACACCAACTTCCTTCCTTATATCTCCCATTACATCATTAACAGTCTCCCCCTTGGTTGTATCACTCTCCTTCTTAGTTTCTTCATTCAATTTTCCAACAGTTTCACCACTAGACTCAGATTCTGGTCTTTTTATCTCTTCCACATCTTCCTTCTCACTTTCCACCCTAGAAACATGCACAACCAATCTTCTATCTTTTTGTGTTTCCTCAGCTCTGGCCTTTTCCTGTCTCACTTTCAATCTTTCAAGGTATTCTTCAATCTCCTTGTCAACCTGAGCTTGTTGTCTTTCTCTTTCCAGCTCTATTTCAGCTTCACTCATTGCACTCCTTTTTCTTTTAGTAGCATTCTTCTCCCCCTTTTTGTCATCATCAGCAGGGAAAGAGCTCACTGGAGTTGCAAATAGGCCTTTGAGTTCTTGGTTGATCAAGTCGACTTTGATATTTGTAAGACAGCAGGCTCTTCTCAGTTCAACATAATCCTCATGAAGGAGTTTGATCTTGGATTTAATACCCTTAGAAGCTTCAATCAGATCATTTTTGAAGTCAGCTTGTGACTTATTTGAAGATCGAAGTTCTATGGTGACTTCCCTTTTAAACTTGGTTGCAGCATTTTCAATCTGACCCAAAGTACTCTTGTTCCATTCATTCTCTACATTTACTGCTTTTGTAAGACTGTCAAGGGATTCTGTCAGCTTGCTTTGGTTCTGTTGCATCACATCAACTGCTTTCTTAACATATTCTTCCAATGCAGTCTGATCATGACTCAGCTTGTCCACCTTCTTATCCGTCAAATCCTGATCCTTTTGGATCTTTTCCAAGCATTCGGTCAGCTTTGAGCTCTCAACCTTAGAGGTTGAAATGAACTCAGTGAGCTGACCCACCACATCTGAAAATGAGATTGTGGCAGCTTGGGAAGAACTTGCAGTTGGCTTAAAAGCCACTGACTCTGGAAAGAGCAGCCTGCAATCCTTAATTTCAGGGTCATTGGGCATATTTTGAAGGGGGTGGAGGTTTAAGGAGTTTTGGAACATTTGCTCATGAGAGTGAGTCTCATGAGTGGATCTGTCAGAATTGATGATAAGTTGGTCAGCCTGAGAAAGATTAACGTTTAATTCAGGCTGAGGGCCAGTGGGAATGTGTTGATCTGATTTTGATCAACTCCTCCACTGGCATCTTCCATCAGAGCATCCCTTGAGGATGGATGGGCAAACTCATCATCGAATGAAGAATCACTTCCGGAGATAGTGATCAGATTCTCATTGACATCGTGAGGACCATCAATGGTTCCCTTTGCTGCACAAGGGGCTGACATGACTGCCTTAAAGACAGCCAAGTAACCTGCAGAATCCCTCTGTCCGAGGACAGATGCAGACACAGACTCTACAGGTGTAATGTTTTGTACATTTGATTGCCCTTCAACAGAGGTGTGTTGTTGCACCAAAGTATCCTTAGGGAGAATTGAGGCCTGTACCCCTCCTTGTGACATAGAAGGGGCATTGGCAGCCTGTGCAGACTCAGAGTGTAAGATAGAAGGAGTCTGATCAGCTTGGGGAGGAGAAGCAGTGTCACCTATGCGTTCGATACTTCTCTCCTTAGGCTGACCATCCTCAGAAATGATGTGCATTGACTCTGACTCACGTTGGATCTGGGCTAGATCCTCTGTTACCCCTTTAATGATATCATCAACCTTTTGGGAGGCTGATGATGGTGAATTCGGTTTTGACACAGTATGACCTTGGGATGAGGTCTTTCTTTCAATACCTTCACCCTGTTTAGAGGGTTGGGTAGCAATGGGTGTTCCCTTTAACTCGTCTACACTCTTTTGGGAGAGTGCAGATGGGCGTGGTGTATTCGGCTTGTCAGCTTGGGTGGCAGGGACAGCTTCGGAACGTTCCTTAGCTTTCCCTGCACCTTGGGGGATCTCAAGAATGGATGAAGCAATATCAACCCCAGAAGCTGACACAGATTTCTTATTAGATCTTTTCTTTTTGGCCTTGAGAGGTACTAAGTCCTCAACAAGGGGTCTTTTAGAGTCCGATTTTGAGCGAGTGGACGAAGGTGTGGCTAGGGAGGCTGATGTTTTGGCCAACCCTTCACCCTCTTTTGTAGGAGTAGAATTTTGAATAGATTCAGAAGAGTTTGAGGGTTCAGAAGCATGTGTACCTGGGTCCCCCTGATTAGCAGATTGAGTGTCAGACCCAGATCGCGTCAAAGAAGGGACAGCTTCCCTAAGTGCTTCTTGTTCCTCTTCTCTTTTCCTGCAAAAATCAAGGTAGATCTGCATTGCTCGGGTCAGACCCTGCACAGATACCTTAGGACTATTAAAGATGTTGTTATTTATAGATTTGCATTCCACAGTCTGACCAGTTGCCAGACTGAAATCATTGTCAAGAATCGCCTCAATAATAAGAGCAAGAATCCTACCATAAGGTATGGTAAGACTCTTCTTATTAACGCGATCAACAAGGTCCTTAAAGATTAACGCAGCAAAATCTATTCTGGTCATGGTGACCATTGCATGAAAAATCTGCAATTCTAGGACATTAGGCTGATCAAAGTTGCCTGCCTTTACTTGTAAGGTTTTCAAAATTGTGCTCAATAAGTAGTCCCAAATGCCAGTTAAATGTTTCATTTTAACTACTGAAGCCAATGGACCAGTATATCCAACTTCTTGTAAAACATTTTTGGCTTCAGTATGAGACACAACAACATCATATTCATCATCAGGCATATATGACTGCTCAAAAGCAGACCTAAGCCTCTCGTAAGAAATATATACCTTTTTCTTACCGTTGAGGATTGAGCCATAGATTGCAGCATCTCCTTTCTTATTCTGTTTTACAACACAGTTCGCCCAAAATTCACACAGGAGATCTTGAAACACCCAGGCTGGCTTCTCAATCATCACCTTGCCGAAAGGATGATGCCCTAAGAAAGCCACGATCTCATCGTATCCTTTTGCCCAAGAAGGAGGATAGATATTGGCATAAACCAGACTGCCAATCTTGATTTTACCAGTATCAAGATCAGCCGGAACCACTACTACCTTATCTCCCACCACATAAGGAGACAACTTGTTTGCGCTTATTGGAGTTGGGTATCGACTTTCAGATTCAGAACTAGATTGAGAGTCATTAGAATGGATAGAAACAGATGATGATGCCATTTTGAAAATAAATTTTAGAAGAAATTAAATTTAATAAAACAGTAATCAGATTTGAGAGAAAAAATAATTGATTTTAAGAAAATATGAACAAGTGATTTGGGATTTAGGTTAAATGAAAGTTATATACAAAACCCAAAATATCTTATTTGAAAAAGTTGGAGAGAGAAAGATTTTGATTGGAGGATTAACAAGTAGTGATGGTACTTTTTCAGTAACCGGTAGTGACCACTACACGTGTCACACTCCAATAGGATCAAACAAGTACACTTAATAAAATAATGAAAGTAATAAAACGCACTGAGATATTTAATAACAAAAATAACCACGAAGCTGGGTCAGACTCAGCTTACCCTCTTTCACTCGAAATGCACCAAGTGCAAAAGAGTAGTCTGGGTCTGACACAGCTTACCCTCAAAAATTTAGAATAACTCTAAGAGGTCAGATTTGTTGTTACTTAGCTCACTACATTCTACAAATTAAGCATACATAGCTTACTTATGAGGTAGTTGAACCCTGATTCATCCAATTGCTTTGTGAACAAGTCAGCAAGCTGATTGTCTGTTGGAATGAAGTGGAGCTCAACATCTTCTTTCATTACATGATCCCTGATGAAATGATATCTTATATCAATGTGCTTAGTCCTTGAATGAAGCACATGATTGTTTGAAATTGCTATGGCACTGGTGCTGTCACAAAAGATTGGAGTTTTTGTTGCAGTGACACCATAGTCTTGAAGCTGATATTGCATCCGAAGAATTTGAGAGCAACAACTTCCTGCAGCAACATATTCAGCTTCTGCAATGAAAATAGAAACTGAATGCTGCTTCTTGCTGGACCAGCTTACAAGTCTATTGCCAAGCAATTGACAAGCTCCTGAAGTACTTTTTCTGTCAATTTTACAGCCTGCAAAGTCAGAATCTGAATAGCCAATTAGATCAAATCCTGAGTCTTTGGGATACCAAAGACCCAGATTGGGACTACCTTTAAGGTATCTAAAGATTCTCTTCACAGCTTTAAGATGAGATTCCCTAGGACTAGCTTGATATCTTGCACAAAGGCATGTAGCAAACATAATATCTGGTCTACTAGCAGTTAAGTAAAGTAATGATCCTATCATACCTCTATAAGCTATGATGTCAACAGATTTCCCATTTTTATCTTCATCCAGCTTATCACCAGTTCCATAGGAGTTTTCATAGGTGAGCAATCAGTAAAACCAAATTTGTTTAAGAGATCTTTAACATACTTTCCTTGGTTTATAAAAATTCCATTTTTAGTCTGTTTAACTTGTAAACCCAGAAAATAGTTTAGTTCTCCCATCATGCTCATTTCATACTTTTTAGACATTAATTCAGAAAACTTTTTGCAAAGTCTTTCACTGCTAGACCCAAATATTATATCATCTACATAGATTTGTACAAGCAGAATATCACCATTATACTTTCTCACAAACAAAGTCTTGTCAACATTACCTCTTTTGAAGTTATTAGCCAATAAGAATTTAGACAAAGTATCATACCATGCCCTTGGAGCTTGCTTCAACCCATATAGAGCCTTGTCAAGCTTGAACACATGGTCAGGAAACTTTGAGTTTTCAAAACCTGGAGGTTGTTCAACATAGACTTCTTCTTCCAATTTTCCATTAAGAAATGCACTCTTCACATCCATTTGATAGACTTTGAAACCCTTGTGAGCAGAGAAGGCCAAGAACATTCTGATTGCCTCTAATCTTGCTTTGTTTCTGGTCACAACTCCCCTTTCATCCATTTTGTTTCTGTAGACCCACTTGGTTCCAATCACAGTCTTGTGATGAGGTCTTGGTAACAAGTTCCCAAACCTTGTTTCTTTCAAACTGTGTTAGCTCATCTTGCATTGCATTAACCCAAGAGGGATCTTCCAGAGCTTCATCAACCTCAGTTGGTTCCATCTTGCTCACAAAATTGACAAACATGCAGAAGTTGCCTGTTGCCTTTCTTCTTGTTTTCACACCAGAGAGTGGATCACCAATGATTTGGTTAATTGGATGACTCTTTGTCCATCTAGTGACTGGGACAATGGACTAATTCAGATTTGATGAATGAGCATGATCAGCTTGAGGAATAGGCTGATCAGCTTGGATAGGAATGGAGGAGTCTGAACCAGTTGGAGAGTCATTTAATGGATTCTGAACAATAACTTCAGTAGGAGTAGGATCAGCTTGTGCATCTTCAAAGATTGGAACTTCTTCTTCTTCTTCTTCAATGAGTTGCTCCCCCTGAGTTTGAGCATTATTAGCTCCAATTGGAGGATTAGTTGGAGGCTCATTCTCAGGTACAGCCAATTCTTCAAAATTGAAGTCTTCGTCTTCAGGAGGAGAGCAGTCTGGCTTAGAACAACCTTCATCAATGCTTACATTTACAGAGTTCTCAATTGTTTTAGTTCTCTTGTTGTACACTCTGTAGGCCTTCATCATTGTTGCATATCCAAGTAGGATACCTTCATCTGATTTCTCATCAAACTTTCCAAGATGGTCTTTCTGATTCAGAATATAGCAAGGACTTCCAAACATTCTTAGGAAACCAATTTCAGATTTTCTCCCCCTAAGAAGTTCATATGCAGTCTTCTGGTGTCTTTTTACAATGAGGGATCTGTTCTGGGTAAAGCAAGCTGTGTGTACTGCTTCAGCCCAGAAATGAGACTTGACATTGTTTTCAGCCATCATGGATCTGGCAGCTTCAATAAGAGTTCTGTTTCTTCTTTCTGCAACACCATTCTGTTGAGGAGTTCTGGCAGCTGAGTAGAATTGTGAAATTCCCTTTTCACTGCAGAATGAATTAAGAGTGATGTTCTTGAATTCAGTGCCATTATCACTTCTTAATTGCCTAGCAGGCCTTTTGTAGAGAATTTCAGCTTGCTTGATGAAATGAATAATGCTGTCAGCAGCTTCACTCTTGTGTCTTAGAAAAAAAACCAGGTGTATCTTGAATACTCATCAACAATTACCAAAGAGTACCTCATTCCAGTGAATGATGGAGTACTGATTGGTCCAAATAAGTCCATATGAAGCAGATCCAAACAATTTTCAATGGTTGAGCATGTCTTAGACTTAAAAGTAGCTTTATGTTGCTTGCCTTTCTCACAAGCACCACACAGCTTGTCCTTCTCATAATTTATCACTGGAAGCCCAGACACCAACTCATTCTTACACAGCTTGTTGATGTCTTTGAAATTCATATGAGACAGCCTTTTATGCCACAACCAATTCAGCTCATCTTGAGACTTTGACATGAAGCAGACTTCTCTTGTGACAATTGGATTTCTCATGTCAAAAGAATACAAAGACTCATCCCTCTTTGCAATAAGAACCACATTGCCTTCCAAATCAAGAACAATTCCCTTATCAGACCTGAATCTCACTTCATAACCAGCATCACACAACTGACTCACACTGATCAGATTGTGCTTCAAACCATTTACATATGAGACTCTTCTGAAAGTAAAGGACCATTCGAAAGAACACCAAAACCTTCAGTCTTTCCTTGAGAATCATCTCCAAAAGTAACATTAGGACCAGCGGGAATCCTAAAGCTACATAGCAGGGACTTACATCCGGTCATATGCTTGGAACATCCACTGTCCAAGTGCCAGGTAATATCGTTATGACCGCCCTCAGGTGGAGCAGTCTGACTGGTGGATGCCTGGTGAGCTGACTCAGATTGCTGTTGTATTTTTACCAGATCTTCAGCAAATCTTTGAGTATCTTCTTTAGCCATGAAACACTTGGCATCTTTGTACAGCTCATCATCAGATGATGTGGCACTTTCAGCCCAGTCTTTGGCCACCAGACTCTTCTCACTTTTGTTCACCTTTTCAGTCAGCTCAGCTACTTGTGCTTTCAAGGCTTTGTACTTAGTCTTGAGCTTAGAGTATTTTTCACCTCTTCCACTTTTGGCTGGCACAGCTTGAGCAGTTTCTTTGGATCTGCAATCACCAGCCATATGTCCAGTCTTGCCACACTTGTAACAAGTAACCTTGGACATATCAAATGGCTTCTTGGCTTTATCAGCTTGGCCACCTCTTCCTTTTCCTTTAAACTTGTTAAAGGATCTCCTTCTGATCCTTTCAGCCAACATAGCTACTTCATTAGCTAGTTCATCACCATCAGATTCTTCACACTCAGATTCAGCACAAACAGAGTTAGGATTTGACATCACAGGAATATCATCATTAACACAAGAAATGATCTCATTACTAATTGAACTAGGGTGTTCAGTCATAGAAGCAACAAGTGCAGCAGCAGGCTGACTATAAGAATAACCCATAGCAATTAGTTTTTCAGCCTCTGAACATTCTTGGTTATGAAGCAAACCAAAAAGTCCAGGGAGATCAAGATCATGATAAACAGAACATAATTTAACAGAAGAAATATAGTTGTTCCATTTAGGTGGTAATGAATCAAGAAACTTGCTCTTTAAAACCTCATTTTTCTTATTAATTCCAACAGCAGCTAAATCATTTACCAAAGCATTAAAGCAGGTATGAGTGTCAGTCAAGGATTCATTTCTCAAAGAGAAAAATCTCTCATACCTCCTGGTCAATGTAGTAATTGTGGATTCCATGGAGGTAGAGCAATCCTCAAACATAACAGTCAAAGTACCCCACATTTTCTTTGCTGTTGAACACATTTTAATTGAATGGTATAGATCTTTGGGCACAGCTTGGACAATGAAATTTCTAACCTTCACATCCAAGTTTGCCAACCTCCTATCCTCATCGCCCCAATCTGCCTTGTCCTTAACTATAGATTTGACTGTGGCAGGAATGGTTGGTTGACCTTCCCTAACCACAGCTTCTGCCACAATGGTTTGTGTAGGAACATAAGGACCATCCGTAAGGATGTCAGGCATATTGTTATCGATGGATTCAAGGAACAAAGACATTATACCTTTCCACCCACTGAAATCATCTTTGTCAAACATGGGTGGTCGGGTTGAAGAACCATTATCAATGTAAATGACATTACGCTTTACTATATAAATGAAAATATGCAAGGATCAAGTCAAGTTAATTCTCAACCACCGCTCTGATACCAATTGATACGTCCCACGGTGTATCAATATACCAAAGTATATTGAACACAGAACAGTTGTAGAGGGGGGTGAATACAACTTTCCACAATCTTTACAAACTTTTAACACAAAACATTTTAAGATTCAGATAATGAATATCAAGCAAGTTAGTAAAGTGCAGGAATCATTAAAACAGTAAAGCAGTAAAGAAATAAAAACATTCTTGAACACAGATTGTTATTTTCAAATGTAATCCTTTATTAAGAAATAATCTATACAAAGAATTACAGGGTTGTTGCGGAATAAAGATAGCCTATAGATATCTAAACAACCCTATGAAGTGACAAACAACAATCAATTAGTTTCAGCTCAAGAGAATCAGCCCAAGCTGATCTCGTACAGACTAAGCTGTGTGTAAGAGCAGAGAAACTTGTGTGAAGAATGATTCTCAAGAAATGTCACACATATGCAATCAATGAATGAGGCTTTTATAGGCACAAGCGCTCCTTCATTAGGTGTCCGTTGCAGCTACGTGTTCTTCAATCAGTGGTTGATGAAGGAATAATCAATCGTGCCTTTCATGGTACTTGTGGTCCCCCATGTACTGACGCACATTCTTCATCTACCAATAGGAGTATGGACACGCATATGTAAAACAACCACCAACCTGGATCCTAGGATTCTTCCTAGTCACGTCATTTGCCCTTATCTTCAATCCAGGTTGTTATCTTCACTTGATTGTCAGACACAGATTGGGCCGTTTGTCAAGGCACCAATCTGCCTAAGTGTTTCCAAGCTGACTGCTAATCCCAAGCTGTCTTCCACTAATAATTTGGTCTTCTATCTTCAATCCTGCTCTTCGACTTGGACTGAATGCTAATACAATTTGATGCAGCTTGAATAACACTTGCTTCCATAAGATATTACAGTTACAAGTATGAAGCGTGATCTGGGTCAGAGACAGATCGTAAGCTGTATCAGCTTAGTCTGACCCAGATCAGAGTATAAGAACCAAAAGATTACTAAGTGTTTATAGGTTAGATTTGTCATCATTAAATTTACAATTAACATTGGGACTCAACATGGACCATTACTACGAACTCACCAACCTCGTGTTGACTTGTTTAGTACACTTTTCAGGTAATCAGGTGAACCTTGGACGGAATGCTTGATTGTTTGCTTGTTGTTGAACCCGGGCCTGGACTTACATGAATCAAGGATTCATTTGCCCTACTTTTACTTTATGCTTATGATCGATTGCCTTCCTTTGATATTATTTTGTAAACGTTTGATGGCTACTTGCTACTTATGCATTTTGTACTTGATTTTTCTATTTTAAAGGATTCTCCGAATCCTTTGTTTCTCATTTAGTTGATGCCTACGATAATTCCACCGTGTGCTATATGATTTCAGTGATATTCTGAGCTCTAGTTCGGAGTGCTACACCAAGAAACCATCTTCTAGAAAAGGAGAGGAAATTCTCCTTAAGGCACGATCTCCAATCGGCCGAAAACCCTAACTCATATCTTCTATTGACGTCAAACTACCTTCGGGGAATCGCTAATAAACCTTAAGCACAAAACCTTCCTGATTTCACACCCATATTACGCTTACGCGGTTTGGTGCACAGTCATTTGGCGCCATCTGTGGGACCTCACATAAAAGTTCGTCAACTTAGAAAACCCACCTTCAACCACCATGATTTTGATTCCCTAACACGTCAGCCAAGTATGGCAGATCATGCTAAGAGTACACCATTTTATGGATCTAGAGAGCTGAGCAAGAACTCCCCCAACAAGAGGAAAGATCCTAACCAAGGGACTTTCCAAGCTATCTACTTTCCTATCCTGAAGCCAGCTCCGTCAGAATACCCGGTCATAATACAGATCTTGGTATTTAACATAAAGATCTGCAGAGCGTACGTCGACGGTGGCAGTGAATGCGATATCATCTATGAGCATTGTTTCCTACAGCTTCCGAAGGCCATAAATGCTCGCCTTACCTCTCCTCGAACCCCATTAATAGGGCTTGCTCGTGAAAGATTTAGCCCACTCTACATGTAAAACAGTTTTAAACTTTTAGATATATAGAATTTGTTCATGCACAAACAATATCAATGTTTATAACTTTCTACATTGTGAAAATGTATTTCAAAAAGTGTATAGAGTATATATATATATATATATATATATCATATATATATGTACATATATATCAAAAATATGGTGTATGTATATGTAGAGATATACTCGTATATACCTTGTGGCCAATTGGGCAGAGAAGAAGGAACTTTGTAGGTAGTGTAAGTACCTAAAAAAGTCAATATATTCATTTGGAGATTGCTTAAAGATCGTCTTCCTACGAGGCTCAACTTAAGAGCTAGAGGTATGGAAATCACTTACATTTGCTGCCCCATTTGTAACTTTCGTGTGGAATCCTCGAACCATATCTTCAAAGATTGCACTGTGTCATCTGAGGTGTATAGTTTGATGTCAACTTGGCTGCATATTGGTATTCCAGATGTGTGCCCAAGTGAGTATCTGAACTGGATTTCTGGGTTGCAGTTCACAAAAAAGTTCAAGAGTATTGTTGAGGCGATTTTTTCTACATGGTGGTGGGTAATATGGAAATACCGAAACAGTGTCGTCTTCAAAGGTATCACTAAGTCTAGTATTGAATTGTTCCATGAAATTGTTTCTAGTTCATTTTTTTGGATTAATAGTCGTAGTAGATGAGATAGTCTTGTTTGGATTTTATGGCAGATTTGTCCTAACTATTTGTTGTAATCTTAGTGTCTTTAGGTGTTTTGCCGAAAGTCCTTTCTATTAATAAAAATTGCTGTTAAAAAAAAGATAGTATCTCGTGTGTCAGCCATTGTCGTTCCATTGAAGTAGAAGATGAACAACAAAGAAAACAGAACAATTGTGATTGAGGAATGCATGTTTTGCAATGACACAATTTGACGATGAAAAACCAACAAATTTTGATGTCTATTTATACACAAGGTACATGGCATTTAATTTATTATTTTATTTGACTGAAATTGAAATTTGCATGCTAATTCTCAAAATATAGAAACGATCCTTTCTTTGAATAATGATGTTTATTGGTTAATGAAAGTGTTAGGTACATTTAGCTTATTTTTGCATATATATTCCGGTGAATCCTACCTAATTAATAGTAATTTGACTTAAATATTTCATAATATGGTTTTTCTTTTAATTATGTATATTTAAATATACTAAATACTAGATAGATTGTATAATTTATAAAAATAATGTGATGTACGTAATAAATTACTTGCAATTATGTCTAAGTGATTGATGTAATTGTAATGATAGAAAAATGATATTATAGATATTTTATGAGTTATACAAAAAGATTGGGAAAAAAACAATAAAAATATAAATGCATCTTAATCAAAAATGATTTTGAAAATAAAATAAAGAAGATACGTTTATATTTACAGGGAAATTTATAACAATCTATCAAGTATTCGAAATGATTTGATTCAATGTTATCAATCACATGTGGAAAGAATTTTGGAATTATACAAAAGATTTGCTATGAAATTCTTGATGTAAATATACGACTAGCCTTCTACAAAAAAAAAAGTCAACCTCAAGTCTTGAATGTTAAGATGGGTAATAAGATTGAACAAATAAAAAAAAGTATCGACAGTAACTTTTGCAATATTGAACCCAATCTGGCAGACGATAATTTGAGAGACATTTGTAACGTTATATCCATTCGAGATATGACAAAACATTTTTTTGGAACATTATCAGATATCGAACTCGAGAAGAACATACCAATTGTTGGAAATGTTGTCATTTTCAAAAAGAAAAAAAAAACATACGATATATAATTAATAGAAAGAATTTAATATTTACACAAAAAATTTTACGAATACCACATTGTTTAATAAAAGTAAAAGTAAAAACAAAAGCATTGTTTTTGGTCTTTATTAGTATTAGAAATGATTTGATCTTCAATGTAATCAAACATTCAAACACTCGTGGAAATGATTTTGGAATTATACAAAAGATTTGTTACGAAATTCTTGATATATATACATGACAAACTTCCTAAGAAAATGTCAATATCCATATTAAGATGGAAATAAGCACTACAAATAATATTATAATTATTCATATTTTTAATTAGCATGAACATATTATAAAAGTTTGTCACGTTTTTATGTGTGTAAAATATATTAGAACTAAAAGTGTAGAAATTTATCTATACTAAAAAGTGTGAACTTTTAAAAATCTACAATTTTAAGTGTGGACGTTTATATGTAATTTGTCACACTATTTTTGTCGACACTAACTAAAAGAATAATACATTAGTAATAAGTTTTGATTAAGTTAAAGATATATAAGATATAAAAGATAATAAAGTATAGAGTATATAATATTAATGATAAAAAATGATAAATAGGATATATATAATGAGATAAAATAAGATTGCAAGTGTTATCTTAATTTTTGTTTAGAAAAGTGTTATCCCTATAGTATTGTAATAAGTGGAAATGTGGAATAATCAAAAACTAATAATTAATTAGTTGGGGTACGTTTTATTTACGATATATTCCGAGTATTTTACAGTTTAACAATTAATCAAAAAGAAATTACGACATCATACCTATATGTAGTATTGTAAAAAATAAGTGGGAATGTGGAATAATTAAAAACTAAAAATTAATTAATTTTGGTTTTATTTTCGATATTTTCTTAAAGTTATTTAACAGGTTAACAATTAATTAAAAATAAGTTATGACATGATAGAAAATAGTCTTAATGAAATGTCTGCCTATTTTTTTCTCCAACTTCTTCGCGCAGATTAATGTAATCTCTCGAAAGAAGAAACAAAAACAAATAAGTAAGTGCATCAAGATTGGATCGATCTGTAACTATAGGTTTATTGTCGAATTATATGTGATTAGTGGTCCGATGAATATATTGGATTAAAAGATTTGAAAAAAAAATCGTTTCATCAATATTTAGATGACAAATTCACTACAAAAACTATTACAATTAGCGTGAATAATTTGTAAGAACTTTTCACGTTTATAAGTGTATAATACTATATTAAACTAAAAACTTACACTTTTAAGTGCGTAAAATAAGTATAATAGACTATAAAAGTCCACACTTAAAAATATGTAGAAATGTATTCATAATAAATGTGTGAAGTTTTAAAAATCTACAATTGCTTTCGGAAACCTTCTACATGCGGTAAATACGTTCGTTTGTTTTATATTTAAACGTGTGTCTGAAAATTTATTCTAGTGTACAAACATAAGATATAGTAATCATTTGATCAATTCTATGAATAATTGAAGTAAATAAAAAAACAATTAATCATGTAGCAAATATATGGTTAATTGAAAAAAAAGTGACAAAACAGAAAAAAAAATGTAAAACGCACTAAAAGTATATTATTATTGGTGAAATAGAAATAGAAATAAAAAAGTGACATATAAAATCATTGTAGAAAATAAAATAAAAAAAAAAAAAAAAAAAAAAAAAAAAAAAAAAAAAAAAAAAAAAAAAAAAAAAAAAAAAAAAAAAAAAAAAAAAAAAAAAAAAAAAAAAAAAAAAAAAAAAAAAAAATCGTTTCATCAATATTTAGATGACAAATTCACTACAAAAACTATTACAATTAGCGTGAATAATTTGTAAGAACTTTTCACGTTTATAAGTGTATAATACTATATTAAACCCATTAGAAGTGAACGTGATTTGCAGTAGCTTTTGTAACTCTCGTTAGATACTAAAATAACATCTAACGACTGTTAACACCCGATAGAGAAAAGGATCTAACTCCATGTTAGAGAAAAAAACCTAATTTGCAGCCGTTATTGTTACTCTCATTAAACACCCAAGCAGAAGTTAATGGCCGTTAGTGCTCGTTAGAATTTTTTAATATTTTTTAACGATAGGGACTATTATTGCAAGAAATTAAATGACAGACTAATTTCGCTAAAAAAGTCATACACGGAAATCGACGCATGATATTTATAATTTACGAGTTAGATACCCGGGCGTTGCCCCGGGTACATAATGCTTATGCCTTATTCTATTTGGCAATATGTAAAACTTACAACATGTTTTCGAAAACATTACATTTATCATTTGATATAACACAATATGTAATTAGGCATTACCCCGAAAGACATTACGTTTATTTATATGGTTACATGTAAAATTTATATGATTTTCAAAAAATTTATTGTGTGCGATAATATGTAAAACTTATAACGTGTTTTCAGGATGATATTATATATCTGTAACACCCCAGAGATTTAAGGTAAAAAGAATTTAACCCTTTTTATAGTTTCGACATTAAATTAATTTCCTAGTATTTTATTTTTGGAAATGGGGTTAATTTAGTTGGAACTTTAGCGGATAGCGGGTATTTTATTACCCAAAAGGTAAATGGGGCGTGGCAGCCCCATAGTGTGCCAGCCACCCTTTTTGTTGGTGATTCACCATTTCCACAACTCCCACCTATTCTTCTCATTTCTTCTTCATTGCTTTCCATTATCAATTCATGCAATTCAATCAAGCTACTCTAAGATCATCATAACAATAACCTCTTAAAATCAAGTAATTGAAAAGCTAGGGTTTGAGGAAAGAAGTGGTGGTGGCCGAAATTCTAGAGGAAAAGGGGAGAAAAGAAGTTGTAATCCAAAGTCTTGATTTAACTTATTGTTTGTGAGGTATTGATTTTCCTCTAGTTAATTTCCATCTTCTTTTGAAATTAGGGTTCAAGGATGAACCAAATTGGGGGTTTTGCTAGAAAATGAATTATGGCTAATTTTCCCCAATTCCTTAGTTAACCTAGTTGTCATTGAGTTATGTGTTGAGTTTGATTATGAAATTGATAAGCTTATGTGATAATTTTGGTTTATGAGAAAAGATGAGTTTTTACAAGTAAGTTGAAATGTTGATGAAAATGGTAGGTTGAACTACCTATGTTATGGTGGAAGTAAAAAGGAGACTCAATGACAAATGGGTTGGGTTTTGGGTTTAGAAAGGCTAGTGATTGAGTATGGCTAGGTTAAGCTAGTCAAGTTGTGATTATAAGCTTATGCATTTTATGACATGATTATAGGTTGAAGCTTGTTTGTGCTTAATCGTTTTAGCTTTGTTGATCTATTTGCGAGGAGGTGAGTATATTTGCATACCTTTATGTTTACGTTGGGTCAATTGACCACATCATGTTGAAATGTGATTTTCATGTGTGGTAATTGATTTGGCTAGACCCGGGTGGGGTCAATTGTTATGAGGCCTAAGAACCTCCGGGGCCTAAGAACCCCTATTGTTGTTTGAGAAAAGGCCTAAGAACCTCTCGGGGCCTAAGAACCCCGATATTCTCTAATGGATCCATATATGTTGTTTATAGTGCAAAGGTGAGCATGTAGGTATGGCACGACGGTGTCATGGGTTACATGTAATAGTCCTTTGTGCGTTGCCCTCCTTCGTATTCGTAAATGTATGCAAGTATATTCACTAAGCCTTTGCTTATATTTTAGTTGTTTACCATTTTATAGGTAGTTCCGGAAGAAGGAACTAGTGTTGTTGAATTGAAAGTCTTGGTTTAGAGCTTGAAGTGTTTTTGGAAGACGTGAAGGTACTAGGTCATTCTTGGATGAATGACAACTTTTGGTTTAGAGGCTTAGAAATCCCTCTCCTCATGGCTCTTGGTACATTTTGATTTGATGGTCATACTTTTGTTAAAATTATGTAAAAGTCCAAGAGTAAAGCTTTTGGAAAGTTTGTGAAGTTGCATTTTGGTCGAAATTGTGTCAAAATGGATAAACGACCCATTTGAAGTATCATGTAATCGCAAATTGTTTATGAATGGCTAATTATGTGGTAATGGTGCTTTTTATATGATTTGAAGTCTTAGTCATGGTTTTGAAAGGTTTGGATTTGAGTTTTGTGTTAAAGGAAAAGTTGGTTTGCTAAATTCTGCACAGGCCTGAGACCAGTGAGTTCCCACTGCGGCGCAGTGGGAGCGTGTCAAACCCACTGCGGCGCAGTGGGGGTTTTTGCACCCGAAGGTCAGGGAGTTCCCACTGCGGCGCAGTGGGAGCGTGTCAAACCCACTGCGGCGCAGTGGGTTATCACTGAAAAAAAAAAAAAAAAAAAATTTGTCGTTTTCGGTTTATCGAGTCAGGTCCTTTCAAGTTGGTATCAGAGCCCGGGGTTTAAGGGATTTAGGTATTCCCTTGTATAGAGAGTGCCTAGACTTAAACCTTAGTTGAGACTCGACCTTAGGTAACCGAAATTTTAGATGGGACTGAAATATGTGTTTGATAATGTTAGATTATCTATTTGTTAGTATTTAAAGCACAATAAGAAGCCGGCCTTATTGTGGTTGAAATACTAATAAATTTATAAACTAGCGGCGTCAAACCTTGGGACGGTGTAGTATCAAGTTATAAGTTTTGACTCCTAGTCATAGAGTTAGATAGGTTGCGTGATTAAATTCGTTTTATCTACTCTTATTGAAGTATGGCCGACGATCATAATGAGGAAGAAGAGCACCACAAACAGAACGAAGAAGAAGAGCCTTTATTTGCCGAAGGTAGCATGGATATCTCGGATCAAATAGGGAGAGCATTAGAGAAATATACACCCCTACTACTTAAGAAATTGAATGAGACTATGGAAGGGGCTGTGAATGATCACATAGCTCAAATGATCAGAGAGGAAGTGGCTTTGAATGTGCAACTAGAGTTTGAGAAGAGGGATGGCAAGGGTAAGGACAAAAAGGATGTAGAAGAGAAAGAAGTAGAAGTGACGGGAGAAAGGGGTTACAAGAAGAAGTTCACCTTTCGAGACTTTGAAGTGTGTCACCCACCGGAGTATCACGGTGATCGTGATCCCATCGTTTGTACACGATGGATATCTGAGATTGAAGGGGCATTCCGCACTAGTCAATGCCCCTCGCACCTGAAGGTCATTTTTGCGGTTGGTATGCTAAGGAACAGTGGAAAGAGATGGTGGGATAGTTTGTTGGCGATAAATAAGGAAGCATTAGATCATGTTGAATGGCCCGAATTCAAGACAATGTTTTTCAAGGAGTTTAGATCAGAAGCTGAAGTGACCAAGTTGAGAAGTGAATTTCTCAATGATTGTCAAGGTAGTATGAGTTTGAACGAATTTCGAACCCACTTCTTGGACAAGGCTCAATTTTGTCCGGAATTTCTTGAGAACGACCAATTGTTAAAGGAGCAATTCTATATGAAGTTGAAGAAGAGCTTGAGGGAAAGGATAAGCCTACGTCAAATGGAGTCTTTTTCCATGTTGGCGGATGTGGCTAGAGACCATGAAATTGAACAATCAAGAGTAGATGATGATGGTGAGTTGAAGAGGAAGCATGAGGGGACCAACTCTCCGAACAAACGGTTTAGACAAGAGGGTAGTTCCGGCAACCACTCTACTAGAAAGAATATCCCTTGGTGCCGACCGTGCAAGAGGAATCATTGGGGGGTATGTAAGGTGTCGGGGAAAGGTTGCTTTACTTGTGGGAAACCGGGGCATTCAAGCCAGGAGTGCAAGTCCAAGCCACAAAAGGCCGTCATATGCTACAAATGCTTTGAGGAGGGCCACATGAGAAGCTCATGCCCTAAGTTGACCCAGGAGGAGAGACTCGAAGAAAAGAGGAGGGAAGCGGAAAGGAAAAACGCCCAAACTCACGGGAATCAACGAGGAAGGTCCTTTCAACTCACTGTGGATCAAGCTAGGAACACGAATGATGTTGTCACAGGTACATTTCTTGTTTATGATGTGCCTATGCGAATTCTCTTTGATTCGGGGGCGAATAGATCATTCGTTGCAACTAGAGTAATTCATGTTATTCCCGTGTCGAAGTCGTGTCTAGAAAATACTTTGCAAGTTGAGGTTGGTAATGGTAGAATGGAATTAGTGAAGGATGTGTATAGGGGATGTGAATTAAAATTTCTTCGGAACTCTTTCAAGCCAATTTAATCCCTTTTCCGATGGGAGAGTTTGATATAATCTTGGGTATGGATTGGTTAAGCTCGTGTAACGCTAAAATCGCGTGTGATGAAAAGGCGATATATTTGAAGACTTCTAAAGGCGAAGACTTGGTGGTGTATGGTGATAGGAAGGAACGTTCTATGTCCGTATGTACTTTTGCTCGTGCCAAACGTTACATTTCTCATGGATGTCATGCTTATCTTGCTCACATCGTTGATGTTGAAAAGAAACCTCTAACTATCGAAGACATCCCTATTGTTAGTGAATTCGCCGATGTTTTTCCCGAAGATTTGCCGGGCATTCCTCCCGAACGGCAAGTTGAGTTTTCCATTGATCTCATTCCGGGGCTAACCCCATTGCCAAAACTCCCTACCGTTTGGCTCCATCGGAGATGCAAGAGATGATGAAGCAACTACAAGAATTACTTGATAAGGGTTTTATTCGACCTAGTAACTCTCCTTGGGGCGCACCGGTACTTTTTGTCAAGAAGAAGGATGGAAGCATGCGTATGTGTATCGACTATCGGAACTCAACAAAGTCACCGTAAAGAACAAGTATCCTTTGCCTAGAATCGACGACTTATTCGATCAACTTCAAGGAGCGTCATATTTCTCAAAAATAGATCTTCGTTCGGGTTACCATCAACTCAAAGTACGTGATGAAGATATTCCTAAAACCGCCTTCCGTACTCGTTATGGTCATTTTGAGTTTGTTGTCATGCCTTTTGGTCTTACAAATGCTCCCGCGGCTTTCATGGATCTCATGAACCGTGTTTGTCGCCCTATGCTCGATAAATCCGTAATCGTATTCATTGATGATATTCTTATTTACTCTAAGAGCTCAACCGATCATGGAGTTCATGTACGTGAGGTGTTGGAAGCATTACGCAAGGAGAAGCTCTATGCCAAATTCTCCAAATGCGAATTTTGGTTAAGAGAAGTGCAATTCCTTGGACATGTTGTTAATAGTGAGGGAATTATGGTGGACCCGGCCAAGATTAATGCGGTGATGAAGTGGGAGCAACCAAAGAATCCGTCGGAGATTAGGAGTTTTCTTGGTCTAGCGGGCTATTACCGTCGTTTTATTCAAGACTTCTCTAAAATAGCTTCCCCATTGACCAAGTTGACTCGAAAGAATATCAAGTTCGAATGGAAAAGCGAGCAAGAGTTGGCTTTTCAACAACTTCGAGAAAGGCTAAGCCAAGCACCGGTTCTTGTTTTACCGGATGGACTTGAAGATATGGTGGTATATTGTGATGCATCGTCTAATGGCCTAGGTTGTGTTCTTATGCAACGGGGTAAAGTCATCGCCTACGCTTCAAGGCAATTGAAAGAACATGAAAAACGATACCCTACTCATGATTTGGAGCTAGCGGCGGTGGTTTTTGCTTTGAAGATTTGGCGCCATTATCTCTATGGAGTCAAGTTTACTATCTATTCCGATCATAAAAGCCTCAAATACTTCTTTGAGCAAAGAGATCTCAACAATCGCCAACGTAGATGGCTAGATCTCTTGAAGGATTATGATTGCGAAATTTTGTATCATCCCGGGAAGGCTAATGTGGTAGCGGATGCCTTGAGTCGGAAGAGTTCTCATCATACCTTAGTCGTTTCACCCCTTTGGATTTTGATCACCAATGACTTCTTTGATCAAATTAGAGAAGCTCAAGAGAGGGCCTTGCAACGAGATCCTAAGAAGGAAAGAATACAAGGTCAAATCAATATTTCACTAAGGATTCTCGTGACCTTACCGTACGTTTTGGGAGGATTTGGATCCCATTTTCTTGTGAGTTGAAACAAGTTCTACTTGATGAAGCCCACAAATCCAAATACTCTATTCACCCCGGTGCTACAAAAATGTATCATGACTTGAAGGTAGAATATTGGTGGCCCGGAATGAAGCGGGATGTGGTGAAATATGTCGAAAGGTGTTTGACTTGTGCACAAGTGAAAGCGGAGCATCAAAAGCCTTATGGTATGTTGCAACCGTTGGAAGTTCCCAAATGGAAGTGGGAAGAGATCACCATGGATTTCATCACAAAATTGCCCAAGACCCCTAGAAATCAATTTGATACAATATGGGTAGTAGTTGATAGATTAACCAAGAGTGCTTTGTTTCTTCCTATCCGTGAGGCGTCATCATCCGAGGTATTGGCAAAGATCTATGTGAAGGAAGTTGTAGCTAGACATGGAGTTCCCATCTCCATTGTTTCGGATAGAGACACTCGATTTACTTCACACTTTTGGCGGAAATTTCATGAAGATATGGGTACCAAGCTCAAGCTTAGCACCGCTTATCACCCACAAACGGATGGTCAAAGTGAGAGAACCATTCAAACGCTTGAAGACATGCTTCGGGCATGTATAATTGATTTTGGAGGCACTTGGGATCTTCACTTGCCTTTGGTGGAATTCTCTTACAACAATAGCTACCATTCTAGCATCCAAATGCCGCCCTATGAAATGTTGTATGGGAGGAAATGTCGATCTCCAATTTGTTGGGGAGAAGTAGGTCAAAGAGAAATAGGTGGCACGGAAGTAGTGTTAAAGACCATCGAAAAGATAGATGTGATCAAAGAGAGATTAAAAGCGGCTCAAGATCGGCAAAAGTCTTATGCGGATAAAAGGAGGAGACCGATTGAGTTTCATGTGGGCGATCGTGTTTTGTTGAAAGTCTCCCCGTGGAAAGGTGTTCTACGGTTTAGAAAACGTGGAAAGCTAAGTCCTCGTTTCATTGGCCCGTTTAAAATATTGGCCAAGGTTGGCAAGGTTGCTTACCGTTTAGAGTTACCGGATGAACTTTCGGGAATTCATCCAACTTTCCATGTGTCTCATCTTAGAAAATGCCTTGCCGATGAGTCTTCTTATGTGCCATTAAATGAAATTGAGATTGATAACAAGTTGAACTACATTGAAGAGCCGATTGCCATAGTTGAAGAAGAACTTAGAAGAGTACAAAATAAGACGGTGAGGACTTATAAGATTTTGTGGAAGCATGGTAAGATGTCCGATTGTACGTGGGAGTCCGAGCGTGATGTCCTAGTTTACTATCCGTCTTTGCATATGGCTTGGATCACGAGGCCGTGATCCGTTCCAAGTGGGGGAGAGTTGTAACACCCCAGAGATTTAAGGTAAAAAGAATTTAACCCTTTTTATAGTTTCGACATTAAATTAATTTCCTAGTATTTTATTTTTGGAAATGGGGTTAATGTAGTTGGAACTTTAGCGGATAGCGGGTATTTTATTACCCAAAAGGTAAATGGGGCGTGGCAGCCCCATAGTGTGCCAGCCACCCTTTTGTTGGTGATTCACCATTTCCACAACTCCCACCTATTCTTCTCATTTCTTCTTCATTTCTTTCCATTATCAATTCATGCAATTCAATCAAGCTACTCTAAGATCATCATAACAATAACCTCTTAAAATCAAGTAATTGAAAAGCTAGGGTTTGAGGAATGAAGTGGTGGTGGCCGAAATTCTAGAGGAAGAAGGGGAGAAAAGAAGTTGTAATCCAAAGTCTTGATTTAACTTATTGTTTGTGAGGTATTGATTTTCCTCTAGTTAATTTCCATCTTCTTTTGAAATTAGGGTTCAGGGATGAACCAAATTGGGGGTTTTTGCTAGAAAATGAATTATGGCTAATTTCCCCAATTCCTTAGTTAACCTAGTTGTCATTGAGTTATGTGTTGAGTTTGATTATGAATTGATAAGCTTATGTGATAATTTTGGTTTATGAGAAAAGATGAGTTTTTACAAGTAATTGAAATGTTGATGAAAATGGTAGGTTGAACTACCTATGATATGGTGGAAGTAAAAAGGAGACTCAATGACAAATGGGTTGGGTTTTGGATTTAGAAAGGCTAGTGATTGAGTATGGCTAGGTTAAGCTAGTCAAGTTGTGATTATAAGCTTATGCATTTTATGACATGATTATAGGTTGAAGCTTGTTTGTGCTTAATCGTTTTAGCTTTGTTGATCTATTTGCGGAGGAGGTGAGTATATTTGCATACCTTTATGTTTACGTTGGGTCAATTGACCACATCATGTTGAAATGTGATTTTCATGTGTGGTAATTGATTTGGCTAGACCCGGGTGGGGTCAATTGTTATGAGGCCTAAGAACCTCCGGGGCCTAAGAACCCCTATTGTTGTTGAGAAAAGGCCTAAGAACCTCTCGGGGCCTAAGAACCCCGATATTCTCTAATGGATCCATATATGTTGTTTATAGTGCAAAGGTGAGCATGTAGGTATGGCACGACGGTGTCATGGGTTACATGTAATAGTCCTTTGTGCGTTGCCCTCCTTCGTATTCGTAAATGTATGCAAGTATATTCACTAAGCCTTTGCTTATATTTTAGTTGTTTACCATTTTATAGGTAGTTCCGGAAGAAGGAACTAGTGTTGTTGAATTGAAAGTCTTGGTTTATGTAACACCCGTCGTTTAAAAATATGGGTTTTCAAAAACTTTTCACCTAACGGTGTTAACTTGCGGAAGTAAAGACTGTAAAAGTCAAAAC
The DNA here is from genome assembly GCA_034093135.1 of Erigeron breviscapus. Lineage (NCBI taxonomy): Eukaryota > Viridiplantae > Streptophyta > Magnoliopsida > Asterales > Asteraceae > Erigeron > Erigeron breviscapus. The sequence continues at coordinate 32,581,532 of CM067169.1, read as the reverse complement.
CGATAAAAACACTTCGGTTTCTGCATTTATTTGGTGTTACATGCCATATCAAACAATAGTCCAAATGAAAACCCAACGGTTGTCCAACATAAAACAACCGTTCACACATCACTACATAAATTCGACATTAAATACGAAATGTAACGACTGTCTAAAGTAAGCATCGTCTAAGGGTAGCTAAGGCTCCTGCATTGCATCTACCCAAGCTCACACGTCCTGCATCTAGATTCCATCAAGCTAAACCTGAGGGAACAACCACATTAAGAAACAAGTGTTAGCTATAAGAATAGCTAAGTAAGATAACACTTAATTTAAAAGCATTTGTCCAATTAAAACAATCTTCATTATTAGACAAGTTTTATTAGGCATAACACACATCACACGTTCACACATATACTGCATTTCAACTTCGTTTCAATTAGGATAATCATCCTAAATGTGCCTATCCTGCATTAGTTCCCACATTATCACACATATCTTCGTTATCTGCTTTATTAGTTCACACATTGTCACACGTATCTTCGTTAACTGCATATAAGTGTGCCCTGCATCACACCCGACTGGATGGTTAGTCAAAAGACTACTCATCTTACGTCGTTAAGGAATGGCAAGCCAATCCTTGAGTAATCCGTATGTGGAGGTTGGTCAAACCTCTCGTATTACTCGCCCTGCGTTATAAAGACCATGTTGCGAGGAGCCACCCAAGCAACAACTGCACCTACGCACTCGCCCGGCTAAGGCTAGTACGGGTTAAGCTTAACACTTTTCACTGCATCTGTTTTATGAGCTTAATTTCACACATATAGATTGGGTCCCTGCATTCCCAAACATTCACACACATATAGTCTAGGTAACACACATTCCTAGACAATCACACACTTTAACTTCATTACGTTTGGATCCTTAAATGTGCAAGTGACATAGCAACCTAGCAAGTCTAGTGAACTAGGTGTACAAGTCAAGCATGCATATCACACATCAACTTCATTTCTATATATCATGCATATCAAGATACTTCATTAAACTACATCAACTGCATAGCTTCATACTGCCTTAAGCAATACTACATTACACTACAATAGGGACTGCATCTCAGGTCTCATGGTCAACTGCATAACCCATAATACCTCCCAAGTAACCCTTAAGCCCACATGCAATAATAAGGTACCGAATGGAAGTATTTATGATTTGAAACCAGCTTTTAGTTGATCCCCCAGCGTGACAAAGTAGTGTATCTTACCTGGTTGTAGTACACGCGCACAAACAAGTAGCTAATACTGCTTATCAGTAACCTCCGACACCTATCGTTCATTAACATATAAAGTATAAGTCATTTAGGACCTTAAATGGACCCTCGTACGAACTTAAGACTGGCTACGTAAAATTCCAGAATTACACCTTACGAATTTAGACTTCGTACGAACTTAACTTACGAAGTTATTCTTCGTACGAACTTAAACTTCGTTCGATCTACTTTACGAATATAGCTTCTTACGAATATATTTGATCTTACGAAGATAACTTCAAACATTGTTCTTACGAACTTAAACCTCATCTTCGTTTGCTTTCTTTTACGAAAATAGTTTACATCTCACGAACTTAGCTCAAACGAAGATAGCTTTTCAACTTACGAAGATAACCTCAAACGAAGATCATCTTCGTTCAAACACTGTTCGACAGATTTTTCAAAAACGACTAAGTTCTTCGATTTTCCAATAACCGACTCATCAAAACTTCTTCCAAAACATGTATTTGACACCAGTAAACACATTTTGATCATCCGGATCGATTACAAACTCGTTTAACATCACTTTCAATGTTAATTACCCCAAAACACCACATAAACCTTAATTACTTGTTAATTCCTTTATAATCAGATTTGATTCATAATTAAACAACCTCTAAATCTGAAAATACAATCAATACATCAATGATTACCTGCTTGACTCGATGATCGATCAATTTACAACACCAATTCGTTTGATCAAAGACTCGATTAACTGCTTTAGGATTAAGGAAAGGGTTAATTGCTTAATTATTTGATAATGGCTGCCAAAGTAGACCTAACTACACTTATCAAAACCTTAATCCCGTTTTTTGATTTCAACCTATGTCAAAATCAGTCCCTGGACTTCTAAACCCTTCATTATTGGTCACAAACTGCATTATTGACCATACACAACATTAGTCCTTCATTAAAAGGCACTACATAGCCTTTAAGCGACATTAATCACACTTTTATTCGTCATTAAAATTTAGGCTTTTAAACCTAACTACTTTATCTACGTTAACCACACATAACTACATTCGAATATATTAAGTAAAGACTTAACGACACCCCAAATTGACTTAACGGCATTAGTCAAATTAAATAAAAGTTCGGGATGTTACAAATACCTCCCCCTTAAGAGGATTCCGTCCCCGGAATCTCATCAGATAGGAACAACTCGGGATATTTCTCCTTCATTACTGCTTCAGTTTCCCAAGTCAAGCTTTCTCCATGATTATGCTTCCACTTTATCAAGACAAGTTCAATCACTTTTCGGCGTAACTTCTTTTGCTTTCTTCCAAGTATCGCTACCGGTTCGTCTACTATTCTCTTCATTGGGTCAATACTCACGTCTTTAATAGGAATCACACTCGACTCCTCAGCTAAACATTTCCTCAAGTAGGATACATGGAAGGTGTTGTGAATTCCATCCAATTCTGGAGGTAATTCCAACTGATATGCCACATCTTTAATGCGCTTCACCACTTTAAAAGGTCTAATGAAACGTGGACTCAACTTTCCCTTCTTTCCAAATCGGATAACTCCTTTCCAAGGTGATACTTTCAGCATCACTAAATCACCCACATTAAACTCAATCGGTCTCCTTTTCTTATCTGCATATGTTTTCTGCCTTTCTCTTGCCACACGTAAGGCTTCTTTAGCTACATTAACCTTTTCAGAGGTAATTTCAATAATTTCGGGACCGGTCAACTGCTTTCACCGGGCTCCATCCAACAACTTGGAGTCCTACATCTCCTTCCATATAACATTTCAAATGGTGGCATCCCAATACTTGCATGGTGACTATTATTATAAGCAAATTCAATCAACTTCAAGTGTTCATCCCATGCTCCACCATATTCAAGTACACACGTTCTTAACATATCCTCCAAGGTTTGAATGGTTCTCTCACTTTGCCCATCGGTTTGGGGATGATAGGCGGTACTCAAATTTATTCTACTACCCAACTCTCGTTGAAGACCCTTCCAAAAGTTTGACACAAACCTCGAGTCTCGATCCGAAACAATAGATAAGGGAACTCCATGTTTCGCTACTACTTCATCAATGTACATCTTTGCCATCTTCGTTAAAGGCACATCTTGTCGGGTAGCTAGAAAATGAGCACTCTTCGTCAATCTATCTACAATCACCCATATCATATCATTCCCTTTCGGCGTTTTAGGTAGCTTCGTTACAAAGTCCATCGTGATATGATCCCATTTCCACTCGGGAACGTCTAATTGATGCAACAAACCATACGGCTTTTTATGGTCCGTCTTCACACGTGCACACGTCAAACACTTTGCTACAAAATGAGCTACTTCACCTTTAATATCCGGCCACCAATAAATCGGCTTCAAATCTGCATACATTTTGGTGACACCGGGATGCATCGAATACCTACTTCTATGGACCTCTTCAAGGATCAACTCTCGGTTACCACCAAGCAGTGGCACCCAAATGCGACCCTTGTATGTTTTAAACCCACGACTATTTGTCTCCATCACAAGACGTTTCTTCTTTCCAATACTCTCATTATCAATATTATCCTTCATTACTGCCATCTTTTGTGCTTCTTTAATTCGATCTAATAGACCCGACTTGGCCTGAACTTGCATGCTCATCAACTTACAAGAAGAGCTTTGCACTTTCCTACTTAGTGCGTCCGCCACTACATTGGCTTTACCCGGATGGTATTTGATTTCACAATCATAGTCTTTAAGTAATTCCATCCACCTTCTTTGTCTCACATTCATCTCCTTTTGAGTAAACATATATTGTAAACTCTTATGGTCGGTGTAAAGTGTGCATTTAGTACCATATAAGTAATGTCTCCATAATTTCAATGCAAACACAACCGCCGCTAGTTCAAGATCATGGGTAGGGTAATTCTTCTCATGAGGCTTCAACTGACGTGAAGCATAGGCAATCACTTTGTCTCTCTGCATTAAGACACAACCCAAACCCGTAATAGAAGCATCGCTATATACCACTAAATCATCAGTACCTTCAGGCAAGGCAAGGATAGGAGCTTCACACAACTTCTTTTTCAACGTCTGGAATGCATTTTCCTGCTTTTCAGTCCACTCGTACTTCACACCCTTCTTTGTTAATTCCGTCATAGGCTTGGCTATTCGAGAAAAATCCTGAATAAACCTTCTATAATACCCAGCCAAACCAAGAAAACTCTTAATCTCGGTAGGTGTCTTTGGCTGCTCCCACTTTGAAACAGCTTCAATCTTTGAAGGATCTACTTTAATACCTTCCGATGTAATAACATGACCAAGAAACTGCACTTCTCGGAGCCAAAACTCACATTTAGAAAACTTTGCATACAACTTCTTCTCCCTCAACACCTCCAAAACTGCTTTCAAATGCTCACGGTGTTCATCCTCTGACTTAGAGTAGATCAAAATATCGTCAATAAACACAATAACAAAATGGTCTAGAAAGGGGCGGCATACCCGATTCATTAAGTCCATAAACGCGGCTGGAGCATTGGTCAACCCAAATGGCATGACCAAGAACTCATAATGACCATATCTAGTCCGGAAAGCTGTCTTTGCTACATCTTCCTTCTTTACCTTTAACTGATGATAACCGGACCGCAAATCAATCTTTGAAAAATACGAAGCACCATGTAGTTGATCAAAAAGATCATCAATTCTCGGGAGAGGATACTTATTCTTGACCGTTCGTTTGTTCAACTCACGGTAGTCAATACACATGCGCATTGATCCATCCTTCTTCTTAACAAAGAGAACTGGAGCTCCCCAAGGCGAGGAACTAGGTTGTATGAACCCCTTGTCAAGTAACTCCTGTAGTTGCGTCATTAATTCCTTCATTTCCGTAGGAGCTAATCGGTAAGGTGCTTTAGCAACGGGTGTAGCACCGGGAATAAGATCTATCTGAAAAGTAACTTCACGATCGGGAGGAATACCTGGTAGATCGTCGGGAAACACATCGGGGAAATTTGATACTACCTCAACACTAGCGATTGAAGACTTCTCTTTTCTTGCATCAATGACATAAGCCAAGAAATGGCTCTTGTTTTTCCTTATACATTTAATAGCTTTCATCATACTAATAATCTTTATTCCTCCTCTCTTCTTGTCTCCATACACCGTTATCACATTACCCTCGGATATAGGCAATCGAATTATCTTTTGGGAACATAAAATACTAGCTTCATTTCTAGCCAACCAATCCATACCAATCACTACATCAAAACCACCTAAGGTAGTAGGTAATAGTTGAACTGGGAAAGAACGACCTTCAATCTCAATGTCACAATCGTCATATCCCACACGTATATTATTAACCGTACCATTAGCAATTTCTACCTCTAATGAACAATCTAAGGGAGTAGTGACTCTTTCTAGCTTAGGAGCAAATAATGTGGACACAAACGACCTATTTGCACCTGAATCAAATAAAACAGAGGCAGGCTTTGAGTTAACAAGGAAAGTACCACTTACCACTTCATCGTTGTTCCTTGCGTCATCAACCGTCATTTGAAGAGCTCTCACTTTTGTTGCTGTTGTGGCGGTCTTCTTTCCAGCATTCTTCATCTGTGGACAATCGGCAATGAGATGACCCGTTTCTTGGCACTTGTAACAACGAGTCTTGTCCCTACATTCAGTGGCAAGATGTCCCGACTTCCCACACTTATGGCACCTTCTTGTCTTGTCGGTACAATGCCCTTCATGAATTGTTTTGCAAAATGTACACCATGACCCATTCTTCTTTTTATCTTTGTCACCGCTCGAACTACCACTTCCACGGAACTTCTTATTATTATTGTTATTGGAAGACCAATTTGACCTTCTTTTAAATCCCACTTTCTTGTCGTCGACTTTCTCGACTACTTTCTTATCCGAAGCAAAATCATCATCAAGCTTTTTAGACTCCTTGATTGCTTCAGTTAGAGTCTTGTGCTGCCTGCAGATACCTCGATAACTCGGAGGCAAACCATCAACATAGCAAGCAACCTGATCTGCATCAGTACGGAACAGATGGCCTACGAACTTCATCTTCTCCATAAAGGAACGAGCATAATCATTAATTTTGCCAACTTCGGCTGTCAAAGCACGGAACTCTTTTTCCATTTTACGCTGCTCATGTACTCCAATATATTCCTCAATGAATTTCTGCTTAAAGTCAGCCCACGTAATAGCAGTTACCATAGTCGGAGTCATTGAAATAGTAATGCTCTTCCACCAGTCCCGAGCACCTTCTTTCAACATCCTGCTAGCACACAACACTTTCTTATCCTCGGGACAATCGCAAGCTTCAAAAACCATCTCAGTATCGTCAAGCCATTCCATGCAACCTACTGCATTAAGTGTTCCATAGAATTTCTGAGCTCCACACTTCTGGAAACTTTCAAACTTGAATCGAGGGGCGTGAACATCATTAGGAGGAACCACATTAACATTAGCATGGGGAATAACAACATTATCGACCGGTGGCTCAGTGTGATGAGAAGGCACAGAGTGACTGTTACCAGTTCCTTCTGCGTTAGCTGCCAACGCCTGATTCAATTGTTCTTGCGTTTGGGCCAACTGGGCCTGAAGAGTTAGCACAAGATTATACATCTCCGTCTGATTGGGAATCTGATCCACCGCTACATCGTTAACTCTCGGAGGATTGCCAGGTGGTGGAGGCATCGGACCCAATGAGCCTGGTTAATTAACACGGCGGGGGTTCACACGATTCACATTAGCATTAGCAGCAGCATTAGCAGCAGCATTAGCAGCATTAGAAGCACCTGCACTCGGATGGACAGGTGGAGTAACGCTAGCAGTAGCTCCGTCGCGTTGGATGTTGCGGTTGCGAGTGTTTACCATTTTCCTTCAATAAAATGGTGGAGTTGATAAGCGCAAAATAAAACAAAAAGCTCGTCGAGATAAGGCTAAAACATATCATCGTAACGTAAACATCTCGTAAGCCCTACTACACTCGCACTCATCCCAACCCATCCTACATCACATGTCATCTCTAGCTAAGGCATCCTACGAGTACCTAGCATGCACACCTTAAGTTTAAGTCCAAATCCTATGGTCAATAGGCCTTGGTTCACTTAAACTACTTCTCTGATACCAACTTGTAACACCCGTCGTTTAAAAATATGGGTTTTCAAAAACTTTTCACCTAACGGTGTTAAATTGCGGAAGTAAAGACTGTAAAAGTCAAAACCGATAAAAACACTTCGGTTTCTGCATTTATTTGGTGTTACATGCCATATCAAACAATAGTTCAAATGAAAACCCAACGGTTGCCCAACATAAAACAACTGTTCACACATCACTACATAAATTCGACATTAAATACGAAATGTAACGACTGTCTAAAGTAAGCATCGTCTAAGGGTAGCTAAGGCTCCTGCATTGCATCTACCCAAGCTCACACGTCCTGCATCTAGATTCCATCAAGCTAAACCTGAGGGAACAACCACATTAAGAAACAAGTGTTAGCTATAAGAATAGATAAGTAAGATAACACTTAATTTAAAAGCATTTGTCCAATTAAAACAATCTTCATTATTAGACAAGTTTTATTAGGCACAACACACATCACACGTTCACACATATACTGCATCTCAACTTCGTTTCAATTAGGATAATCATCCTAAATGTGCCTATCCTGCATTAGTTCCCACATTATCACACATATCTTCGTTATCTGCTTTATTAGTTCACATATTGTCACACGTATCTTCGTTAACTGCATATAAGTGTGCCCTGCATCACACCCGACTGGATGGTTAGTCAAAAGACTACTCATCTTACGTCGTTAAGGAATGGCAAGCCAATCCTTGAGTAATCCGTATGTGGAGGTTGGTCAAACCTCTCGTATTACTCGCCCTGCGTTATAAAGACCATGTTGCGAGGAGCCACCCAAGCAACAACTGCATCTACGCACTCGCCCGGCTAAGGCTAGTACGGGTTAAGCTTAACACTTTTCACTGCATCTGTTTTATGAGCTCAATTTCACACATATAGATTTGGGTCCCTGCATTCCCAAACATTCACACACATATAGTCTAGGTAACACACATTCCTAGACAATCACACACTTTAACTTCATTACGTTGGATCCTTAAACGTGCAAGTGACATAGCAACCTAGCAAGTCTAGTGAACTAGGTGTACAAGTCAAGCATGCATATCACACATCAACTTCATTTCTATATATCATGCATATCAAGATACTTCATTAAACTACATCAACTGCATAGCTTCATACTGCCTTAAGCAATACTACATTACACTACAATAGGGACTGCATCTCAGGTCTCATGGTCAACTGCATAACCCATAATACCTCCCAAGTAACCCTTAAGCCCACATGCAATAATAAGGTACCGAATGGAAGTATTTATGATTTGAAACCAGCTTTTAGTTGATCCCCCAGCGTGACAAAGTAGTGTATCTTACCTGGTTGTAGTACACGCGCACAAACAAGTAGCTAATACTGCTTATCAGTAACCTCCGACACCTATCGTTCATTAACATATAAAGTATAAGTCATTTAGGACCTTAAATGGACCCTCGTACGAACTTAAGACTGGCTACGTAAAATTCCAGAATTACACCTTACGAATTTAGACTTCGTACGAACTTAACTTACGAAGTTATTCTTCGTACGAACTTAAACTTCGTTCGATCTACTTTACGAATATAGCTTCTTACGAATATATTTGATCTTACGAAGATAACTTCAAACATTGTTCTTACGAACTTAAACCTCATCTTCGTTTGCTTTCTTTTACGAAAATAGTTTACATCTCACGAACTTAGCTCAAACGAAGATAGCTTTTCAACTTACGAAGATAACCTCAAACGAAGATCATCTTCGTTCAAACACTGTTCGACAGATTTTTCAAAAACGACTAAGTTCTTCGATTTTCCAATAACCGACTCATCAAAACTTCTTCCAAAACATGTATTTGACACCAGTAAACACATTTTGATCATCCGGATCGATTACAAACTCGTTTAACATCACTTTCAATGTTAATTACCCCAAAACACCACATAAACCTTAATTACTTGTTAATTCCTTTATAATCAGATTTGATTCATAATTAAACAACCTCTAAATCTGAAAATACAATCAATACATCAATGATTACCTGCTTGACTCGATGATCGATCAATTTACAACACCAATTCGTTTGATCAAAGACTCGATTAACTGCTTTAGGATTAAGGAAAGGGTTAATTGCTTAATTATTTGATAATGGCTGCCAAAGTAGACCTAACTACACTTATCAAAACCTTAATCCCGTTTTTTGATTTCAACCTATGTCAAAATCAGTCCCTGGACTTCTAAACCCTTCATTATTGGTCACAAACTGCATTATTGACCATACACAACATTAGTCCTTCATTAAAAGGCACTACATAGCCTTTAAGCGACATTAATCACACTTTTATTCGTCATTAAAATTTAGGCTTTTAAACCTAACTACTTTATCTACGTTAACCACACATAACTACATTCGAATATATTAAGTAAAGACTTAACGACACCCCAAATTGACTTAACGGCATTAGTCAAACGTTCAATAAAAGTTCGGGATGTTACAGTTTAGAGCTTGAAGTGTTTTTGGAAGACGTGAAGGTACTAGGTCATTCTTGGATGAATGGCAACTTTTGGTTTAGAGGCTTAGAAATCCCTCTCCTCATGGCTCTTGGTACATTTTGATTTGATGGTCATACTTTTGTTAAAATTATGTAAAAGTCCAAGAGTAAAGCTTTTGGAAAGTTTGTGAAGTTGCATTTTGGTCGAAATTGTGTCAAAATGGATAAACGACCCATTTGAAGTATCATGTAATCGCAAATTGTTTATGAATGGCTAATTATGTGGTAATGGTGCTTTTTATATGATTTGAAGTCTTAGTCATGGTTTTGAAAGGTTTGGATTTGAGTTTTGTGTTAAAGGAAAAGTTGGTTTGCTAAATTCTGCACAGGCCTGAGACCAGTGAGTTCCCACTGCGGCGCAGTGGGAGCGTGTCAAACCCACTGCGGCGCAGTGGGGGTTTTTGCACCCGAAGGTCAGGGAGTTCCCACTGCGGCGCAGTGGGAGTGTATCAGACCCACTGCGGCGCAGTGGGTTATCACTGGAAAAAAAAAAAAAAAAAAATTTGTCGTTTTCGGTTTATCGAGTCTGGTCCTTTCATATATCATTTTGTAAAGAATAGAATTCGAGCTTTAGTGTGTGTTTTAGTGTGTGTTAATGGCGGTTTCTAGTGAGAGAGTGTAGAGAGAGAAAGTAGAGATGGCACGGAAAGATTGGTTTGCATTAATGGGGTAAAAGGTTACATTTTGCATTATGGAGGGGGTTTATATACTTATACACATATTACACTATGCCCCCTTCCATACTTAGATATTTACATTGTAAGTACAAAAGATACAAATCAACTACTACTAAATATATTTCTAACAATCTCCCCCTTAGTAGTGATTTGTGAAAAATATCCAGTCTTTGAAAATCTTCAAGCTCTTGTATTCGGTCTGTCTTTGTTTGGATGCCAGAACCAGTTTTCTCCTTCAGGTCTATCATCTGGAACAATCATGTTTGCTTCAAAATTTCTTGGTGGAATATTTTGTGGTCCTGGAAGATGACTAGGCTCGTACTTGATCCAACAACCTCCTCTTCGACGTACAACATACTTAGACTTCTTGACATTCTTTGTCTCTCTCATCATTCTAATGTTGTCTCTGTATTCAAGTCTTTGATTGATCTTGGAGATTGCTTTATCAAATACTTCCTTCTTCTTTTCATCTTGATCATCTTCTTTCAAGCATATCAAAACCTTCTTGCAAAACTCTAACGTTCCATCAGAATAAGAAGCAAGTTCATCCATGCGAATGAAAATCTTCTTCTTTCGACTGTTAAGAAAAACAACTCTGAAGGATGGTTCTTCAATGACATGACCAATACTGAGCTGTTCAATGTCTGCGGTGTAAAGACTTTGATCTGGATATGGAACATTGATCTTCCTCTTGACAACTTCAAAACCTATTTGAAAATCTTCCAATGAAGCATATTGAATGCAGCTTGACATGTATCTTTTTACAGCATCAAAGGCAATAACGTCTTCACGATATCTTTGCATTGCATTCAGGAAATGGTTGTAGAGAAAAATAATGTCATCAACCGGCAAAAGCTTGAACTGTGCTTCAGTGAATCTGTACATCTTGTTGTTATCTCTTTTCACATGAAAGCATGGGACAGAGATAGAAACCCTTTTTATTAGAATCACTCTGACCAGCACCAAAATTTTGTGATTTCTTTGTTCTTCGAGTAACTTGGGATTGTACTGCTTTGTGAGTTTAAGAAGCTCTTTGTACTCTTCAACTTGCCTTGCTTCCTTAAACTTGTACATAGAATCTAACTCTGGTCTCTTAGTTTTAGTAACTTTTGTAGCTCCACAAAATATAGGATATGCTCTTTCTTCCAGATATCTTGACTTCTTGGCTGCTTCCTTTGGCTTAACACCGAGAGCAACCATTCTTTCTTTATCCCTCAAGAAGTATCCTCGATCAATAAACCTTCTTTGTTCTTCAGTCAATTCAGATGGAAAGTAATCAGGAAGAACTTCTTCGGATATGATTGCCTCTTTTAACACTTGTTTATAAGTAGACTTCTTAAAATTCTGAGAAGCAGCTTCAGGAGTCTTTCTTAAATCATCAAAACTGTTAAAGTCTTCAAAAGTGTAATGTTGTGGAGTTGTGCTAGCAGGAATAGATGATTCTCCAACTTCAATTCTGCTTGAAGAACCTGTTTCAAAATAATCAAGATCTGGAAATACTTCAAACATTGGTTCCTCAACAGCTTCTACGTTTACTGGAGTTTCAACTATCTCCGGCTCATCCAAGATTACATTGTCCTTTATAGCTTCAATATCTGCTTCGCCTTCAGCATATTCAACAATTTCATTTTCAATCACAAATCATTCTTCTTCATTTACTTCAACATTCTCATTTTCTTCTTCTTCTTCATCACCACTATCAGCTCCAAAAACTTCATTAAATTTTCTTTTAATTTCTGCAATTCTTTCAATCTCCTCAGGGTCATCATCATTATTTCTTTCGTTAAATCTTTCAGTAAAATCTCTAACCATTTTATCAACTTCTTTTTGAGTTTCACCTTGAGCTATATCAGCAAGCTCTTTCCACATTCTATCAGATCTAGCTCTAATAGCAGCTAATCTATCAATCTCAGCTTGATCTTCTTCAATAACATCTTGATTTCCACCTTCAGTTCTTTCTCTCATCACCACATCCTCAACATTTACGTCAACTCTTGCCGATTTATTGTCAACATTTGTTTGACCCTCTCCTTGGTTCTCCCCCTCGGGGTGATCATCGGAATCAGGATCATCCCGTCTAGAAGCAACCGAGGCCGGTCGGCAAGATTCTAAGGCTAACAAACGTAACTCAAACGCTGCAAGTTTTGCATCATACTCTGCTTTTTGAGATTGAACTTGATCTTGTAAGGCCTTGACTCTTCTTTCATTTGCAAGTTCTCTTTCTCTCACCTCTAGAGCATTCAACACCCCCCTTTCAGTCATAGACAACAAATCTCCCTCAGAACGTAGAATGCCAAGTAAAACTTCACATGCCTGATCTTTGGTTTGTTGATTTGTTGTGGTTGATGATATTTGAATAGGTGTTGGTGTTCTTTGTGTTTGTGTAGGAGATGGAGTAACCAACCTGGGGGTTGTTTGCACACTTGTGGTGTGACCTAAATTCAGCGAAGCTGATTCAGGATTTCCTGCAGATCCTTGGGTTAAACCCTCACCAGCAGTTTCAGATTCATTGGCTTTGCAACCAGAATCAGGTTATGTCCTAGACTGTGATAAATCACTGTCCGGGACTTGTTGTTGGGTAACACCTCTAACAACACCGGGGTCACTGAGAATGCCCGTTAATACAGTTTCAGGTTGATCCTGAAGAACAGCAGTGTCACCTTGGCGTTCATACTGTCCCCCAGTCTCGGTTTGAGAACTGTTACCTGCGGCTAAAGCTGGCATAATGTTAGCTAAGGCAGGATTTCCAAGCTGTCCTTGAGGGTCACACAAAGTGGGTCCCCCTCCGCTTATTCCGGCATCAGTACTCAACTGAGCTTGTGAATCCGTGTACCTAGGAGATCTAGACTCTTGTGCACGAAATGAAGTCGAGAGGTGGGGTTGTTCCTCTCTTATTTCAACACTCTCATCCTCCAAATGAGGAGAGTGTGGTGAACGTGGCTGATCCCCGTGCTTTTCTGAGACTAACTCCTGTTGTGAGGAGTCAGAATGGCGAGGAGAGTTTGGTGCAAGCGAGAATGGGGAGTTCTCGACTTCTATCCTAGGGTTGTCATCCCGGCTAGACACAGTTGTTTCAACTATCGGAGGGCCAACGTTTTCTTTATGCCCTTGTCCTAACCCGGACCTCTCAACCTCTCTAACATTTTCAACTCCTCCCTCAATCCCGCCTTGTTCCTCCTGAACAACATCATCTCCAGTGCTAACATACTCAGTTTCCAACTCAGAAATTACAGTATCAACAATTCGAGTTGCTTGCTCAACATCTAATTCAGCTGAGGCACCAATAGATTCATCCACATCTGCCGAACTTGATTCAACTCTGTGAGATGCAGATCTAGAAGACTTATGCTTTCTTTTTGACTTCTTCTTTGATGCCTTTGGTAGACCTGATGGTGGCCTTCGACCAATCATTTTAATTCGTCTACCCGGTGGTGGAGTTGGTTCATTCGGTAATGCTGAAGCAAGTGGTGTCGGATTAAGAACAGGTGATAAACGAGGTGGTGTTAGTGTTGGTGGATTTGGAGAAACAACGGATGGAATTGGTGTAGAAGGTGAAGATTGTGAAAATTGAACGGCAGGTGGAGATTATGTTGTTTGAATGGATGGTGAAGTTTGTGAAGAAATATTCGGTGTAGATTGAGAAACAGGTGAAGTAACAGGTTCAGGTGTAACAGCTTCTTGTTCAAACATAACTCTTTTTGATTTCCTTCTCCTCTGCTCAGAAGTCCCTTCATCACTAACCCCTCTTTTTCTTTTAGAAGACCTAGGACCCTCACTTGGTGACCTATTCACAGCTTGGGTAGGAATCTGTCGGCTTTCAGATCCCATCGCTGTGGCTAACCACTCTCTATAAGACCTAAGGTGAGGACTCTAAGCAGGAACCAGATTAAGTAGAAATGGTGGAATTGGAAAAGGTCTAACAATTTCACTTCCTGTGCCTCTTACTCTCATATTTGATTTGTACATGGCAATTACACACTTGAAACTATCTTCCAACTTTGGAATCTCCTCAGTATTGTCAAGTACGTCTTCAATTATCAAAGTGAAGAATCGAATATAAGGAATGTACTTTCGTTCTTGAACATCCTTTCCTTTCACCACTTGTCTCATCTTATCCCACACAATCTTGGCAAAGTCACATTTAACATTATGCGTGACAGCATAGTATATAGACAGTGAGTGCTTTGTCATTGCATCAATCCCCTTCTGAGATGGCATCAGACAGGTGCATAAAACATTGTACATTGTATGCCATAATGTAGCCACATTCATTCTTTTAAAATCCCTCATGGATGTCAACTCTCCTTCATATCCCAATGCATGAACTGCAGATAACATTTCATCAACAGATGGCAATTCTTCATACTCTTCTTGTTCTGGAAAACCAATGATCGTTCTGAATTCATCTAGTGTGAATTGGCAGTTAAAAACATTATCATCTGATTGTAGAGAGTATCTAAAGCATTCTTCATGATGATGTCTTTTATTGGCTTTCACAAACTCAATTGATTCCCATAAATCAAACATATACTTCTCGGGAATAATTGCACCACCAGTTAAAGCATTATTCAAAGGATGATGGCTCAGAATCTCCGTTATGATTGGGAATTTGGAGGTAAATGGAATATGAAGAGCTTGATTGGCTTGCATCTTCATAGTAGCACCTTCTTGGAAACATCACCATCTTTGTATTTATTATTTTTCTGAAAATTAAACTGACCAAATTTTGACCAGAAAAGACATTTTAAACACAGAAAAATAAAACACAATAACTTTTAATTAAACACATTTATTACACAAAGACAATGTTTCTCACATATATTAAAATGAGAAAACAAAGGTAGTACACAAAGGCGTTCGATACCTTGCTTCTCACCCTAATATATATAAGAAACATGACGACATATAGAATCACATAAGTATTAAAAGATAAGACAACAAAGGTAGTACACAAAGGCGTTCGATACCTTGCATCTTACCCTAACACTTATGAAAAACTATATAGACAAACACAATGACACATACATACATACATTTTAAAATCAACACAAATAATAAAAAAAACTTAGAATAAAAAATAAAGAAAAGCAATTTTAACTGTTTGCCGAGCAAAAACCTCGGCAAATGGGGGTTTCAAAAAAAAAATTCTCAAAATTTTGCCCAGAAATTAATAAGGACCAAAAATTGGTTTTGGCAAAAATTTTGAAAAATTTCATGGTTTGCCGAGCAAAAACCTTGGCAAACACGAGAATATAGCAGATCAGGGACCATTGATTCAAGTCATCGATTATTGAAGTGAAGTCTCGTAAACGCCGAGCAAAAACCTCGGCAAATGAGCATTTCAGACTGGACTTCATTGAATATATGAAAACTCCTTTGATTTGATCAACAATAATGTTGACAAATGTTTAAAGGAATATTTCAATGACAATATGTGCATTTGCCGAGATAAAATCTCTGCAAATGGCATATTAGATATTAATCAAGAAAAATGTGATCAAGTCTTTTTGAAAAATTTTAAGCATTTGCCGAGATAAAATCTCTGCAAATGATACATTGAGATTTCAAGACTTAAGAAAAATTTCTTCAAAAAGATTGATTTGCCGAGCAAATTTCTCTGCAAATGGCTAATTCAAGACTTAAAAGAAAATTTTCAACAAAATGTTGATTTGCCGAGCAAAAAGCTCTGCAAATGGCCAATTTGAGACTTAAAAGAAAATTTTCAACAAAATGTTGATTTGCCGAGCAAAAAGCTCTGCAAATGGCCAATTTGAGACTTAAAAGAAAATTTTCAACAAAATGTTGATTTGCCGAGCAAAAAAACTCTGCAAATGGCCAATTTGAGACTTAAAAGAAAATTTTCAACAAAATGTTGATTTGCCGAGCAAAAAGCTCTGCAAATGGCCAATTCATTACTTTGAAAATTTGGAAATTTATGTTGATTTGCCGAGCAAAAAGCTCTGCAAATGGCCAATTTGAGACTTAAAAGAAAATTTTCAACAAAAGTATTTGCCGAGCAAAAACCTCGGCAAATGATCTTTTTGATCTGAAATTTTTGTTAAGTCAAAATATGAACATGTTTTTACAGACTTATGAAGATTTGAAGATGGTTATGAACAAACATAGCATTTGCCGAGCAAATACCTCGGCAAATGGCACAAATCTTAAACGATTACCCAGCCTTTCAAATAACAAACCCAGAAATTCCAACACAAAGAGCAGATTAAAGAATTTAAAACAGATAAACACCAAATATAATCCCTAATCATGCATCTAAAGTCATCAAAACACAAATCAAACCATCATGTTAAGCATACAATACATGATCATCTCATACAAACATTTCATCAAACACTTGGTAAACAAAATTAAAGATAAGAATCTTACCTTAAAGTGAATGATATGATCGATGAACAGAGATGATTAGCAACCCAAATATGACTATAATCCCAGACTCACTTCGATTATTATGAATAAGATGAAAAATTTGATTGATTGATGACAAGTTTGATCGGTTTATGAGAGAAAACAAAAAGATATTTGGATTTGAATTTCAAATGAATTGCTTGGCCCGCCCATTTTCCTTTTAAACTTCAAATCCGGGTCGCGGGTCTGGGTGTGACCCGCGTGTCAGCCCGGATTCCAGCCAGTTTTGGGCTAAATTCACATTTTGGGCTCAAATCTTTTTGGGTTTTTCAAATAAAAGGACTAAAACAAAATAAAAATAAAAATAAAAGAAACTTATTTAAACAAAAATAAGAAGAAAAAAAAATTTAACAAAATTTAATACAAAACAAAAGCAAAGAAAAATCTTTTTATCTTTTTAAAAATTTCTAATTTTGTATTTGGTTTTTCAATTTTAGAACAAACTCACATAAAATAAAATAGAAATTTAAACACATAAAACAAACAAATTAAAAAAAATTACACAAACTATATAAGCAAACAAATATTCACATGCATTTGCACACTCCCCCTCAAATTAAGCATATACCAAAAACAGTAAATTTACAAACTCCCCCTAAAATCATGCATTCTACCCTTTTTCTCCCCCTCAAACATTGCATGTAATAACAAGTAAAACACATCAATGTTTGAAACAGAAAATGAACATAGAATACATGGCATGAAAGCATTTAAGTTTGTAAATCTAGCATTCCCAACTTGGTTTTAAGAAAATTAAACCTCTGTTCATCCAAAGGTTTGGTGAAAAGGTCAGCAAGTTGGTAGTTTGTCGGGACAAAATAGAGTTCGATGTTACCTTTCTCGACATGATCTTTAAGAAAATGGTACCGAACATCTATGTGCTTGGTCTTAGTGTGTTGTACCGGGTTGCAAGAAATAGCAATAGCACTCTTAGAGTCACAGTAGATGGGAATTCTGTTGAACTGAAATCCATAATCAGTCAACTGCGTCTTCATCCAAAGAACTTGTGAACAACAGCTTGCTGCAGCAACATATTCAGCTTCTGCAGTAGATGTGGATACACAATTTTGTTTCTTCGAAGACCAACTGACTAATCTATCCCCCAAAAATTGTACGCTCCCAGAAGTACTCTTTCGATCAAGCTTACAACCTGCATGGTCAGCATCCGAATATGCAATTAACTGAAACCCGGTATCCCTTGGATACCAGAGACCAAGGTTCACAGTGCCTTTCAGGTATCGGAATGTGACAACTCGTAATTAATTAACATCGGGTTAGTCCTAATCTCAATTAGACAGTCATTTGACGTGGAACTTATTAGACTTTTGGACTTTTGACTTAGTCAAAGTAGACGTATCTTGTTGACGTAGACTATTAGCTATCTAGACGAATGCCGAGTCTTTAAAATAACTTTAAATTAATATTTAAAGGTTATGTCTCGAACAAAATAATTAGACTGTCTAGACTTAATATTATAAAGTTCACTTTGACGAAACTTTATTGACTTGTCTTAATTAAAATGACACGAAGGAAAATACCTTTACTTTACATTTTGACTTTTAGGTCATACGGTATTTAATCGTAAGCATTTTACCGAATTAAAGGTACCAAAATATCTCATTTTAAGGCCACATGGGCCGGTTTTAGGATTTGTGGCAGGGGAATGAACACCAAAACCCATTCCCCCTTCTTTTTCCCTCTTGTTGGTCGACATACACACACAACACACACACACACACACACAATTCACAAACTTAAAATCTAGAATTCAATCTCAACCTCACCATCATCAAAATTTGTTTTGGCAAGGATAAATCCAAGGAACCATCATCTTCTTTAATTTTTCCTTCAAGAACATCAAAAGTAGTAAGTTAACTTTTCTATGAACTTTTGATTTGATTTAATTTCCATTTCAAGTTTAATTTCAGTATTTTTAAATGAATTAGATAGCCATGGAAATGAAATGAGTTTTGGTTTGGTTAACTTAATTAGGTTTTGACTTAGAATTAGGTTTTTGAGGTCTAAATGATTGAAATGGCGAAATGATTGGCGAAATGGTATGTTTCCAGGTCTTTTGAACATGTTAACACTTGTTAGAAATAAAAGGGTTTGATTTGGGTCGAGTTTGAAGGGTTTTGGGTTTGGTTTTCCTGCTTAACCTGCAGCTACTGCTTCTGGTTCAGTTTTGGGCCACTGCGGCGCAGTGACATGGGCTATGCTCACTGCGGCGCAGTGGCAGGTTCTGGCTCACTGCGGCGCAGTGGCATTGTTCTGGCTCACTGCGGCGCAGTGCAGGTTCTGGCTCACTGCGGCGCAGTGGCAGGGTTCTGGCTCACTGCGGCGCAGTGGCAGGGTTCTGGCTCACTGCGGCGCAGTGGCAGGGTTCTGGCTCACTGCGGCGCAGTGGCAGTTCTGGCTCACTGCGGCGCAGTGAGCAGGGTTTAGCTCACTGCGGCGCAGTGAGCTTGGCAATGGCTCACTGCGGCGCAGTGCCATTGTACTGGTCCCTGGTTCGATTTAGCCCACTGCGGCGCAGTGAGCATGGTTCTGGCTCACTGCGGCGCAGTGGATACCTCACTGCGGCGCAGTGGCAGGGTTCTGGCTCACTGCGGCGCAGTGAGCTTGGCAATGGCCCACTGCGGCGCAGTGCCATTGTACTGGTCCCTGGTTCGATTTAGCCCACTGCGGCGCAGTGAGCAGGGTTCTGGCTCACTGCGGCGCAGTGGCATTCTGGCCACTGCGGCGCAGTGCCATTGTACTGGTCCCTGGTTCGATTTAGCCCACTGCGGCGCAGTGAGCAGGGTTCTGGCTCACTGCGGCGCAGTGGATCTGGCCACTGCGGCGCAGTGGCAGGGTTCTGGCTCACTGCGGCGCAGTGCAGGGTTCTGGCTCACTGCGGCGCAGTGGCAGGGTTCTGGCTCACTGCGGCGCAGTGGCAGGGTTCTGGCTCACTGCGGCGCAGTGAGCAGGGTTCTGGCTCACTGCGGCGCAGTGAGCAGGGTCTGGCTCACTGCGGCGCAGTGAGCATGGTTCTGGCTCACTGCGGCGCAGTGCCATTGTACTGGTCCCTGGTTCGATTTAGCCCACTGCGGCGCAGTGAGCAGGGTTCTGGCTCACTGCGGCGCAGTGGATACTGCCACTGCGGCGCAGTGGCAGGGTTCTGGCTCACTGCGGCGCAGTGAGCAGGGTTCTGGCTCACTGCGGCGCAGTGGCAGGGTTCTGGCTCACTGCGGCGCAGTGAGCAGGGTTCTGGCTCACTGCGGCGCAGTGGCAGGGTTCTGGCTCACTGCGGCGCAGTGAGCAGGGTTCTGGCTCACTGCGGCGCAGTGGCAGGGTTCTGGCTCACTGCGGCGCAGTGAGCAGGGTTCTGGCTCACTGCGGCGCAGTGGCAGGGTTCTGGCTCACTGCGGCGCAGTGAGCAGGGTTCTGGCTCACTGCGGCGCAGTGGCAGGGTTCTGGCTCACTGCGGCGCAGTGAGCAGGGTTCTGGCTCACTGCGGCGCAGTGGCAGGGTTTGGCTCACTGCGGCGCAGTGGCATGGGCTAGCCCCACTACGGCGCAGTGGCTAGGGCCTGTTTTGTGCATGGTTAGCTCACTGCGGCGCAGTGAGCTTGGCAATGGCCCACTGCGGCGCAGTGCCATTGTACTGGTCCCTGGTTCGATTTAGCCCACTGCGGCGCAGTGAGCAGGGTTCTGGCTCACTGCGGCGCAGTGGCAGTTCTGGCTCACTGCGGCGCAGTGGATACCCACTGTAAAAATTTTGCGCATCAATTTTTAAACATTAATAACTTTTAATCCGAAAGTCCGAATATGTTTATTTACTTTTGGTTGGTAAAATGAAAGTTTGAAACACATTCTCGGTTATGGCATTCTAGGGTCTATAGCTAAGTAGTGGTACGTAGGATACTCGTCGTCGTGAGATTTGATCCTCACCATTCGTGCTCATATCCTAGGTTTTGGATAGACGTGGAGGCTAGACTGCTCTTATTCTCTGACTGCTCATACTTTTAGCTCTGTTATCGCTAAGGTGAGTTTATGGCGCCCTTTTTCCTTTACTTTAGGCCTGAAAGCATGTACTGTATACACGACTACTTTGTAAATGATTTGTCTTTGTCTACGCCATGAGATTTGGTAAATGAAATCATTTGTCTTATATTTGCCATGAGACGGCTGTCTAAAAATGTGTATACATGTCTTATGAAAATCGATCTATATGTCTAGACTTGCCATGTTGTCGGCTGACTAAACTGTTCCTTGTGTTTTGACGAACTAAAATGATCCCCCCCCTCATGTAGTTATATTTAGGTTAGACTTCGGTCTGAACCGTCTTGTCATTATATTTAGGTTAGACTTCGGTCTGAACCGTCTTGTCATTATATTTAGGTTAGACTTCGGTCTGAACCGTCTTGTCATTATATTTAGGTTAGACTTCGGTCTGAACCGTCTTGTCATTATATTTAGGTTAGACTTCGGTCTGAACCGTCTTGTCATTATATTGAGGTTAGACTTCGGTCTGAACCGTCTTGTCATTATATTGAGGTTAGACTTCGGTCTGAACCGTCTTGTCTTCGTATCAGGGTCGGACTTCGGTCTGGACCGTCCTGTATTAAATAACTACAACAAACGACGATTGATCTTTTAGTCAAACACACTGTAAACTCACCAACTATTTCGATAGTTGATCCTCTCAAATTTCATGCTTTTCAGGTGACCATCAGTAAGTCTTGGAATCGTCTTTGGCATTATAGGGCCAATCTTTTGACTTTGGACGTACAATTAGCATCAGACATTGAGGACTCTCATGCTTTTGGCTTTAATTGTATTTGACTGTCCAATTTATTGAACTTGTATTCTGTGGGCCCAGTTCCAAATGAGGATGACTTGTATCCGTATTTTGGGGTCCACACTTTGAACGATTGTACTTGTATTGACTTGTATTGGTATAAATGGATGTAATCTCTATTAACCTTCTGATTAGTATGCAATTCTTTGTTAACCCTGTATTTCCGCTACAACGGGGTGTGACAAAAATTGGTATCAGAGACAAGGTTATAGTTAATACCGAGTTTTTTTTTCCGCTGGAAAAACTCAATCTATAGCCATTTCGTTTCAAAAGGGAATCTAAGTCTATTTAGTTTAGGATACTTATTTCAGGAGTTATATTATTTGTCTATAATTAGACCTAACCTGATCAACTACGTCCCGATTATGTAAAATAATATAAGGCTCGAAATAAATATCTTAGATTTTGTATATACGTTATAGTTTGAGCTATATTCACAACATACTGTAGATGTGGTGGGAAGGCTGCGGGTGACCCTATATATAAACATTGAAGGTATGTTAGGAATAGAAACTCAAATCGTATGTGTGTGCATAAGGTTTATATACGTGATAGTTTGGATTATATTAACAGCATATTTAAATGTGGTGGGAAGGCTGCGGGTGACCCTATATATAAGCATTTCAAATATGTTGGTAATAGAAACCCAAACCAAATGTGTGTAATCTAGACAAAGATTTCTTTAAAACTCAAATTGCGTACTGTATCATCCATTTGAGACGTACTGCCTTATCCATTTGACTTATATGGATTCTTTGACTATCTTTTCAGACTAGTCATGTCGGATGGAGTTAGCTCAAATGCTGTTGTACCTTGTACACCTCCAGTTCCTGTCTTGGCAAACTCCATTCCTTATGTTCCTGACTCTTATGAAGAGGAACCAATGGAGGAATCGGGCAATGAATCACGCCCTATCAATCTTGTGTCATCTTCCAGTGAATCTGGAGGCGAACATGTGTCTATCCATGTTCAATCATCTGTAACACCGGTATCTCCATATCAGAGGAGGACTACCGAGGGAGCTCATTTGCCTTATGCTCCTAGAGACCCTTATGCTCCTGGCCCTTCTGCACCAGTTCAGGGCAACAGTGGACTTGGTCTTTCATTCTTTCAGGGAGATCCGTATGCGGCGGGTCCCTCCAGAGTGCCTGTCTACAATCCAAGTGCTGTTATGCCAGTTGCATCTGCAACTGATAGGTCGGAATATTATCGCCGACAATTGTCAAGGATGAACAATTCCCTCATCTGTACAAGGGAGAAAATAGAGAATCAAGCTCAGGCGTTGACTGGAGCTTATCATCAGGCGGCGGAGGCGTTGACTGTTGCTAGAGAGGGGAAGGAAACTATTGGGAGGTTGATCTGGATACTGTCTGTTGTGGTGGTTTTGGTGGTGGCTTTGCTGGTCGTTGTTATTTGCAAGATGTAATTTTGTAATAAGTCTTTCCATATTGTAAGCCTAGAACTTTTAACAACTCGTACTTCTGTACTTTGAGTTGTAGTCTATCTTTTTGGTGGATGTATTTCCCACGTGTCTATAAATCGTATTACTCCGACTATGTAGTCTATCATTGTGGATGAAGTTTCCCACATGTTTTTGGACTGTACATACCAGACTATGTAAAATTTTGAACATCAATGAAATACGATTGTCTTTTGGCTTACTTACTTGTTCAGACTATGTCAACTGCTTATTCTTAGCTCTAGAAATATGATTTTTCCATATTTTCTTGTCTTGTCTAGTACATGAATTCATACAAGTCAACAATTTGTGACTTGCATTGTACTGTCATCTGTCTTGCAAAGCTACTTTCTATTTAACCTATCAAGGAAATCTCTAAATGACATTTTGATCATATCTTAGACTTATGGCTCCTAAGACGAAAAGCAAAGTTCAGAAAAAGGCTTCAGTCAAGAAAACTGCACCAAAGAGAGTTACTCGATCCACTCCTTTGAATAATGAAGCTGAACAGGAAGAACCTGTGATTCAGCAAGGACCGGAAGCTGCTACTGTCCAGGTGAACACTGGTCCTGGGCCTACCCCAAATACTGGCGGGGATAATAATATGGCAGCATTTGTGACACAGCAACTGTTGGCCGCCATGCCTACTTTAGTTGCCCAGATCACGGCAAGCTTGAATGCCAATAATAACCATCTGGCTGACAATAGCAACAATGTCGAGCCTACTGCGGAACAAGTTATCCCACGAGATCATACTCACGGGAGTGATTTTAAGACCTTCACTTATTGCAAGCCAAAGGAATTTCATGGCACCGAAGGTCCTGTCGGTCTAATAAATTGGCTGGAAAGCATTGAGGCAGTGCTCCATATCAGCCGTTGTGTCGAAGAGCACAAAGTGGAGTATGCAGCATCTCAGTTTCAAAAGCACGCTCTGTCATGGTGGAACGAACAGATAAGGACTCGTGGCCGAGAGCCGGCATATAGCATACCTTGGTTGAACTTTAAAAGGATGCTCATGGAAAAGTACTGTCCTCGTGAGGAAGTACAGAAAATGGAAGGCGAATTCTGGAATCATAGTATGATTGGACTAGACAATGAGAAATACACAACTCGTTTTCATGAGTTGGCTAGACTAGTTCCTCGAATGGTAGATACGGAGGAGAAATTGATCGAGAGGTACTGTTATGGCTTGTCACCTGATGTCCGAAGGTTGGTAGCCGCTTTTAATCCTATGACTCTTCAAGCGGCAGTTAGTGCAACCAACCGGATGGTGATAGACTTGAAAAGAACCACTGGTTCTTCTGTGGGAACTGAAGTGGTCAAGAGAAGGAGTGATCATGCCTCTGGTAGTGAATATGGTGGCGGTGGAAATGGCAAGAGGTTTAAGACTGCCAGAAACTTTGCGGTAGTTACTCAGGACGTCACGAGGTACACTGGCGCAGATCCTAGGTGTAATAGGTGTAATCTCCATCACAGAGGAAATTGTCCTACTTGTCGCCGTTGTAAAAGGGCGGGACATCTGGAAAAGTTTTGTAGGGGCAAGGCACTAGCTCAATGCTACGAATGTGGGAGCGAAACCCATCTACGACCTGCATGTCCAAGACTTAATCTGAACCCGAACAACAATGCAATAGTTCCAGTAAGGAACCATGCGGGGAATAATCAAGCAAGGAATCAAGGTGGACGAGGTAGAGGCCGAGTTTTTGCTTTGGATGCTGCTGATGCACGACGTGATCCCAACGTTGTGATAGGTACATTCATACTCAATAATCATTATGTTTTTGTATTATTCGACTCTGGTGCTGATAAAAGCTTTATATCCTTAGAATTTAAGTCCCGATTTGGTATAGTGGCTATCCCCATGAAAGACACCTATATTGTCGAATATGCAAACGGTCAAAAGTATATTGCTAGAGATCATTTAGTAGATTGCAATTTGACACTATCTGGCGAAACCTTTAAAATTGATCTAATTCCCATAGAACTCAGTAGTTTTGATGTAATTGTTGGTATGGACTGGTTATCTAAGGTTAGAGCCGAAATAATGTGTTACGAGAAGATTGTTAGAATACCCCTTCAGAATGACGAAACCCTAGTAGTGCAAGGAGACAAGTCAGGGAAGGAATTGATTTTAGTGTCGGCGATAAAGGCGAATAAATATTTACAAAAAGAATACCCTGCCTTCTTGGCACTAGTTGTTGAAAGGAAGCCGAAGGGTAAAGACATTCAAGACATCCTAGTAGTTAAAGATTTTCCAGAAGTATTTCCTGAAGATTTGACGGGACTTCCACCTCACAGACCAGTTGAGTTTGGAATAGAATTAGTCCCTGGAGCTGCACCCGCGGCCAAGGCACCCTATCGTCTTGCGCCGTCAGAAATGCAAGAATTATCCGAACAACTTCAAGAGTTGTTAGCTAAAGGACTAATTCGCCCAAGTTCATCACCTTGGGGAGCTCCGATTCTATTTGTCAAAAAGAAGGATGGCTCTATGCGCATGTGTATAGATTATAGAGAATTGAACAAGTTGACTGTCAAGAACAGGTACCCTTTGCCTCGTATTGACGACTTGTTTGATCAATTGGAAGGTGCATCACATTTTTCCAAGATCGATCTCAGATCTGGGTATCATCAACTCAGAGTCAGAGAGACGGACATTCCTAAAACAGCCTTCAGAACTCGTTACGGACATTATGAGTTTTTGGTTATGCCGTTTGGCTTAACCAATGCACCTGCTGTGTTTATGGACTTAATGAATCGAGTATGTCGACCGTATCTTGAAAAGTTTGTCATTGTATTCATTGACGACATACTGATATACTCAAGGAATAAAGACGAACATGAAGGTCATCTGAGAACCATTCTGCAACTGCTCAAGGATCAAAAGTTGTACGCGAAATTCTCAAAATGTGAATTCTGGATTAGGGAAGTACACTTCTTGGGTCATGTAGTAAATGCAGATGGAATCCATGTAGATCCATCTAAGGTCGAGGCGATAAAGAAGTGGGAAGCCCCTAAGACTCCGACGGAAATTCATCAATTTCTTGGACTGGCTGGCTATTACAGGAGATTCATTGAGAATTTCTCTAAGGTTGCTCAACCTATGACTTTATTAACTCAGAAGACTAAGGAGTTTATTTGGCAGGATGCCCAAGAAAAGGCATTTCAGACGTTAAAGGACAGGCTGTGTAATGCTCCTATTCTAGCATTACCGAATGGCATTGAAAATTTCGTGGTATACTGTGACGCCTCACATCAGGGCATGGGATGTGTACTTATGCAGGAAGGTAAGGTCATTGCTTACACTTCTAGACAGCTCAAAATCCATGAAAAGAACTATACAACCCACGATCTAGAACTCGGAGCGGTTGTCTTTGCATTAAAAATTTGGAGACATTATCTGTATGGTACCAAGTGTACTGTATTCACGGACCACAAAAGCCTTCAGCATATCTTCGATCAGAAAATGCTGAATATGCGACAACGACGATGGGTAGAATTACTCAGTGACTACGACTGTGAACTCAAATATCATCCCGGTAAAGCAAATGTTGCTGACGCGCTAAGTCGAAAAGATAGAATTTCACTATCTGTCATAACAAGAGCAAGTTCTTATCTTGGCTCGTCATTAAGGGATAGAGTTTTAGACGATCAAAACGAAGCCCTACGGCCAGGGCGTATCGAGAAGGAAGCATTGTGGAATGCTGAACGTTTGTTTGAATTGGATGGCGATGGAATCCGACATGTTAAGGGCAGAGTGTGGATCCCCAAATATAATGGACTTAGAGAACTCTTGATGAACGAAAGTCATCGATCTAAATATTCAATCCATCCTGGTGCTGACAAAATGTACCATGGACTGAAGGACTTTTATTGGTGGCCTGGTATGAAAAGAGATATCGCCACTTATGTCTCGAAAGTGTCTAAATTGTTCAATGGTCAAGGCGGAGCACCAAAAGCCTTCTGGGCTGCTCCAACAACCCCAAATTCCTGACTGGAAATGGGAACAGATTACTATGGACTTCATTACGAAGTTACCTCGAACCCTGAAAGGATACGATACTATTTGGGTCATCGATTGACGAAGTCTGCTCATTTCATTCCAATTCGGGAGAACTGGAAGATAAGGAAATTGTCTCAAATATACATTGAAAAGATCGTATCACTTCATGGCGTTCCTTTGTCTATTATCTCTGATCGTGATGGTCGTTTCACTTCACAATCTTGGAGATATTTTCAAGACGCCCTAGGCACTCAATTGCACTTAAGTACGGCTTACCATCCCCAGACTGACGGACAAAGTGAACGTACCATCCAGACTTTAGAGGACATGCTTCGGGCATGTGTCATTAACTTCAAAGGTAGTTGGGATACCTTTTTGCCGTTAGCTGAATTTTCATATAACAACAGCTATCACACTAGCATCAAATGCGCGCCTTATGAGGCTTTATATGGACGAAAGTGTAGATCTCCTGTCTGTTGGCTTGATGCTGGAGAACGTCGTTTATTTAAATATGGACTAGTTCAGAAGACTACTGATCAAATTGTCGAAATTAGGGCACGACTGAAGGCGGCTCAAGATCGTCAAAAGAGCTATGCCGACCGTAGACGGAAACCACTTGAGTTTCAAGTGGGAGACAAAGTCATGTTGAAAGTGTCGCCTTGGAAAGGCACTGCACGTTTTGGCGTACGAGGGAAACTTAGTCCTCGTTATATCGGACCATTCGAAATTGTTCAAAGAATTGGTTTCGTGGCTTACAAGCTCGATTTACCTAAGGAGCTAGAACACGTTCATCACACATTTCACATTTCGAATCTTAAGAAATGTCTGACTGATGAGACTTTAGTCGTACCTGTCGAAGAGCTGCAAGTGACTGACTCTCTTCAATTCGTTGA
>CM067169.1:32464837-32552318 GCA_034093135.1 Erigeron breviscapus | reverse complement strand
GTTCTAAAAATATAGGATTTCTTTTCGTGCCTGAGAACAATTCTCAAGTTACGAAACCAATCCACAAAGTTATTTTGGTTAAGACGATCCTTTTCAAGGATGGATCTTAGTGAAAAGTTATGGACGTTTGGGTTGGGGTTAATTGCATTGTTAGCGGCCATCTACAAGATTAACAAAGTTCTTTATTAGTATTTTCGATATCAAATATAAGTTTTAATTGTTAATACCCTTTTATGTCTCATAGACAATTAATAATTAAAACCTAGAATCCAACGTTACATTTAAATGATGGTTAGGTGACCTTTATCCCATGATCTAAATTAACAAGGTAGTCAACGTTTGACAATTGTAACACTTTACAATTTCTAGTGGTATGGGACCGGTTTAATATCTTATATTAAGTTGGCATGTTTAATCCCATCAACGCCTTTGGTACCATGCTTCGGTGACCCTAATCACATGGCTTCCAAATCAAGTTGTCCTACTTATACACACATGTAAATTTATCTTATACTAGTGGTTAGGTGACCTTTATCCCATAAGTACAATAAATTTACCTTAACTTATAAGTTCCCTCAAAGTAGTTAGGTGACCTTTATCCTACAAAGAGTTCCCAAATAATTAAGTGTTGTATAAAAGGATGGCGTTTAACTTGTTTTTAAAGGGTCGTATGAGTTTTTATATTCTAGTTAAAAACATGTACCATAATGAATTTTGAAATCCACATTTCAAGGTTCTTTATAAAATCCATTTTTATAATTTTTATGTATGTCATTAAGTTGTAATTTTGAGCATCCACATGACAAAATAATAAACAACCACACAAACATAATAAGTGCACAACATTAGCCAACTAATTTGACCACACTTGTTAGCCGAAACAAGCGTGTCAAAAGGTCTCAACCTAAGGGACAAAGTGACACAACATTTGTCGGTGAACTCCCACTTGATCTTGCATCCAAATGCTTCAAGTAGCCTTTTGTGATGTGTCTTGAAAACCTTTTCTTCAAAAAAAATTTATTTTCCAGCGATAACCCACTGCGCCGCAGTGGGTTTAATGCACTCCCACTGCGCCGCAGTGGAAAATCACTGGACTTCTTCATTAATCCCCCACTGCGCCGCAGTGGGTTTGACATACTCCCACTGCGCCGCAGTGGAAAATCACTGGACTTCTTCATTAATCCCCCACTGCGCCGCAGTGGGTTTGACATACTCCCACTGCGCCGCAGTGGGAACCCTCGGGTCTTTTCATTTGGCCTCCAACTTTAGCCCCAAACCTTTTGATGCCTTCTTGGAGATTACATTTATAAGGAAAAATGCAACTAATCTATTTATTACATACCAAATGAAATAAATAAATTACATAACCAAATGAATGAAGAAAATCCTATTTAACTATTACAACCATTTAATAATTAAATAGAATACAAACACATCCACACATCACAAACAATCACAAGGTCTCTTGGCTAAGTTGTGACACTAAAATACACAAGAAAAAAAACTTTTTTTTTTTTGTGTATTATTTCGGCCATACCATAAAATGGCCAAAACATTGGATTTTGTCCAAACAAAATATTAACTTTTGATGTATGTATCCATATAACCGGCTCTAGATGCCATTGTTGGTAATTTTGGGTTTTTATCAAAGTAATATTATCCTTATAATATTAAAAACGCAGCGGAAAAATTGAACCATTTCAATTTGTGTATATAGTTAAAACCAAATTTAACTTTTAAAAGAAAACCCAAACAATAATGATCCATGTATATGAATAACATACATACAAAACAACAACCATAGGGTGTTTAGAAGACTACCTTCTTCCAAGCTAGTGAAAAGTGGAAATGAAGAATTTGATATCTTCAAATGGCAAGTCTTCAATCTAGAAGAACCTCAAGCTTGTATACCCAAAGCTTCCAACAAACACCCCAAAAGTGCTAGGATTTGAACTTGTAAACCCTTCCCCTTTTCTTTCCCTTGGCCGAAATTTCAAGAGAGAAAAACTAAAGAAGAAGCTAGTTGAGTATTGTATGAGAGAGATGTGTGAGCAAGTGGTCTTACAAATGCATGTAAGACTTGGTGATTTACTCTATGTTGTGTGTTGTCTCTCTTATGCAAGTACAAGTGTTCACAAACATCAACTTTGCATGTAACACCACATGGGGGGGGGGCGGCCACATGGGGTGGTCACAAACAATTTGTGTGCAAAAATTTATAAACCATTTACTTGTACATTTTGTATATAAAATGCAACATAACTTGTTACATATCTTATGTAACATATTACATATTATATACAACACACATAAATGTTTATTTTACCAAATAAACATATTCACATTTTTCTCAAAATAAATCATCCATATAATTTATTTACATATCTCAAGTGCAATTATTTAGAAAACCACTTTCTAAATGTTTCAAGTATTGATATTTATTTAAAGATCAAATCGTATAAATAAATACCATAAGTGTTTGTCTAGCTTGTTATTGGGTATGACCCGACTTGGATCATCACGTACTAGCCACGTCAATTTAATATGTGTCTTGGGCAGACGAAATTCCAACAGGGCTGATATCTTCTGTTCTTTCTCTGTTTGCCAAGACTGGGATCTTTTATCCTTGGTGGCCTAACTCCACATCTTGCAATGATGTGAGTTGTGGAAGCCCTCTCATACCACAGTGAATAACCATTGGCCAATGCGTAATAAGACAAACATTCTTTCAATTGCTGTGGACCCTCATACCTCTCACCAAGCTGTGAAATTAAATTAGTTTCAAGTTATTAATGATTTTTGACAAGAAAAAGAATAAAAAGATACTAAAGTTTTCAAGTATTGGATACCTTGGGTTCCTTCAATCTCCAATGGGTATCTTTGTCATGTATGGGAAAGTTTGGCACATCTTCTTTGGGTGGTTCCAATGGATCAACCCACTCTGACTTGCTATCATCTTTCAATGCATTCACTAGTTTGGAAATAAAATCATCATGTTCTTCATGTAGTACTGTCCTGTCCTCTCTATGTTTAACACCACTGTAACACCCCAACATGGCGGAATCATGGAGTATCACTTAGAAAAGCACAGTATGACATGGGAATTATGTAGAGTCAAACTATATGCATTCAATAGATTGAAACAATCCACAAGCTCATTCAAATACATTACAATAATCAACATTTATCAAAAATACACACTCAATCCATACTTAAAAAAAACTGTTCAAACGATAGTAGTTGATCCTAAGCATAACCCATTAAAGGGAAATAAGGATCACGGATCCAGACAGTCCAAAGTAAGTCCAATCCTAGCAATGCAAGCATATAATCATCCATTCTGTCTCTGATTAACTTGATTACCTGAAAAGTGTACTAAAGAGCGTCAACATAAAGTTGGTGAGTTCGTAGGGACATATAACAAGGAATAAACGTATCGGGAATACAACCGTTAACGATATACGGGGATTAGAATACCTAATCAAATCAAGAAAACCCTAAAAGGGTATACGTTAGCACAACATCAACACATATCACGATTCAACACGTTTTGGCACGACTTACATGTCTTCCAAAGGCGTGATCATTACAGCATGACTTACATATATTCCAAATGCATGTACAACAACATGACTTAGGTGTCTTTCAACAGCATGTATAACGGCATGACTTATGTGTCTTTCAACAGCATGTATAACGGCATGATCACAACGTTTACGTTTCATACAATACAACGTTTAACAACAACGATTCCATATACGATTAACAATGTTTAACAAGCACGTTCTACAAATACGATTCCATATAACGATTAACAACGTTACAAGCACGTTTAACAAACACGTATATGTACACTTTTCAGCCCGAATCTCAATTGAGTAGGGAGGGTTTACGAAACTCACCTTGATTGAATATGCAAGCTAAATACAAGATATAGTCGAGTTATAATCGTCCAACAATCGCTTAGCGTGCACCACCTATAAATATATATACATTACAATTCACGTGTCAACCCTCATCTAAGTTTTAGAAGAGTAAATGAACCTTAGAGGACAATTGAGACTCGACTCGGTTACGTCACAACTCTCAAGTGTCTTAATGATTCAACCGGATGTAAACAAAGACACTTTATCACTTCATTTTTGAAAATGGCAATGGATTCAAGGTATAAGGATTATACCATGATAAAGTAGACTCTCTCACGATTCCAACGATAGGTCATACGTCTAAAACGGACTTACGGTTCAAAACTTCTTGGGGTCTCACATAGTGGGGAATGAGTCTAGAGAGTTGGCCAAATCGGCGAGTGTAACCCTCATAGTCTCCTCCCTTCATGGCAAGTTTAGAAAATTCCACTTGCAATTTCCTCAGTTCATGGGCCGGGCAATACTTAGTAGTTATCATATTCTTGAACTCTCCCCATGGAAGATTATTAGCCACATCAATCCTCAATTCATCAACTTCTTCGTTCCACCACTCAAGAGCCCCACCTTTCAACATACCGGAAGCATAAGTGATTCTTTGCTGGTAGGCACAACCACTTCGAGCAATGATAGCTTCAATGCTCTCTAACCATTCCAAGCAACCCGTAGCACCACCATCTCCATTAAATTCCGGGGCTCCACAAAGTTTGAAGTCTTTAAACAAGCATCCCGGTTGACGAACATCATAATCCTGTCTAGGTAAAACTTCTCCTACACCTACACCGTTTACATTTACGTTTTTTCGTTCATTTTGTATGGGAACCGCTTCATCTTCCGGTTCTTCTTGTTCATTATTATTTCCCATGGCCGCTTGAATTCGGGCCATAAGATCCGGCATGAGGTCATTTAGAGCTTGTGCGACAACCTCGGCGGTTATCGGGGGATTAGGATTGCCCCGACCACCTCGGCCATCACGACCTCCACGGCCACCTCTATCTCCACGACCACCTCTGCCACCACGTCCACCAACTACTTCTTGTTCAATCGGGTCCTCGGGTTCATTCTGAGGTCCATAGTTAGTGTTAGCTCTCCTTGGTCTAACCATTTTCCTGGACACGCGTGTTAGATCAGCAAGTTAGTTCTCACACGGATAATCAAAATCGACTGTCATATAACAAACATTACATCCCTAAATCCTTCTAAATCATTGCATGAATATAGTTATCTCTACAGGGATATTCTCATGGCAATAATCTAAGGCTTCAACAATCGTACAATTTACAATCAACAATACAATCACGAAAACATTCAACGCTATATAAAAGGGTCAAGTCATAACAAGGTGGGTAAAGCATAGTCCGAATCTTTAACCTCAACATTCAATACATTAAAAGTGTTTGTATACAGGGTGTACCATCGGCTAACCCTCCACACTGTTAATATATTGAATGGATATCAAAAATCGGTTCCAATATGTTCTCTAAGTGTTGACCGGGTATGTATACAGGGTGTACCAGCGGCTAACCCTCCACCTAATCAACACTCATTAAACATACCGGGGTAGCTACTATACTCTATCCACAAGGTGCAATCCATGAGATCATTAACTTTGTATGACATAGGATAACTTTCGATTTGTTGATCAGTCGCCTCTACGGTTACCAAATGTTATACTCCATTAATGTCATCGTTTCATTTTGCTTATGGGGACAAATAATAAATGCTTCTAAAATTCAACACATCAACGTTCATCATAACATTTCCACAATTAACGGTGTATCCCGACACTATCATATACGTTCATCACAACAATTCTCACATAACAATCAAATCATCATATTATAGGCAACCTACGAACTCCGTTTAAAACGTTTTTATGCATCATACAGTTCACGTTGCACACAAAGTTCCCTATCATGCATGCTAATATGAAATGTGGGTGCGATGGTTATAGACTAGGTAAATCCTCCTAATTCTCTACAACCATGGCTCTGATACCATTCTGTAACACCCCAACATGGCGGAATCATGGAGTATCACTTAGAAAAGCACAGCATGACATGGGAATTATGTAGAGTCAAACTATATGCATTCAATAGATTGAAATAATTCACAAGCTTATTCAAATACATTACAATAATAAACATTTATCAAAAATACACACCCAATCCATACTTAAAAAAACTGTTCAAACGATAGTAGTTGATCCTAAGCATAACCCATTAAAGGGAAATAAGGATCACGGATCCAGACAGTCCAAAGTAAGTCCAATCCTAGCAATGCAAGCATATAATCATCCATTCTGTCTCTGATTAACTTGATTACCTGAAAAGTGTACAAAAGAGCGTCAACATAAAGTTGGTGAGTTCGTAGGGACATATAACAAGGAATAAATGTATCGGGAATACAACCGTTAACGATATACGGGGATTAGAATACCTAATCACATCAAGAAAACCCTAAAAGGGTATACGTTAGCACAACATCAACACATATCACGATTCAACACGTTTTGGCACGACTTACATGTCTTCCAAAGGCGTGATCATTACAGCATGACTTACATATATTCCAAATGCATGTACAACAACATGACTTATGTGTCTTTCAACAGCATGTATAACGGCATGACTTATGTGTCTTTCAACAGCATGTATAACGACATGATCACAACGTTTACGTTTCATACAATACAACGTTTAACAACAACGATTCCATATACGATTAACAACGTTTAACAAGCACGTTCTACAAATACGATTCCATATAACGATTAACAACGTTACAAGCACGTTTAACAAACACGTATATGTACACTTTTCAGCCCGAATCTCAATTGAGTAGGGAGGTTTACGAAACTCACCTTGATTGAATATGCAAGCTAAATACAAGATATAGTCGAGTTATAATCGTCCAACAATCGCTTAGCGTGCACCACCTATAAATATATATACATTACAATTCACGTGTCAACCCTCATCTAAGTTTTAGAAGAGTAAATGAACCTTAGAGGACAATTGAGACTCGACTCGGTTACGTCACAACTCTCAAGTGTCTTAATGATTCAACCGGATGTAAACAAAGACACTTTATCACTTCATTTTTGAAAATGGCAATGGATTCAAGGTATAAGGATTATACCATGATAAAGTAGACTCTCTCACGATTCCAACGATAGGTTATACGTCTAAAACGGACTTACGGTTCAAAAGTTATGATTTTTCAAAATAAATTAAGTTTTGCTGTACTGAGGGATAGGTGCGACGCACCAAAGATGGGGTGCGACGCACCAAAGGCACAGGAAACTCAGAAATCAGTTCTAAATTAAGCCAAACACGAACCAAAACCCTTCCCATACCATTTTAACTCCAGGAATCGACCAAGGGCCTTTCCAACATGTTTTTGGACATAAATATTCATATATACACATAATCAAACCCAATCCACTTCATGAATTCAATCCAAAACTTCAAAATCACTTCCAAATCATATCAAAATCAATCCATGAACCCATAACCTTAATTCTTGACCTAGGAGTGTTTTTGGACTCAATTTATGACCCAAAATGCATAACTCTTACTAGAAACAAGTTTACAACATAACATAATTGATTTGAGTGAAGTTTTTACTTACCAAAAGTCACCTCCAAAGTTCAACCCGGAAATTGACCCGAATGGATGATTTCTTAAGCTTGGAGAACCAAATTTGTGATATGTTGATAAGAATATGATGAAGATTATTATTCTAACTTTAATTTAGATTAAACCTGTTAGGTCGAAAATCGACCATGTATAATTTGTTCAGAAATAGCTTGAAGGTTAGTGAAGACGTTGGTACAGAATTCTGAGATGTCTCAGAATTCCTTCACTGAAGCTTCACTTCAGTTCAGATCAAGACAAATCTGAAGCATTCATTCTGAAGTCAAAGACTGAAGTATGAAGAAGAGAATCATCTCAGAAGCGAGCAAAGAGTGATTCTACCAGATCAAGACTGAAGCATCTCAGTGTAAAGCATTTACAACACTTTACACTGATTACGAGGAAGACTTTACTTTACATGCCTTTATCCAGTTAATAGATTTATATATTAATAAAAGGTACAAGGTAAAAGCATGGGTTTGGAACATAGTATTATAAGTCACATCAACTGACTTATATACTCTTCCTAGACAAGCATGTAAGGAATTAGGTTTAATTCCTTAAATGCTTACAACCACTTTTATACGATCTTGTCCATGTCATCATGGACTTTGTCTATAAATATAAAGTCTTCTCACAACTTGCAAAAGGCTTAGAAACTTTAGCATTGCAACTTGTGAGATATACTCTAAGAAAACTTACGAGTATTTCCAAGTTTATTAGATCACTTGTTTTTCAGGATTGTTTAGATATTTACACTTGGGTGTTTATCTTTGTTCCGCAACAATCCTTGTATTTGTTTATACATCAATAAATCAAATACATTTGAAAAGAAAACAACGTGTCTCAATGCTACATACTTGATTATATTTATATATATCTTTATATAGTTTCTGCCATTTAGTTCTTGCATTTTGCTATAAGTCAATTGTTTCTTGTTATCCATATCTGGATCGTAAACTTAACTTGTCCATTCAAGATAAGTTGTACTTGCCAGTCGGGTTTGTCATTCATCTATATTTGGGACTCACAATTGGTATCAGAGCAGCAAGGTTGAATTACATCAATTCTTTAACCTTTGATCTGCTTAGATGGCTGACTTTGAACAAGAACGACCTGACCCTAATAATGCTACTCCACCCCCTGTCATCAACAACAATATACCATCACATAATGTACATGTACACTTTCCAAATAATCCTGTTCCCAAGTTTGATGGGAACAGTGAAAACTTTCAAACATGGAAAGCATGCATGTTAAAATATATTGCTGGTGTTGAGAGACATTTTCCAGATATCTTAAAAGAAGGACCCTTTGTCCCCATGAATGCTTCTACTGTTGTCAGAAATGCCGATGGGACTCCTAGGCAGTCACCTAAGGAGAAGGATCATTGGTCTGAAGAAGATCATAGACTTGTAGACCTTGATACTAAGCTACAAAATATGATTTTATATGCAGTTCCAGAAACCCTAATGCCCACTCTTGTCTTACTTGAAAACTCAAAATTAATGTGGGAGGAACTAATGACACAGTTTGAAGGCACAAATGAGACAATTGTCACAAGAAAAGTTGCTTTAAACAAAAGATATGAGTCTTTCTTTGCTATACCTGGGGAGTCTTTAACTCAAACTTACATCAGGTTTACAAATCTGGTAAACCAACTGAAAGCCCTAGGTGTAACCAAAGACAAAGAAATTTTGTTGGAAAAATTTTGTGACATTTTACCTTCTAAATGGGAAAATTTAATCTTGGTCTTGAGACAAGGCAAAACCTTGCACAGTCATACTCTTGCTTCCCTTTATGGTGCCTTCAGATATACTGAAGAGAACAAAGCTGAAAGAGCCTTGGCTGAGCAGGATGCCAAGAATCATGTTTCTACCAATTCTGGTACGGTTCAGTATTCTGAACCACATAGTACTGCTTTACTATCTTCTGAGAGTGATGTTTTTGACTCGATGAAGAAGATGGTTTCTGAAATGTTAAAAACTGGTGTCTCTGCTAATGTCACTCATGATTGTGATGAGGATGACAATGATGATCTGGTTGCCATGCTGGTTAAAACGTTCAATCGTTTTAAGGCCAAATCAAATCGATCTAGCAAACCTTTTGCTTCCAGCGCTTCTATTGATAAGTCTAATCTTGATTGCTTTAAATGTGGCAAGAAAGGACATTTCATGAAGGAATGCAGATCTAGTCAACCATCATCATCGCAATCTGCTCCTAACCACTCTATCTTTCAGAAATCTGATGACAGCTATAAGGCCAAATATAAGAAGTTAAAGGCACATATGGCTCTCATGGCACAAGACAACTCAAGCAACAGTTGTATGATTGCCAAAACTGAAAGATGGGAAGACTCTGATGAATCATCCGATGATGAAGAGGAAGTTAGGGACATGTGTTTTATGGCACAAGAAGATCAAGGTCATTTGGTCAAAACCGATGTTGAATCTGGTCGCTGGGTGGATATAGTGATGAAAAAGGTCAGTAATTTTGGCTATGAAGAAAATGAGGAACACAAACTGGACCTTTTGGTTCTTTTAGAGGCTGACATTTCATTTGTTGAGACTGTGCGTTCAGAAAGCCTAAAAATGTTTGAAAACAATGCCTCTGAACTGAACGCAAGTCATGCCAGATTGAAAGAACTGAAAGATGTTCATTTGGCTCTAAAAAGTTATCAGTCTATGGTTGCCACTTTAGAGTTGGAAAAAGAAGAGTTAAAAACCATCCTTGAAAAAGAACAAAAAATAATTAAATCTTGGATGAGTGCACCAAAACCAGATGCTGCAATCAAAAATACTTTTGCAAATCAAAAAACAGCATATGAATCTGGTGATCTTCACATGGCATCTATAATCACTGATTTAGATGCACTTCCAAAGGAAATGAAACCAGAAATTATTTTTCCTAAAGTTGGCAAACAGAAAACTATGACTGATAGGGCCCAGGAACAATCTGAGGGTAAATCTGAAACAGCTCAGACAACTGTTCAGAAAAGAAGGCTAAATCCAAAAAGCCATCCCCTCAGACTTCATCTAAGGTTCCCAAGGACCAAAGGAAGAAGAAAAATATCTCCCCCACTGAGCCATCTACCTCAGATTCTGGTAAGGCTCAGGTGTCTAATGAAGAATCAATCTTATTAAGGTTAGAAAGTCAATTTCAACTATTGGCTAGACAAGTGCAGAGTTGTAATGCACGTTTAAAAAATGTTGAAACCACTCCTCTTCAACCTAAACAGAATGCAAAACCTTTCTCCAAACAAATCAAGATAAAATCTGAGAAGAAAAAGGTTGAGCACCCCATCAAACCAACAACTTTTGTGTCAACTGAGATAATGACTGAAATCCCATTTGACCCTTCTGTTCCTCATATACCAAAGAAATCTGAGGCTGCTAAGGGAGAGTCTAGTGAACCCATCCATAGATGGGTTCCCAAAAAGA
This sequence comes from Erigeron breviscapus, assembly GCA_034093135.1. Taxonomy (NCBI): domain Eukaryota; kingdom Viridiplantae; phylum Streptophyta; class Magnoliopsida; order Asterales; family Asteraceae; genus Erigeron; species Erigeron breviscapus. Next base: position 32,541,317 of record CM067169.1, on the reverse strand, counting down.
ACTAATCTTTGTTTGTGTGCAGGGAGACCGAAAGAAGAACATATGGTTTCTGGACGGTGCTGCTGGCCGAACCATGACTGGTTATCAGACCCTGCTAGAGGAATATAGGGTGCAAGAGGGGCCCTCAATAGTTTTTGGAAATGATGGTAATGGAAAAACTGAGGGATATGGTGTGGTGAATAATGGTCAAGTCAAATTCACACGAGTTGCATATGTGAATGGTTTGAAATATAACCTGATCAGTGTCAGTCAACTATGTGATGATGGCTTCAAGGTTTTGTTTGATATTTCACAAGGCACCATATTCAACAGAGATGGAAAGGTAGTATTGATTGCACCTAGAAAGGGAAACATTTATGTCATTGATATGAATCCTTCTACCACTGAACAATGTTTCTACTCAAAGGCAGATGAAGACACAAATTGGTTGTGGCACAAGAGATTATCCCATCTGAACTTCAAAAACATTAATAAGTTGTCAAGAAAACAACTTGTTGATGGGATACCCTCTATGTCTTTTAACAAAGACAAGCCATGTCCAGGTTGTGAAATGGGTAAGCAGAAAAGAGCTTCATTCAAGACAAAGCAAAGCTTTAGTATAACTGAACCTCTTCATATGCTTCATATGGACCTTTTTGGACCAGTGAATGTTCAGACCAGAGCAGGAAAGAAGTACACCCTTGTTGTCGTTGATGAATATTCAAGATACTGCTGGGTGATTTTCCTCAGGTCCAAAAGTGAAGCTGCTGCTGAAATCATTGCTCTCATCAAACAAATTGAGCTCAAGTACAAGCGAAAAGTTTGTCAGCTCAGAAGTGACAATGGCACTGAATTCAGAAATGCCACTCTGGAGTCCTTCTGCACTGAAACTGGCATATCTCAGAACTTCTCCTCAGCCCACACACCAGAGCAGAATGGTGTTGTAGAAAGAAAGAATCGTACGCTGATTGAAGCTGCTAGAAGTATGCTAAATGAATCTGGTCTTCCCAAGAATTTATGGGCTGAAGCTGTTGCAACTGTTTGCTACACTCAGAACAGATCTATTTATGTCAAAAGACACAAGAAGACCTCCTATGAAGTACTCAGAAACAGAAAGCCTAATATTGGATACTTCCATGTATTTGGGTGTCCAGTATACATTCTGAATGACTCTAGTCAACTTGGAAAATTCGATGCAAAAGCTGATGAAGGGTACTTCCTAGGATATTCATCAAATCGCAAAGCCTTTAGAGTCTTTAACAAGAGACTTGAAAAGGTTGATGAGTCAATTCATGTTACCTTTGATGAATCCAATTCTGCAATCTTTAAAAATTCCATTCCTGTACCACCCTCAGAAAGTCCAATAAGTTTTGGTGATTCTGATCCTATTGCTGAACCTGATCAGTCACCTGAACCAGCTTCTGAACATCTCCGTTCAGAACCAGTTAAAAACAAGCCTAGCAACATTCCATTTTGCAGCTCAGAATATTCTTAGCTTTTGCAGCTCATCATCAATTTAAAGTCTATCAAATGGATGTCAAAAGTGCATTCTTAAATGGAGAACTAGAAGAAGTCGTTTATGTGTATCAACCACCAGGATTCATCAATGAAGAAAAACCACATTGGGTGTACAGACTGAACAAAGCCTTATATGGTCTGAGACAAGCACCCAGAGCCTGGTATGATACTCTTACTAAACATCTTCTTAAAAATGGTTTTAAACGTGGTGCAATAGATAAAACTTTGTTCATATTGCATGATAAAAATGATATCCTTTTAGTACAAATTTATGTTGATGATATTGTGTTTGGTTCTACAAATGAGAAGATGTGTGAAAAATTTTCAAAAATCATGTCTTCTGAGTATGAAATGAGTATGATGGGAGAACTGACATATTTTCTGGGACTTCAAGTTAAACAAACTGAAGATGGTATTTTCATAAACCAAGAAAAATATGTCAGAGATTTATTAAAGAAATATCAATTTGATTCAGTCTCATCAAAAGATACTCCTATTTCTGCTCCATTAACTTTGGATTCTGATCCACATGGAAAACCAGTGGACCATACAAAATATCGTGGTATGGTTGGTTCACTGATGTATTTAACTGCAAGTAGACCAGACATAATGTTTGCAACATGCCTTTGTGCTAGATTTCAGTCTGATCCCAGAGAAGCACATGCAAATGCTGTTAAAAGGATCTTCAGATACCTTAAGGGTGTCCCCAGATTGGGTCTTTGGTATCCCAAAGGCTCCAATCTAGATCTAATGGGCTATTCAGATTCTGATCATGCAGGTTGCAAGATAGACAGGAAAAGCACCACTGGTGGGTGTCATTTCCTTGGTGGCAAATTAGTAAGCTGGACAAGTAAGAAACAGACTGCAGTATCTCTATCCACTGCAGAAGCTGAGTACATTTCTGCAGCAAGTTGTTATTCTCAGATTCTATGGATGAAAAATCAGCTGACTGACTATGGTGTTACTTACACAAAGACTCCAATCTTTTGTGATAACACAAGTGCCATTGCCATATCTCACAATCCTGTAATGCACTCGAAAACCAAGCACATCGACCTCAGGTATCATTTCATTCGTGATCATATTCTGAAAGGAGATATTGAATTGCACTTTATTCCCACTGATAAGCAACTCGCTGACGTCTTTACAAAACCCTTAGATGTCAAAACCTTTAAACATCTAGTCAGTGAGTTGGGTATGTTAAATCCTTAGACTGGTAATCTTGTTATGAACGCCTCAGTGACACTGATCTGGTTCACCAGTCTGAGCGATCCATGTAATTTTTGCTAGCCTAGCTATCGAATGCCTTTGTGATACTATCTTGGCACTTATTAATTCATGGATCATCACTTCAGGGGGAATGTTAAATATTTTTCAAAATTATAAAATTAACCTTCATTTTTGAGGGGGAACTTTTTGCTCAGAAAAATACATTTAACTGAAGCACTTCAGAAAATAAAAATATTTCAGTTGAATTTTATTGACTGAGATGGTTCAGATCTCGTTGGAACTGACCATGCTCAGAATTTGTTTAGTCATCTCTGAAATACAACAATCTTTTCAAGATATTTTTGATACTTGGTCAATTGTGTGTACACGTGACCTACTGCATACTATGTTTTAACTTACGTTGGTCATGCTTATGTGTCACACAAGTTGCGCCGTAAAAGGGAAAGAAATGAGTACTTTTTCTGAAAAATGTTGCAGGGTGGGGTCACACAAACGGCTTTGCATTTAATGCTGATTTGACCTCAGAAATTATTTTTTTTAGTTGGAAAATATCTTTGTATTCCTCTTAAATACATAATTCCTTCTCATTCTTTCATTTACTTCGTTTTTCATTTACTCCCCAATCATCAATCTCTCTCATATTTACTCTCAAATTCCTTAACTCTTCATATTCCTTTCACTTTCATCTCTTCGATTCTTAAAATGTCTAAATCATCATCTTCTTCTTCACACAAATCTCTCATAAACTTTGAATATACTCCATCGAGTGATGTGAAAACATCTGCCACATGGCCAAAGAATTTCACACCATCTCAAATTCGTTTCAATTTGAGCAATTTCTTGGCTCAACTAAATGTGAAATCCAAAACGCTAATGGGAAGAATCAATAGTTTCTGGGAACAATCCCCATTCCATTATGCGTTGACTGCTAATCCTCAGGCATTGTATCATCGATACTTGCTTGAATTCTGGTACACTGTTGTGGTGAGTAAAGATGAACAATCCATCTCTTTCACTCTCAATGAAGGCACCAAGAAGTGTGTTATCACTCTTGAGGGGTTCAGAACTTCCCTTCATCTGAACTACCTTGAACCTCCCCAGGTGTTTGCTAAAAGACTCAAAGGAGTCAATTTCAGGGAGGTTCTGGTCGCCACTGGTCATGGTGATATGGAGGATGATAATGGAAATTTGAAGACCTCTGGACATATTTTCATGTCTGGTTTTGGTACTTGTTGGAGGTTCTTCTGGACACATATCGTGGAAAGTCTTGGTGGCAACCATGGAGGGTTGGACCAACTTTCTTTACCCCAAGTTGAAATGGGGTATTATATTTGGAATGGGATACAAGCAGATTTTGCTGAGATTCTCTTCTCCCAGTTGATTACAAAGTTGAAAGGGAAGAGAAGTCTGCATATCGCCTTTCCAAGATTTTTGAGCTTGTGCTTCATGGATATTCTTGGTGATGCTTACAATGAAGCTGGACCTGAAGCTTCTGTACCAGAATACAGCAGAGACTTCTCAAAGGCAACAATTACTGAAGATGAGCCTGAACTCTCCTCTGCTATGATTCAGGTATTCAATAAAACTGTCTCAGCCACACTAGCTGGTTCAGAAAGGTCACTAAGTGGGCTACAAAAGAATGTAGGACCCGTTAGTCGACCTAGAGATAAGTTGCTGAACATAATCAAAAGTCCAGCTCTTTTATCTATTGTCCCTGGCGATGATACTACGGTTGAGCCAATCGTTGAATCTGGTGAGGGTACTAGTGACCCAAACCAGGGCATATCTGACCAGATCGCACAAGTGAATGCCTTCTGGGATGACGATGAGCTACCTCAAGAGAATCTTGATTCTCTTGCTGACTTTGAGTTTGACGAGGGCTTATTGGAGGAGAATCAATCTGATTCTGAGCCAGCCCCCATCCTCGCAAACGCCCCTCCTCCTCCCCCAGAAATCCAACAAGAAAATGAACCTTATGTTCCACCACCACCATCTCACCAAAATCCCATCTTTCCACCAGGCACCAATCCCGCATATGTAACCGATCCTTCTTTCACTCCTTCACTTCAATTTCTACACCCACAAATTCACAACGTACCACCACCGATTAATTATGATGCCCCTTCAGAAAAAGACTTGGATTCTGAGACGGAATCTGAGAGTCCAACAGATGTTCAAATGAACAAGGTTTTACAAGGGCTTGGTAGTTTACCTTTTGTGGCTCCTGCTTCTGCACAACCCCCACCTCCTTTCAATGTAGAAGCACAGTTAGAGAAAACCCAAACCGAAGTCCAAAGCCTTATTCTTAGGGTGGAGGACTTGACTAAATCTCTAACTGCCAACACTAGCTCCTCGGCTGATATGAAAGGTGCTCAGATGTTCCTTGGAACTGAGTTGACCAAAGTTGCTGGGAATGAAGGACTAGTGGTTGGAAAATTGAATGAGTTGGTAATGACGTGCAATAAGGTGAGCTCTGCAATCAGAGAAGCCTTCAGATTGACAAAGAGAGATGTGCAAGCTTCAGTGGTTGCGAACTTGACATCTGGTGTTGAGCTGTTAAAGCAAGAAGTTATGGCAGTTGGAAGTGAAGTTCATGAGTTAGTTCAAAAGCCCAGTGTAAATGAAAAAGAACTTGGGGCTTCCATAAGTGTTGGTGTTTTGGATAGTCTGAAGTCTGAGCTATCTCAGAATCTAGCTGCTCAGATTTCAGAATCTGTCTCTCAGAAGATTGGTGAAGAGGTTAGAGTGATGATTGCTGAACTGACCAAAGATACAAATGACAAGGTGGAAAAGGCTGTCAATGAAATCAAAGATTCAGTTTCCAAGCTTGAAGGTTCAGTTCAGAATCAGTCAAAGCAATTCGATGAAATCCTAACACTCTTGAAGAAAGACAATGTTGTTGCTCCCCCTCCCCCTGCTTCTTTCACTGAAGAAGACAGAAAAATGTTGAAGGACATAAAAGATCAAGAAGCACTGAACCTGAATTCGTCTTTCAGATTAAAGGCTCAGTTTGCTACAATGGCAAAGGGTATAAGTGATTGCCTAGAACAACAAAGTTGGGAACCACTGAAGACGGTCAAAACAACACTCGATCTATATGCTTCATTGCCTTCAGAGATTCCCAAAGGGGGAAGTAGTGTGCCTATTGGTTTGCTGGCTAGTACTCAAGAAATAATCGAAGCAACCAAGAAGCAAACTGAGGTACCTTCTGGTAGTGCCTCAGTTCAGGGGGAACAACTTCAGAAAAAGGATAAGGGAAAAGGCAAGGTTCAAGAAGAAGAACCAAAGAAAAGTGCTAAGGGCTCTGGAATCGTTGTTGGTGAGAATGTGGACGAACAAGGTTATCCCTTGCACAATCTGGAAGCTGATAGTAAGAAGTTGGAAACATTGCAAAAGCAGGTTTCTAACCAATTCATTATGTGGAGGGAGAATAAAGAAAGAGAAAGGGAACAACATCTAAAGATGGGGACCCTTGATCACATCGATGCTGCAGCTCTTTGGTTATCATTAGAAAGATATCAGAAAGTCAAGAATGATCCCAGAGTGCAGAAGGCAATTGTTGATATGCTGGAATATGAGTGTGGGATGAACTACTCTCCTCTGGAACAAAAGTTGGAAAGTCTAACCTTTAAGTTGTCCATTGAAGACTTAAAGAAAAATAGAGATAAAGAAATGGCAATAAAAAGGAAGGAAATTCTGAACGAAGTTCAGAAAGTTGAGAAAGAGTTGCTCAGACCAACCTCTAAACCCAAAGTGACTGGACCTAGATCATCAAGAAAGAGTGTTCGTGATGCTGATCTTTCTACCTTCAAACCAATGTCTGATGATGCTGTTGAAATTCAAAGAAAACATGAAAGGGATCAATATGAGCATTATATGAAGCATCGATCTCATCCAGCCAAGATAGTCGATATGGAAGTAACAAAAGCTGATGGATTGAAGCTTTTTGACTTGGTTGTTAAAAGAGAAGGAAGGGCAGCTGAAGAATACCATCAGGTTTCAGTGCACGAGTTTGGGATTTCTGAGCATAGGGAGATGATCCAGATTCTGAAAGGAAAGCCAAAGTCTGCCTTGACTGGTGCATGGTTAGCAAGAATTCAACAAAAGATGCAAGCCAAGGTAGAAATTGAAAACAGGCTGTTTGGCAAAAGGGATCATTCTCCACTGAAGAGAAAACCTACTGAGGCACCTTCTGGTTCAAGGCCTGCCAAGAAGTAGTTTTCTATTCAGAGTTATCATGTACTTGTAAATATTTGCATTTGTAACTTTCATTTCAGTTTATATATACAAGTTGCAAGTGTAACAAATAAGTAGATGATAAGTTTAAGTTAGAAAACCACAAGTAAAATTCTGAGACATCAATGATCTATAAGATGTACTTAGAAAATTTTTACAACTTAAACAAAAACTTGTATTTCAGACTTACAAACATGTATAGATAGAAGTCTGGAATGCATGCACTATTTCAGAACAAATAGGGGGAATTTGTTAGGTCGAAAATCGACCATGTATAATTTGTTCAGAAATAGCTTGAAGTTTAGTGAAGACGTTGGTACAGAATTCTGAGATGTCTCAGAATTCCTTCACTGAAGCTTCACTTCAGTTCAGATCAAGACAAATCTGAAGCATTCATTCTGAAGTCAAAGACTGAAGTATGAAGAAGAGAATCATCTCAGAAGCGAGCAAAGAGTGATTCTACCAGATCAAGACTGAAGCATCTCAGTGTAAAGCATTTACAACACTTTACACTGATTACGAGGAAGACTTTACTTTACATGCCTTTATCCAGTTAATAGATTTATATATTAATAAAAGGTACAAGGTAAAAGCATGGGTTTGGAACATAGTATTATAAGTCACATCAACTGACTTATATACTCTTCCTAGACAAGCATGTAAGGAATTAGGTTTAATTCCTTAAATGCTTACAACCACTTTTATACGATCTTGTCCATGTCATCATGGACTTTGTCTATAAATATAAAGTCTTCTCACAACTTGCAAAAGGCTTAGAAACTTTAGCATTGCAACTTGTGAGATATACTCTAAGAAAACTTACGAGTATTTCCAAGTTTATTAGATCACTTGTTTTTCAGGATTGTTTAGATATTTACACTTGGGTGTTTATCTTTGTTCCGCAACAATCCTTGTATTTGTTTATACATCAATAAATCAAATACATTTGAAAAGAAAACAACGTGTCTCAATGCTACATACTTGATTATATTTATATATATCTTTATATAGTTTCTGCCATTTAGTTCTTGCATTTTGCTATAAGTCAATTGTTTCTTGTTATCCATATCTGGATCGTAAACTTAACTTGTCCATTCAAGATAAGTTGTACTTGCCAGTCGGGTTTGTCATTCATCTATATTTGGGACTCACAAAACCACAATAGATGGAGAAGATTTTTAGTGAGAGAGAGGGAGATGAAGTTTGAGTGTGTGTGTGTTCATTTACTAGAGTGGGTGAGAGTGTGTGTACGTGTGTGTGTTCCTGAATAATTGAGTGATATATTAAGATAGATAGATAGATGGGATATTTATCCAGTTAAGGGATTAGGTTCATGATCAATAACAAACAACGGAGATTTCACAAGTATTCTCCTTTGCATAAAGTTATGTCGGTCTTTGTCCCATTAATGAAATTATCATCTAGCCACCGACACTGTTCCACCGACACTGTTCCACCGACACTGTTCCACCGACACTGTTCCACCGACACTGTTTCACCGACACTGTTCCACCGACACTGTTTAAACCGTATATTATACTTAAGGTTTTGTATATACGTTTTTCCTTGTTACTACAGTTACTCAATTACCGTCTATATTTCCATAACACACATGGGCCAATATCATAATCACATAATATGGGCTTAATTCTAGAAGCCCAATATAACATTATATTTAGCCCAATTTACCGATAAATGTACGCAATTATGTCAAAGTTTTCATTTATTGAACTAGTTACTCAAATTACATACACGGTCAAACGGGTAAAAATCACAAATGTTACATTATTCCCCCGTTAAAGGAATTTCGTCCCGAAATTCGAATCTAACTAGACTCGTTAAACAAATGGGGATACTTGGCTTTCATAGAATCTTCACGTTCCCAAGTAAACTCGGGTCCACGTCTAGCTTTCCATCTCACTTTAACGAGTGCATACCGAGTATTCTTTAGTTTTCTAGTTTGTCGATCTAGAATTTCTATTGGTTCTTCCACAAACTTCAACGTTTCATCAACACGGATTTCTTCAAGAGGCACGTGAAGTGTTGGATCGGCCAAACACTTCCTAAGATTACAAACATGGAAAACATTATGAACTCCACTCAAGGTTTGAGGAAGTTCCAATCGATAAGCTACCGGCCCAATTCATTCAAGAATTTTAAACGGGCCAATGTATCTCGGGCCCAACTTGCCACGTTTCACGAAACGCACCACACCTTTCCACGGGGACACTTTCAACAAGACATAATCACCGACTTCAAATTCAAAAGGTCGTCGTCTAACATTTGCATACTTCATTTGTCTTTCGCGGGATACTCTCAACTTCTCTTTGATTTGTGAGATCACCTTCGTCGTTTCAATAACAATTTCGGGTCCAACAAGTTGGTTTTCACCAACTTCCGCCCAAGCTAGCGGTGACCTACAATCTCTCCCATATAATGCCTTAAACGGGGCCATTCCAATGGTAGCATGATAGCTATTATTGTAGGAGAATTCAACCAAAGGAAGATGCACATCCCAATTACCACCAAAATCAATGGCGCAAGCTCTCAACATATCTTCTAACGTTTGAATTGTTCTTTCACTTTGACCATCAGTTTGCGGGTGGAACGCCGTACTCAAACCGAGACGAGTACCCATAGATTTCTGAAATGCCTTCCAAAATTTTGAAGTAAATCGGGCATCCCGATCGGATATCACGGAAATCGGCACTCCATGTTTGGATATCACCTCTTTGATGTACAAACGTGCCATGGTGTCAAATTTATCGTCCTCCCGGATGGCTAAGAAGTGAGCCGACTTAGTCAACCGGTCAATTATCACCCAAATTGTGTCCCGACCACTACTCGTCCTTGGTAACTTCGTGATGAAGTCCATAGCAATTTCTTCCATTTCCACACCGGTGTTGCCGGTTGGACTAGTAAGCCTGGTGGTTTCTTGTGATCGGCTTTCACTTGTAAACAAGTGAGGCATTGACTAACATACCTAGCAATGTCCGTCTTCATTCCCAGCCACCAATACAAGTCTCTCAATCCAAAATACATCTTGTCGGAACCCGGGTGAATCGAATAAGCCGACTTATGAGCTTCATCCATCAATTTCAATCGCCATCCTCCAAGAATGGGGATCCACAATCGATCAACAAAATACAAACCATTATCGTTCTTCCTATCAAACTGTTCTTCTAGACCGTGTAAAGCTTCATTGGTGAAGTTCTCCGGTCTAGTTGCCAATTCTTGAGCTTCGATAATGGAGTCACAGACACTCTTTAATACAGTGAAGCTCATGGCTTTAACTCGTCTTGGCTTCATACGTTCCTTTCGACTCAAAGCATCGGCTACCACATTTGCTTTACCTGGATGATACCGGATAACGCAATCATAATCACTCAACAGCTCAAGCCACCTTCTTTGCCTCATGTTCAGGTCACTTTGAGTGAAAATATGTTGAAGGCTTTTGTGATCGGTATAGATCACGCTCTTGGTGCCATACAAGTAATGCCTCCAACATTTCAAAGCAAATACCACTGCTCCCAATTCTAAGTCATGGGTCGGATAGTTCTTCTCATGCACCTTCAATTGTCTTGATGCATATGCTATCACCTTATCCCGTTGCATTAAGACACAACCCAATCCTTGCCCGGATGCATCACAATATACAACGAAATCATCGACTCCATCGGGCAAGCTCAAGATGGGTGCATCACACAATTTGTCCTTCAACAATTGGAATGCTTGTTCTTGCTTTTCACCCCAATCAAACCTTCTTTCTCGTTGAGTCAACAAAGTCAAAGGTTGGGCGATTTTTGAAAAGCCTTCAATAAACCGTCTATAATAACCCGCCAAACCAAGAAATTGGCGAATTTCGGTCGGTGTTTCAGGTCGTCTCCAATTCTTCATTGCTTCAACTTTACTTGGGTCTACATGAATTCCTTCATTGCTCACTACGTGACCAAGAAACTGGACCTCTTCAAGCCAAAATTCACATTTGGAGAACTTGGCATAAAGTTTTTTCTTTCCGGAGTAACTCTAAGACTTGTTTCAAATGTTCCAAATGATCTTCTTTGGTCTTGGAATAGATGAGAATGTCATCGATGAACACAATGACAAATTGGTCCAAGTAGGGCTGACACACTCGGTTCATCAAGTCCATGAACACAGCTGGTGCGTTAGTCAACCCAAAAGGCATCACCGTAAATTCAAAGTGTCCATATCTCGTTCGAAAGGCGGTTTTTGGAATGTCGTCTTCATGAACCCTCAATTGATGATAACCCGACCTCTAATCAATTTTGGAAAAGAAACGAGCACCTTGGAGTTGGTCGAATAAATCGTCAATCCTAGGAAGAGGATAACGATTCTTTACCGTTAGTTTGTTCAATTCTCTATAATCGATACACATTCGGAATGCGCCATCTTTCTTTTTAACGAACAAAACCGGTGCGCCCCAAGGAGATTGACTAGGGCGAATGAAACCCTTCTCTTGAAGTTCTTTGAGTTGGGCGGCCAACTCTTGTAATTCAGTCATGGCTAAGCGATAAGGCGCTTTGGCCACGGGAGAAGCGTTAGGAATAAGTTCAATACGAAAATCGAGTTCACGAGAGGGAGGTAAACCTGGTAGGTCATCCGGAAATACATCCGCAAAGTCTTTAACTACGGGCACGGTTTTCAATTCAATCTTTGTGATCTTAACACTATATACATTCCCATCCCATAGTTCGGTCGTTTCGCCTTGAACCACTAATTCTTCCCCATTTTCTAACGGAATTCTCACAGTTCTACTACCACAATCTATTATCGCGTTCATGGCCGATAACCAATCCATACCCACAATCACGTCAAAACTACCGATATCAAAAGGCATTAAGTCAATGTAAAATGGGTGATCACATAAATCTAACACACAATCACGAACAACTTGACTAATCCTAGACAATCCACCATTTACCATTTCAAGTTCAAAACAAAAGGACAACGGGCTAGGATTAGCATCGATCAACGGAATAAAATCATTGGAAATGAGACTATAATCAGCTCCAGAATCAAATAACACGGTAGCATATTGGTGATTGAGGAGAAAGGTACCTGCTACGACATTTGGATCACCACGAGCCTCGGCCGCATTCACGGCAAAAGCTCTTCCACGGGGGGCCAATTATTGGCGAGGAGCTTGAGGAGGTTGTTGTTGTTGTCCTTGGTTTCCTCGGTTTTGATTTGGACCGGCAATTTGCAACTGGTTAGGATGCACGGTCACTTGGACTTGTTGGCCAATAAGATTTGGGCACCGGTTACGGTAGTGGTCTTGACTACCACATTCATAACAAGAACCCGGAACCATCGGAGGACGTATAGCATTAAGAGGGGCAACGTTCAAAGGACCATTCTGGGGGTTAGTTGGACAAAACCTTGAGGTTTGTCCTTTGAGGTTGCAATGAAAACAAGCATCACACCTCACGGTAGGCCAATGATGGCGATTACACCTAGGGCATAAAGGACGACCCCCTGTGTAACCAACCTGTTGAGGACCCTTTGTTGGGACTACTGCCGCAAAAACCTTTCCCCCACGACCATGGCGCTTATTATCACGCCGATCATCTTTCTTGGTGCCGCTTGACTCGGCAACATCCTTCCTTTTATTGTCATTCTTATTATCATTCTTGTTCAACTTGCCACCCCTAATGAGTTCCAAGGTTATGCTAGCGGTACGGGTGGTTGCCTCTTTGTAAGTTAAAGGCATGGTGGGGTGTGAGACAAGCACTCTCACTTCATGTGGCAATCCCGCAACATACTTCTCAACCTTAACTTCTTGGGGTCTCACATAGTGGGGAATGAGTCTAGAGAGTTGGCCAAATCAGCGAGTGTAACCCTCATAGTCTCCTCCCTTCATGGCAAGTTTAGAAAATTCCACTTGCAATTTCCTCAGTTCATGGGCCGGGCAATACTTAGTAGTTATCATATTCTTGAACTGTAACATCCCAAACTTTTCTTTAAGATTTGACTAACGCCGTTAGGTCAACTTTATGTGTGTCGTTAAGTCTAGTGTGAAGTTATGCATATATGTAGTTAACGTGTGTTATGTGTGAGGCTTGTTGCCTAAATGTTAATGTAGTATAAATGTGTGAAATACGAAGGTTTATGTCTATGAAGTGACATTTAATGAAGGGATAATGTTGTATATGGTCAATAATGTAGTTTGTGACCAATAATGAAGGATTTGGAAGTCTAGGGACTAGTCTTGACATATGGGTAAAGTCAAAAACGGGTTTAGGGTTTTGGAAGGTGTCATTAGGCTAATTTCCAGCAGCCATTACTTGTTGAAAACACACAAAGCCTATCAAAGCCTTTCTTGAATTCTAAAGCAATTAATCAAGTTTTTGGTCAAGCAATTGGGTGTTTTGGTGTTGGAATTGATCGATCATCTAGCCAAGCAGGTAATCACTGAATTATAGATTGTATTTTCAGATTTAGAAGTTGTTTAATAAGGAACCAGATCTGATTAAAAAGGAGTTTTGCAAAGAATTAGGGTTTATGTGGTGTTTTGGTCAATTAACGTTCAAAACGGTGTTAAACGAGTCCATAATCGATCTTGATAATCAAAAGATGTTTATGTGTGTCAAAAACATGTTTGGGAAGAAGCCTTGATCGATCGAATTTTGGAAAAATTGAAGAAGTTAGTCGTTTTGGAATTCTGGACGAAATTAAGATTAAATTCGTAACTGGGTCTAAATTCGTTGGAACGAAGATAACCTTTATCTTCGTAAGAACGAAGATAACCTTTATCTTCGTAAGAACGAAGATAACCTTTATCTTCGTAAGAACGAAGATAACCTTTATCTTCGTAAGAACGAAGATAACCTTTATCTTCGTAAGAACGAAGATAACCTTTATCTTCGTAAGAACGAAGATAACCTTTATTTTCGTAAGAACGAAGATAACCTTTATCTTCGTAAGAACGAAGATAACCTTTATCTTCGTAAGAACGAAGATAACCTTTATCTTCGTAAGAACGAAGATAACCTTTATCTTCGTAAGAACGAAGATAACCTTTATCTTCGTAAGAACGAAGATAACCTTTATCTTCGTAAGAACGAAGATAACCTTTATCTTCGTAAGAACGAAGATAACCTTTATCTTCGTAAGAACGAAGATAACCTTTATCTTCGTAAGAACGAAGATAACCTTTATCTTCGTAAGAACGAAGATAACCTTTATCTTCGTAAGAACGAAGATAACCTTTATTTTCGTAAGAACGAAGATAACCTTTATCTTCGTAAGAACGAAGATAACCTTTATCTTCGTAAGAACGAAGATAACCTTTATCTTCGTAAGAACGAAGATAACCTTTATCTTCGTAAGAACGAAGATAACCTTTATCTTCATAAGAACGAAGATAACCTTTATCTTCGTAAGAACGAAGATAACCTTTATCTTCGTAAGAACGAAGATAACCTTTATCTTCGAAGAACGAAGATAACCTTTATCTTCATAAGAACGAAGATAACCTTTATCTTCGTAAGAACGAAGATAACCTTTATCTTCGTAAGAACGAAGATAACCTTTATCTTCGAACGAAGATAACCTTTATCTTCGTAAGAACGAAGATAACCTTTATCTTCGTAAGAACGAAGATAACCTTTATCTTCGTAAGAACGAAGATAACCTTTATCTTCGTAAGAACGAAGATAACCTTTATCTTCGTAAGAACGAAGATAACCTTTATCTTCGTAAGAACGAAGATAACCTTTATCTTCGTAAGAACGAAGATAACCTTTATCTTCGTAAGAACGAAGATAACCTTTATCTTCGTAAGAACGAAGATAACCTTTATCTTCGTAAGAACGAAGATAACCTTTATCTTCGTAAGAACGAAGATAACCTTTATCTTCGTAAGAACGAAGATAACCTTTATCTTCGTAAGAACGAAGATAACCTTTATCTTCGTAAGAACGAAGATAACCTTTATCTTCGTAAGAACGAAGATAACCTTTATCTTCGTAAGAACGAAGATAACCTTTATCTTCGTAAGAACGAAGATAACCTTTATCTTCGTAAGAACGAAGATAACCTTTATCTTCGTAAGAACGAAGATAACCTTTATCTTCGTAAGAACGAAGATAACCTTTATCTTCGTAAGAACGAAGATAACCTTTATCTTCGTAAGAACGAAGATAACCTTTATCTTCGTAAGAACGAAGATAACCTTTATCTTCGTAAGAACGAAGATAACCTTTATCTTCGTAAGAACGAAGATAACCTTTATCTTCGTAAGAACGAAGATAACCTTTATCTTCGTAAGAACGAAGATAACCTTTATCTTCGTAAGAACGAAGATAACCTTTATCTTCGTAAGAACGAAGATAACCTTTATTTTCGTAAGAACGAAGATAATCTTCGTAAGAACGAAGATAACCTTTATCTTCGTAAGAACGAAGATAACCTTTATCTTCGTAAGAACGAAGATAACCTTTATTTTCGTAAGAACGAAGATAATCTTCGTTAGAACGAAGATAACCTTTATCTTCGTAAGAACGAAGATAACCTTTATCTTCGTAAGAACGAAGATAACCTTTATCTTCGTAAGAACGAAGATAACCTTTATCTTCGTAAGAACGAAGATAACCTTTATCTTCGTAAGAACGAAGATAACCTTTATCTTCATAAGAACGAAGATAACCTTTATCTTCGTAAGAACGAAGATAACCTTTATCTTCGTAAGAACGAAGATAACCTTTATCTTCGTAAGAACGAAGATAACCTTTATCTTCGTAAGAACGAAGATAACCTTTATCTTCGTAAGAACGAAGATAACCTTTATCTTCGTAAGAACGAAGATAACCTTTATCTTCGTAAGAACGAAGATAACCTTTATCTTCGTAAGAACGAAGATAACCTTTATCTTCGTAAGAACGAAGATAACCTTTATTTTCGTAAGAACGAAGATAACCTTTATCTTCGTAAGAACGAAGATAACCTTTATCTTCGTAAGAACGAAGATAACCTTTATCTTCGTAAGAACGAAGATAACCTTTATCTTCGTAAGAACGAAGATAACCTTTATCTTCGTAAGAACGAAGATAACCTTTATCTTCGTAAGAACGAAGATAACCTTTATCTTCGTAAGAACGAAGATAACCTTTATCTTCGTAAGAACGAAGATAACCTTTATCTTCGTAAGAACGAAGATAACCTTTATCTTCGTAAGAACGAAGATAACCTTTATCTTCGTAAGAACGAAGATAACCTTTATCTTCGTAAGAACGAAGATAACCTTTATCTTCGTAAGAACGAAGATAACCTTTATCTTCGTAAGAACGAAGATAACCTTTATCTTCGTAAGAACGAAGATAACCTTTATCTTCGTAAGAACGAAGATAACCTTTATCTTCGTAAGAACGAAGATAACCTTTATCTTCGTAAGAACGAAGATAACCTTTATCTTCGTAAGAACGAAGATAACCTTTATCTTCGTAAGAACGAAGATAACCTTTATCTTCGTAAGAACGAAGATAACCTTTATCTTCGTAAGAACGAAGATAACCTTTATCTTCGTAAGAACGAAGATAACCTTTATCTTCGTAAGAACGAAGATAACCTTTATCTTCGTAAGAACGAAGATAACCTTTATCTTCGTAAGAACGAAGATAACCTTTATCTTCGTAAGAACGAAGATAACCTTTATCTTCGTAAGAACGAAGATAACCTTTATCTTCGTAAGAACGAAGATAACCTTTATCTTCGTAAGAACGAAGATAACCTTTATCTTCGTAAGAACGAAGATAACCTTTATCTTCGTAAGAACGAAGATAACCTTTATCTTCGTAAGAACGAAGATAACCTTTATCTTCGTAAGAACGAAGATAACCTTTATCTTCGTAAGAACGAAGATAACCTTTATCTTCATAAGAACGAAGATAACCTTTATCTTCGTAAGAACGAAGATAACCTTTATCTTCGTAAGAACGAAGATAACCTTTATCTTCGTAAGAACGAAGATAACCTTTATCTTCGTAAGAACGAAGATAACCTTTATCTTCGTAAGAACGAAGATAACCTTTATCTTCATAAGAACGAAGATAACCTTTATCTTCGTAAGAACGAAGATAACCTTTATCTTCGTAAGAACGAAGATAACCTTTATCTTCGTAAGAACGAAGATAACCTTTATCTTCGTAAGAACGAAGATAACCTTTATCTTCGTAAGAACGAAGATAACCTTTATCTTCATAAGAACGAAGATAACCTTTATCTTCGTAAGAACGAAGATAACCTTTATCTTCGTAAGAACGAAGATAACCTTTATCTTCATAAGAACGAAGATAATCTTTGACTGATCATCCAGTCGGGTGTGATGCAGGGCACACTTATATGCAGTTAACAAAGATACGTGTGACAATGTGTGAACTAATGCAGGATAGGCACATTTAGGATGATTATCCTAATTAATATGAAGTCGAAATGTAGTATATGTGTGAACGTGTGATGTGTGTTGTGCCTAATAAAACTTGTCTAATAATGAAGATTGTTTTAATTGGACAAATGCTTTTAATTAAGTGTTATCTTACTTAGCTATTCTTATAGCTAACACTTGCTTCTTTAATGTGGTTGTTCCCTCAGGTTTAGCTTGATGGAATTAGACGAAGGATGTGTGAGCTTGGGTAGATTCATTGAAGGAGCCTTAGTTATCCATAGACGATTCTTTGCTTAGACATTTATTTACATTTCGTACTTAATGTCGAATTTATGTTGTGACATGTGAACGGTTGTTTTATGTTGGGCAACCGTTGGGTTTTCATTTGAACTATTGTTTGATATGGCATGTAACACCAAATAAATGCAGCAACCGAAATGTTTTTATCGGTTTTGACTTTTACAGTCTTTACTTCCGCAATTTAACACCGTTAGGTGAAAAGTTTTGAAAACCCATATTTTTAAACGACGGGTGTTACAAGTTGGTATCAGAGAAGTGGTTTAAGTGAACCAAGGCCTATTAACCATAGGATTTGGACTTAAACTTAAGATATGCATGCTAGGTATTTGTAGGATGCCTTAGTTTTAATGAAAGATGATATAGGATGGGTTGGGACGAGTGCGAGTGTGATAGGGCTTATGAGATGTTTACGTTACGATGATATGTTTTAGCCTTATCTTAACAAGCATTTTGCTTTAATTTGCGCTTATCGACTCTACCTTTTTATTAAAGGAAAATGGTTAACACTCGCAACCGCAACTTCCGACGTGATGGAGCTACTGCTAGCATTACCCCACCTGTCCATCCAGGTGCAGGCGCTGCAAATGCTGCTGCTGCTGTTGCAGCCAATGCAAATAGAAATCGAGGAAATCCCCGCCAGGTCAATCAGCAAGGCTCATTGGGTCCTATGCCTCCACCTCCCGGCAATCCACCTAGGGTTAACGAGGAAGTGGTGGAACAAATCCCTAACGCGGCTGAGTTGTACAATCTCGTACGGACTCTCCAGACCCAATTGGCCCAGACACAGGAGCAATTGAACAACGCGCTTGCTGAAAATGCTGAAGGAACTGATGGCAACTATTCAGTGCCTTCTCACCACTCTGAGCCACCGGTCGATGATGTTGTTATTCCCCCTGCAAATGCTGCTGCTGCTGTTGCAGCCAATGCAAATAGAAATCGAGGAAATCCCCGCCAGGTCAATCAGCAAGGCTCATTGGGTCCTATGCCTCCACCTCCCGGCAATCCACCTAGGGTTAACGAGGAAGTGGTGGAACAAATCCCTAACGCGGCTGAGTTGTACAATCTCGTACGGACTCTCCAGACCCAATTGGCCCAGACACAGGAGCAATTGAACAACGCGCTTGCTGAAAATGCTGAAGGAACTGATGGCAACTATTCAGTGCCTTCTCACCACTCTGAGCCACCGGTCGATGATGTTGTTATTCCCCCTGCAAATGCTGTTGTGGTTCCTCCTAATGTCGTTCAAGCCCCTCGGTTTAAGTTTGAAAGTTTCCAGAAGTGTGGAGGTCAGAAGTTTGATGGAACCCTTAATGCAGTGGGTTGCATGGAATGGCTCGATGATACGGAGATGGTCTTTGAAGCCTGTGACTGTCCCGAGGATAAGAAGGTGTTGTGCGCTAGTCGAATGTTGAAAGAAGGTGCTCGGGATTGGTGGAAGAGCATTACTATTTCGATGACTCCAGCTATGGTATCTGCTATCTCGTGGGCTAACTTTAAGCAGAAATTCATTGAGGAATATATTGGGGTTCATGAGCAGCGTAAGATGGAAAAGGAGTTTCGTGCCTTGACGGCTGAAGTCGGGAAGGTCAACGAGTATGCTCGTTCCTTCATGGAGAAGATGAAGTTCGTGGGTCATTTATTCCGTACTGATGCGGATCAGGTTGCTTGCTATGTTGATGGTTTGCCTCCGAGTTATCGAGGTATCTGCAGGCAGCACAAGACTCTGACTGAAGCTATCAAGGAGTCTAAGAAGCTTGACGATGATTTCGCTTCGGACAAGAAGGTTGAGAAGAGTGATGATAAGAAGTCGGGGTTTAAAAGAAGGTCAAATTGGTCTTCCAATAACAATAATAATAAGAAGTTCCGTGGAAGTGGTAGTTCGAGTGGTGACAAGGATAAAAAGAAGAATGGTTCATGGTGTACATTTTGCAAGACAATTCATGAAGGGCATTGTACCGACAAGACAAGAAGGTGCCATAAGTGTGGGAAGTCGGGACATCTTGCCACTGAATGTAGGGACAAGACTCGTTGCTACAAGTGCCAAGAAACGGGTCATCTCATTGCCGATTGTCCACAGATGAAGAATGTTGGAAAGAAGACCGCCACGACAGCAACAAAAGTGAGAGCTCTTCAAATGACGGTTGATGACGCAAGGAACAACGATGAAGTGGTATGTGGTACTTTCCTTGTTAACTCAAAGCCTGCCTCTGTTTTATTTGATTCAGGTGCAAATAGGTCGTTTGTGTCCACATTATTTGCTCCTAAGCTAGAAAGAGTCACTACTCCCTTAGATTGTTCATTAGAGGTAGAAATTGCTAATGGTACGGTTAATAATATACGTGTGGGTTATGACGATTGTGACATTGAGATTGAAGGTCGTTCTTTTCCAGTCCAACTATTGCCTACTACCTTAGGTGGTTTTGATGTAGTGATTGGTATGGATTGGTTGGCTAGAAATGAAGCTAGTATTTTATGTTCCCAAAAGATAATTCGATTGCCTATGCTTCACGTCAGTTGAAGCCTCATGAGAAGAATTACCCTACCCATGATCTTGAGCTAGCGGCGGTTGTGTTTGCATTGAAATTATGGAGACATTACTTATATGGTACTAAATGCACACTTTTCACCGACCATAAGAGTTTACAATATATGTTTACTCAAAAGGAGATGAATGTGAGACAAAGAAGGTGGATGGAATTACTTAAAGACTATGATTGTGAAATCAAATACCATCCGGGTAAAGCCAATGTAGTGGCGGATGCACTAAGTAGGAAAGTGCAAAGCTCTTCTTGTAAGTTGATGAGCATGCAAGTTCAAGCCAAGTCGGGTCTATTAGATCGAATTAAAGAAGCACAAGAGATGGCATTAATGAAGGATAATATTGATAAAGAGAGTATTGGGAAGAAGAAACGACTTGTGATGGAGACAAGAAGAGAGGAGGAATAAAGATTATTAGTATGATGAAAGCTATTAAATGTATAAGGAAAAACAAGAGCCATTTCTTGGCTTATGTCATTGATGCAAGAAAAGAGAAGTCTTCAATCGCTAGTGTTGATGTAGTATCCAATTTCCCCGATGTGTTTCCCGATGATCTACCCGGTATTCCTCCCGATCGTGAAGTTACTTTTCAGATAGATCTTATTCCCGGTGCTACACCCGTTGCTAAAGCACCTTACCGATTAGCTCCTACAGAAATGAAGGAATTAATGACGCAACTTCAGGAGTTACTTGACAAGGGGTTCATACAACCTAGTTCCTCGCCTTGGGGAGCTCCGGTTCTCTTTGTTAAGAAGAAGGATGGATCGATGCGCATGTGTATTGACTATCGTGAGTTGAACAAACGAACGGTCAAGAACAAGTATCCTCTCCCGAGAATTGATGATCTTTTTGATCAACTACATGGTGCTTCGTATTTTTCAAAGATTGATTTGCGGTCCGGTTATCATCAGTTGAAGGTAAAGAAGGAAGATGTAGCAAAGACAGCTTTCCGGACTAGATATGGTCATTATGAGTTCTTGGTCATGCCATTTGGGTTGACCAATGCTCCAGCCGCGTTTATGGACTTAATGAATCGGGTATGCCGCCCCTTTCTAGATCATTTTGTTATTGTGTTTATTGACGATATTTTGATCTATTCTAAGTCAGAGGATGAACACCGTGAGCATTTGAAAGCAGTTTTGGAGGTGTTGAGGGAGAAGAAGTTGTACGCAAAGTTTTCTAAATGTGAGTTTTGGCTCCGAGAAGTGCAGTTTCTTGGTCATGTTATTACATCAGAAGGTATTAAAGTAGATCCTTCAAAGATTGAAGCTGTTTCAAAGTGGGAGCAGCCAAAGACTCCTACCGAGATTAAGAGTTTTCTTGGTTTGGCTGGGTATTATAGAAGGTTTATTCAGGATTTTTCCCGAATAGCCAAGCCTATGACGGAATTAACAAAGAAGGGTGTGAAGTACGAGTGGACTGAAAAGCAGGAAAATGCATTCCAAACGTTGAAAAAGAAGTTGTGTGAAGCTCCTATCCTTGCCTTGCCTGAAGGTACTGATGATTTAGTGGTATATAGCGATGCTTCTATTACGGGTTTGGGTTGTGTCTTAATGCAGAGAGACAAAGTGATTGCCTATGCTTCACGTCAGTTGAAGCCTCATGAGAAGAATTACCCTACCCATGATCTTGAGCTAGCGGCGGTTGTGTTTGCATTGAAATTATGGAGACATTACTTATATGGTACTAAATGCACACTTTTCACCGACCATAAGAGTTTACAATATATGTTTACTCAAAAGGAGATGAATGTGAGACAAAGAAGGTGGATGGAATTACTTAAAGACTATGATTGTGAAATCAAATACCATCCGGGTAAAGCCAATGTAGTGGCGGATGCACTAAGTAGGAAAGTGCAAAGCTCTTCTTGTAAGTTGATGAGCATGCAAGTTCAAGCCAAGTCGGGTCTATTAGATCGAATTAAAGAAGCACAAGAGATGGCATTAATGAAGGATAATATTGATAAAGAGAGTATTGGGAAGAAGAAACGACTTGTGATGGAGACTAATAGCCGTGGGTTTAAAACATACAAGGGTCGTATTTGGGTGCCACTGCTTGGTGGTAACCGGGAGTTGATCCTTGAAGAGGTCCATAGAAGTAGGTATTCGATGCATCCCGGTGTCACCAAAATGTATGCAGATTTGAAGCCGATTTATTGGTGGCCGGATATTAAAGGTGAAGTAGCTCATTTTGTAGCAAAGTGTTTGACATGTGCACGTGTGAAAACGGACCATAAAAAGCCGTATGGTTTGTTGCATCAATTAGACGTTCCCGAGTGGAAATGGGATCATATCACGATGGACTTTGTAACGAAGCTACCGAAAACGCCGAAAGGGAATGATATGATTTGGGTGATTGTAGATAGATTGACGAAGAGTGCTCATTTTCTAGCTACCCGACAAGATGTGCCTTTAAAGAAGATGGCAAAGATGTATATAGATGAAGTTGTCTCGAAACATGGAGTTCCATTGTCTATTGTCTCGGATAGGGACACTAGATTTGTGTCTAAATTTTGGAAGGGTCTTCAACGAGAATTGGGTACTAGAGTGAACTTGAGTACCGCCTATCATCCTCAAACCGATGGGCAAAGTGAGAGAACCATCCAAACCTTAGAGGATATGTTGAGAACGTGTGTACTAGACTATGGTGGAGCATGGGATGAACACTTGAAGTTGATTGAATTTGCTTATAATAATAGTCACCATGCAAGTATTGGAATGCCACCATTTGAAATGTTATATGGAAGGAGATGTAGGACTCCAAGTTGTTGGATGGAGCCCGGTGAAAAGCAGTTAACCGGTCCCGAAATTATTGAAATCTCCGCTGAGAAAGTTAATGTAGCTAAAGAAGCTTTACGTGTGGCCAGAGAAAGGCAGAAAACTTATGCAGATAAGAAAAGGAGACCAATGGAGTTTAATGTAGGTGACTTAGTGATGCTGAAAGTGTCACCATGGAAAGGAGTAATCCGATTTGGAAAGAAGGGCAAGTTGAGTCCAAGATTTATTGGACCTTTTAAAATCTTGAAACGCATTAAGGATGTAGCATATCAGTTGGAATTACCTCCAGAATTGGATGGAATTCACAACACCTTTCATGTATCCTACCTAAGGAAGTGTTTAGCCGAGGAGTCAAGTGTGATTCCAATTCAAGATGTGAGCATTGACCCAATGAAGAAAATGGTTGAAGAACCAGTGGCAATACTTGGAAGGAAGCAAAAGAAGTTACGCAGGAAAGTGATAGATCTTGTCTTGATAAAGTGGAAGCATAATCATGGAGAAAGCTTGACTTGGGAAACTGAAGCAGTAATGAAGGAGAATTATCCCGAGTTGTTCCTTAATGATGAGATTCCGGGGACGGAATCCTCTTAAGGGGGAGGTAATTGTAACATCCCAAACTTTTCTTTAAGATTTGACTAACGCTGTTAAGTCAACCTCATGTGTGTCGTTAAGTCTAGTGTGAATATATGCATATACGTAGTTAATGTGTGTTATGTGTGAGGTTTGAAAACCTAAATGTTAATGTAGTATAAATGTGTGAAATACGAAGGTTTATGTCTATGAAGTGACATTTAATGAAGGGATAATGTTGTATATGGTCAATAATGTAGTTTGTGACCAATAATGAAGGATTTGGAAGTCTAGGGACTAGTCTTGACATATGGGTAAAGTCAAAAACGGGTTTAGGGTTTTGGAAGGTGTCATTAGGCTAATTTCCAGCAGCCATTACTTGTTGAAAACACACAAAGCCTATCAAAGCCTTTCTTGAATTCTAAAGCAATTAATCAAGTTTTTGGTCAAGCAATTGGGTGTTTTGGTGTTGGAATTGATCGATCATCTAGCCAAGCAGGTAATCACTGAATTATAGATTGTATTTTCAGATTTAGAAGTTGTTTAATAAGGAACCAGATCTGATTAAAAAGGAGTTTTGCAAAGAATTAGGGTTTATGTGGTGTTTTGGTCAATTAACGTTCAAAACGGTGTTAAACGAGTCCATAATCGATCTTGATAATCAAAAGATGTTTATGTGTGTCGTTAAGTCTAGTGTGAATATATGCATATACGTAGTTAATGTGTGTTATGTGTGAGGTTTGAAAACCTAAATGTTAATGTAGTATAAATGTGTGAAATACGAAGGTTTATGTCTATGAAGTGACATTTAATGAAGGGATAATGTTGTATATGGTCAATAATGTAGTTTGTGACCAATAATGAAGGATTTGGAAGTCTAGGGACTAGTCTTGACATATGGGTAAAGTCAAAAACGGGTTTAGGGTTTTGGAAGGTGTCATTAGGCTAATTTCCAGCAGCCATTACTTGTTGAAAACACACAAAGCCTATCAAAGCCTTTCTTGAATTCTAAAGCAATTAATCAAGTTTTTGGTCAAGCAATTGGGTGTTTTGGTGTTGGAATTGATCGATCATCTAGCCAAGCAGGTAATCACTGAATTATAGATTGTATTTTCAGATTTAGAAGTTGTTTAATAAGGAACCAGATCTGATTAAAAAGGAGTTTTGCAAAGAATTAGGGTTTATGTGGTGTTTTGGTCAATTAACGTTCAAAACGGTGTTAAACGAGTCCATAATCGATCTTGATAATCAAAAGATGTTTATGTGTGTCAAAAACATGTTTGGGAAGAAGCCTTGATCGATCGAATTTTGGAAAAATTGAAGAAGTTAGTCGTTTTGGAATTCTGGACGAAATTAAGATTAAATTCGTAACTGGGTCTAAATTCGTTGGAACGAAGATAACCTTTATCTTCGTAAGAACGAAGATAACCTTTATCTTCGTAAGAACGAAGATAACCTTTATCTTCGTAAGAACGAAGATAACCTTTATCTTCGTAAGAACGAAGATAACCTTTATCTTCGTAAGAACGAAGATAACCTTTATCTTCGTAAGAACGAAGATAACCTTTATCTTCGTAAGAACGAAGATAACCTTTATCTTCGTAAGAACGAAGATAACCTTTATCTTCGTAAGAACGAAGATAACCTTTATCTTCGTAAGAACGAAGATAACCTTTATCTTCGTAAGAACGAAGATAACCTTTATCTTCGTAAGAACGAAGATAACCTTTATCTTCGTAAGAACGAAGATAACCTTTATCTTCGTAAGAACGAAGATAACCTTTATCTTCGTAAGAACGAAGATAACCTTTATCTTCGTAAGAACGAAGATATTATCTTCGTAAGAACGAAGATAACCTTTATCTTCGTAAGAACGAAGATAACCTTTATCTTCGTAAGAACGAAGATAACCTTTATCTTCGTAAGAACGAAGATAACCTTTATCTTCGTAAGAACGAAGATAACCTTTATCTTCGTAAGAACGAAGATAACCTTTATCTTCGTAAGAACGAAGATAACCTTTATCTTCGTAAGAACGAAGATAACCTTTATTTTCGTAAGAACGAAGATAACCTTTATCTTCGTAAGAACGAAGATAACCTTTATCTTCGTAAGAACGAAGATAACCTTTATCTTCGTAAGAACGAAGATAACCTTTATCTTCGTAAGAACGAAGATAACCTTTATCTTCGTAAGAACGAAGATAACCTTTATCTTCGTAAGAACGAAGATAACCTTTATCTTCGTAAGAACGAAGATAACCTTTATCTTCGTAAGAACGAAGATAACCTTTATCTTCGTAAGAACGAAGATAACCTTTATCTTCGTAAGAACGAAGATAACCTTTATCTTCGTAAGAACGAAGATAACCTTTATCTTCGTAAGAACGAAGATAACCTTTATCTTCGTAAGAACGAAGATAACCTTTATCTTCGTAAGAACGAAGATAACCTTTATCTTCGTAAGAACGAAGATAACCTTTATCTTCGTAAGAACGAAGATAACCTTTATCTTCATAAGAACGAAGATAACCTTTATCTTCGTAAGAACGAAGATAACCTTTATCTTCGTAAGAACGAAGATAACCTTTATCTTCGTAAGAACGAAGATAACCTTTATCTTCGTAAGAACGAAGATAACCTTTATCTTCGTAAGAACGAAGATAACCTTTATCTTCGTAAGAACGAAGATAACCTTTATTTTCGTAAGAACGAAGATAATCTTCGTAAGAACGAAGATAACCTTTATCTTCGTAAGAACGAAGATAACCTTTATCTTCGTAAGAACGAAGATAACCTTTATCTTCGTAAGAACGAAGATAACCTTTATCTTCGTAAGAACGAAGATAACCTTTATCTTCGTAAGAACGAAGATAACCTTTATCTTCGTAAGAACGAAGATAACCTTTATCTTCGTAAGAACGAAGATAACCTTTATCTTCGTAAGAACGAAGATAACCTTTATCTTCGTAAGAACGAAGATAACCTTTATCTTCGTAAGAACGAAGATAACCTTTATTTTCGTAAGAACGAAGATAATCTTCGTTAGAACGAAGATAACCTTTATCTTCGTAAGAACGAAGATAACCTTTATCTTCGTAAGAACGAAGATAACCTTTATCTTCGTAAGAACGAAGATAACCTTTATCTTCGTAAGAACGAAGATAACCTTTATCTTCGTAAGAACGAAGATAACCTTTATCTTCGTAAGAACGAAGATAACCTTTATTTTCGTAAGAACGAAGATAATCTTCGTAAGAACGAAGATAACCTTTATCTTCGTAAGAACGAAGATAACCTTTATCTTCGTGAACGAAGATAACCTTTATCTTCATAAGAACGAAGATAACCTTTATCTTCGTAAGAACGAAGATAACCTTTATCTTCGTAAGAACGAAGATAACCTTTATCTTCGTAAGAACGAAGATAACCTTTATCTTCGTAAGAACGAAGATAACCTTTATCTTCGTAAGAACGAAGATAACCTTTATCTTCATAAGAACGAAGATAACCTTTATCTTCGTAAGAACGAAGATAACCTTTATCTTCGTAAGAACGAAGATAACCTTTATCTTCGTAAGAACGAAGATAACCTTTATCTTCGTAAGAACGAAGATAACCTTTATCTTCGTAAGAACGAAGATAACCTTTATCTTCATAAGAACGAAGATAACCTTTATCTTCGTAAGAACGAAGATAACCTTTATCTTCGTAAGAACGAAGATAACCTTTATCTTTATATTGCATGTGGGCATATGGGTTACTTGGGAGGTATTATGGGTTATGCAGTTGACCATGAGACCTGAGATGCAGTCCCTATTGTAGTGTAATGTAGTATTGCTTAATGTAGTATGTAGCTATGCAGTTGATGTAGTTTAATGAAGTATCTTGATATGCATGATATATAGAAATGAAGTTGATGTGTGATATGCATGCTTGACTTGTACGCCTAGTTCACTAGACTTGCTAGGTTACTATGTCACTTGCACGTTTAAGGATCCAAACGTAATGAAGTTAAAGTGTGTGAATGTCTAGGAATGTGTGTTACCTAGACTATATGTGTGTGAATGTTTGGGAATGCAGGGACCCAATCTATATGTGTGAAATTGAGCTCATAAAACTAATGCAGGGAAAGTGTTAAGCTTAACCCGTACTTGTCTCAGCCAGATGAGTGCGTTGATGCAGTTGTTGCTTGGGTGGCTCCTCGCAACATGGTCTTTATAACGCAGGGCGAGTAATACGAGAGGTTTGACCAACCTCCACATACGGATTACTCTTGGATTGGCTTGCCACTCCTTAACGACGTAAGATGAGTAGTCTTTTGACTGATCATCCAGTCGGGTGTGATGCAGGGCACACTTATATGCAGTTAACAAAGATACGTGTGACAATGTGTGAACTAATGCAGGATAGGCACATTTAGGATGATTATCCTAATTAATATGAAGTCGAAATGTAGTATATGTGTGAAATTGAGCTCATAAAACTAATGCAGGGAAAGTGTTAAGCTTAACCCGTACTTGTCTCAGCCAGATGAGTGCGTTGATGCAGTTGTTGCTTGGGTGGCTCCTCGCAACATGGTCTTTATAACGCAGGGCGAGTAATACGAGAGGTTTGACCAACCTCCACATACGGATTACTCTTGGATTGGCTTGCCACTCCTTAACGACGTAAGATGAGTAGTCTTTTAACAAGCATCCCGGTTGACGAACATCATAATCCTGTCTAGGTAAAACTTCTCCTACACCTACACCGTTTACATTTACGTTTTTTGGTTCATTTTGTATGGGAACCGCTTCATCTTCCGGTTCTTCTTGTTCATTATTATTTCCCATGGCCGCTTGAATTCGGGCCATAAGATCCGGCATGAGGTCATTTAGAGCTTGTGCGACAACCTCGGCGGTTATCGGGGGATTAGGATTGCCCCGACCACCTCGGCCATCACGACCTCCACGGCCACCTCTATCTCCACGACCACCTCTGCCACCACGTCCACCAACTACTTCTTGTTCAATCGGGTCCTCGGGTTCATTCTGAGGTCCATAGTTAGTGTTAGCTCTCCTTGGTCTAACCATTTTCCTGGACACGCGTGTTAGATCAGCAAGTTAGTTCTCACACGGATAATCAAAATCGACTGTCATATAACAAACATTACATCCCTAAATCCTTCTAAATCATTGCATGAATATAGTTATCTCTACAGGGATATTCTCATGGCAATAATCTAAGGCTTCAACAATCGTACAATTTACAATCAACAATACAATCACGAAAACATTCAACGCTATATAAAAGGGTCAAGTCATAACAAGGTGGGTAAAGCATAGTCCGAATTTTTAACCTCAACATTCAATACATTAAAAGTGTTTGTATACAGGGTGTACCATCGGCTAACCCTCCACACTGTTAATATATTGAATGGATATCAAAAATCGGTTCCAATATGTTCTCTAAGTGTTGACCGGGTATGTATACAGGGTGTACCAGCGGCTAACCCTCCACCTAATCAACACTCATTAAACATACCGGGGTAGCTACTATACTCTATCCACAAGGTGCAATCCATGAGATCATTAACTTTGTATGACATAGGATAACTTTCGATTTGTTGATCAGTCGCCTCTACGGTTATCGAATGTTATACTCCATTAATGTCATCGTTTCATTTTGCTTATGGGGACAAATAATAAATGCTTCTAAAATTCAACACATCAATGTTCATCATAACATTTCCACAATTAACGGTGTATCCCGACACTATCATATACGTTCATCACAACAATTCTCACATAACAATCAAATCATCATATTATAGGCAACCTACGAACTCCGTTTAAAACGTTTTTATGCATCATACAGTTCACGTTGCACACAAAGTTCCCTATCATGCATGCTAATATGAAATGTGGGTGCGATGGTTATTAACTAGGTAAATCCTCCTAATTCTCTACAACCATGGCTCTGATACCATTCTGTAACACCCCAACATGGCGGAATCATGGAGTATCACTTAGAAAAGCACAGCATGACATGGGAATTATGTAGAGTCAAACTATATGCATTCAATAGATTGAAATAATCCACAAGCTTATTCAAGTACATTACAATAATCAACATTTATCAAAAATACACACTCAATCCATACTTAAAAGAAACTGTTCAAACGATAGTAGTTGATCCTAAGCATAACCCATTAAAGGGAAATAAGGATCACGGATCCAAACAGTCCAAAGTAAGTCCAATCCTAGCAATGCAAGCATATAATCATCCATTCTGTCTCTGATTAACTTGATTACCTGAAAAGTGTACTAAAGAGCGTCAACATAAAGTTGGTGAGTTCGTAGGGACATATAACAAGGAATAAACGTATCGGGAATACAACCGTTAACGATATACGGGGATTAGAATACCTAATCACATCAAGAAAACCCTAAAAGGGTATACGTTAGCACAACATCAACACATATCACGATTCAACACGTTTTGGCACGACTTACATGTCTTCCAGAGGCGTGATCATTACAGCATGACTTACATATATTCCAAATGCATGTACAACAACATGACTTATGTGTCTTTCAACAGCATGTATAACGGCATGACTTATGTGTCTTTCAACAGCATGTATAACGGCATGATCACAACGTTTACGTTTCATACAATACAATGTTTAACAACAACGATTCCATATACGATTAACAACGTTTAACAAGCACGTTCTACAAATACGATTCCATATAACGATTAACAACGTTTAACAAGCACGTTTAACAAACACGTATATGTACACTTTTCAGCCCGAATCTCAATTGAGTAGGGAGGATTTACGAAACTCACCTTGATTGAATATGCAAGCTAAATACAAGATATAGTCGAGTTATAATCGTCCAACAATCGCTTAGCGTGCACCACCTATAAATATATATACATTACAATTCACGTGTCAACCCTCATCTAAGTTTTAGAAGAGTAAATGAACCTTAGAGGACAATTGAGACTCAACTCGGTTACGTCACAACTCTCAAGTGTCTTAATGATTCAACCGGATGTAAACAAAGACACTTTATCACTTCATTTTTGAAAATGGCAATGGATTCAAGGTATAAGGATTATACCATGATAAAGTAGACTCTCTCACGATTCCAACGATAGGTCATACGTCTAAAACGGACTTACGGTTCAAAAGTTATGATTTTTCAAAATAAATTAAGTTTTGCTGTACTGAGGGATAGGTGCGACGCACCAAAGATGGGGTGCGACGCACCAAAGACTCAGGAAACTCAGAAATCAGTTCTAAATTAAGCCAAACACGAACCAAAACCCTTCCCATACCATTTTAACTCCGGGGGGGGGGGGGGGGGGGGGGGGGGGGGGGGGGGGGGGGGGGGGGGGGGGGGGGGGGGGGGGGGGGGGGGGGGGGGGGGGGGGGGGGGGGGGGGGGGGGGGGGGGGGGGGGGGGGGGGGGGGGGGGGGGGGGGGGGGGGGGGGGGGGGGGGGGGGGGGGGGGGGGGGGGGGGGGGGGGGGGGGGGGGGGGGGGGGGGGGGGGGGGGGGGGGGGGGGGGGGGGGGGGGGGGGGGGGGGGGGGGGGGGGGGGGGGGGGGGGGGGGGGGGGGGGGGGGGGGGGGGGGGGGGGGGGGGGGGGGGGGGGGGGGGGGGGGGGGGGGGGGGGGGGGGGGGGGGGGGGGGGGGGGGGGGGGGGGGGGGGGGGGGGGGGGGGGGGGGGGGGGGGGGGGGGGGGGGGGGGGGGGGGGGGGGGGGGGGGGGGGGGGGGGGGGGGGGGGGGGGGGGGGGGGGGGGGGGGGGGGGGGGGGGGGGGGGGGGGGGGGGGGGGGGGGGGGGGGGGGGGGGGGGGGGGGGGGGGGGGGGGGGGGGGGGGGGGGGGGGGGGGGGGGGGGGGGGGGGGGGGGGGGGGGGGGGGGGGGGGGGGGGGGGGGGGGGGGGGGGGGGGGGGGGGGGGGGGGGGGGGGGGGGGGGGGGGGGGGGGGGGGGGGGGGGGGGGGGGGGGGGGGGGGGGGGGGGGGGGGGGGGGGGGGGGGGGGGGGGGGGGGGGGGGGGGGGGGGGGGGGGGGGGGGGGGGGGGGGGGGGGGGGGGGGGGGGGGGGGGGGGGGGGGGGGGGGGGGGGGGGGGGGGGGGGGGGGGGGGGGGGGGGGGGGGGGGGGGGGGGGGGGGGGGGGGGGGGGGGGGGGGGGGGGGGGGGGGGGGGGGGGGGGGGGGGGGGGGGGGGGGGGGGGGGGGGGGGGGGGGGGGGGGGGGGGGGGGGGGGGGGGGGGGGGGGGGGGGGGGGGGGGGGGGGGGGGGGGGGGGGGGGGGGGGGGGGGGGGGGGGGGGGGGGGGGGGGGGGGGGGGGGGGGGGGGGGGGGGGGGGGGGGGGGGGGGGGGGGGGGGGGGGGGGGGGGGGGGGGGGGGGGGGGGGGGGGGGGGGGGGGGGGGGGGGGGGGGGGGGGGGGGGGGGGGGGGGGGGGGGGGGGGGGGGGGGGGGGGGGGGGGGGGGGGGGGGGGGGGGGGGGGGGGGGGGGGGGGGGGGGGGGGGGGGGGGGGGGGGGGGGGGGGGGGGGGGGGGGGGGGGGGGGGGGGGGGGGGGGGGGGGGGGGGGGGGGGGGGGGGGGGGGGGGGGGGGGGGGGGGGGGGGGGGGGGGGGGGGGGGGGGGGGGGGGGGGGGGGGGGGGGGGGGGGGGGGGGGGGGGGGGGGGGGGGGGGGGGGGGGGGGGGGGGGGGGGGGGGGGGGGGGGGGGGGGGGGGGGGGGGGGGGGGGGGGGGGGGGGGGGGGGGGGGGGGGGGGGGGGGGGGGGGGGGGGGGGGGGGGGGGGGGGGGGGGGGGTGAGAGTGTGTGTACGTGTGTGTGTTCCTGAATAATTGAGTGATATATTAAGATAGATAGATAGATGGGATATTTATCCAGTTAAGGGATTAGGTTCATGATCAATAACAAACAACGGAGATTTCACAAGTATTCTCCTTTGCATAAAGTTATGTCGGTCTTTGTCCCATTAATGAAATTATCATCTAGCCACCGACACTGTTCCACCGACACTGTTTCACCGACACTGTTCCACTGACACTGTTTAAACCGTATATTATACTTAAGGTTTTGTATATACGTTTTTCCTTGTTACTACAGTTACTCAATTACCGTCTATATTTCCATAACACACATGGGCCAATATCATAATCACATAATATGGGCTTAATTCTAGAAGCCCAATATAACATTATATTTAGCCCAATTTACCGATAAATGTACGCAATTATGTCAAAGTTTTCATTTATTGAACTAGTTACTCAAATTACATACACGGTCAAACGGGTAAAAATCACAAATGTTACAACCACCACCAAGTTTAGGCAATTGTTTACTTGTGGGAATCCTAGCAATAGGATTACCCCTTCTAACCTGTTCCAGTTCTTCCTCACCCTCACTTAGATGATCTAAAGAAGCAAGAGATTCAGCATCAGATTCATCTGGTTCATCCACATGTGGAGGCTGATCATCATCATCATCCTCAGGGGGAGGCTGATGATCATCATCATCCTCAGGAGGCTGATATCATCATCATCCTCAGGGGAGGCTGATGGTCATCATCATCCTCATGTGGAGGCTGATCATCATCATCATCCTCAGGGGGAGGCTGATGGTCATCATCATCCTCATGTGGAGGCTGATCATCATCATCATCCTCAGGGGGAGGCTGATGGTCATCATCATCCTCATGTGGAGGCTGATCATCATCATCATCCTCAGGGGGAGGCTGATGGTCATCTTCATCCACATGTGGAGGCTGATCATCATCATCATCCTCAGGGGGAGGCTGATGGTCATCATCATCCTCTACCAACTCAACCTGCTCTACAACTTCATGATTATCATCATCTCCTAACTGATCCTCAGGTGCATCGGGGACATTATTTATATATTGTTCTAAGTTTATATTATGGTGATCAACATAAATATGCATGGTGCCATAGCTTTCACCAACATCGTAGAATACATCCAAATCATCATTTAAAAGTAACCTCATTATAGTACCAAAATCACCACTAGTTAAAAGGTAGTAAATGCCAAATATAGGGCTACCTGTTTCAGCTTCAATGTAACTTCTTAGCTCTTCTAATGAAACTCTTGGAATGTTCAAGAATTTAGTTATCCCAGCTTCATAACGAAGTGGCATGAACTCAAACACACCATCGTGGTGTAGAGTGATAGGAAACGGTCCAGGATATACCATTTCTACAAAATAAAACTAAAAATAATTAATTATTATTGCAAGAAATAAATTATTCAAATAAATCAATATTATAATCAGAAAATGCGTTTTCCCCAATTTTTAACCCTAATTTATACGATTTTGTGTTACTTACATCGATACATTATGAATATTACAAGAAATACAAGGTAAATAACATAATGGCAACGAAAAAAGCAACGATTATTATGGTTTTTCTGAAGCAATATTAAACCCTAAATTTTTACTGTTCCAATTTAGGGTTTTCTGAACCAAAAAACAATTAATGAGAACGATTATTAGCATAGATAGTGATAAAATACCTTAGATTGTGTAGATAAACTGTTTTATGTCATTGATCGGACCGGAATTCTGGATTTCAAGTCTCAAATCAAACGATCGCGTTCTAAGTGTGTGTTTTGTGTGTGTTTGTGTGTGTGTAACTGTGTGTGAATATCAGTATATACATATATATTATATATCTTTCGTTTTTATTTATAATATAAACTTTGTGCGGTACACGTAAGCAAAACGAGTGGGAAAATGTAAAGGGTAACCGGCTAACGTTATAGCAGGTAAAACGTGTTTTCTATAACCTTTTTTGAAGGGTTCATGTATACAATAAACCTTTTGTAAGTTCATGTATACAATAACTTTTCGGCCTTAGTTACATTTCCATGCACTTAACCCTTTTTAATTTTGATAGATTTGGTGCAAGTTTTCTTTGCTTCAATTAGAGAAGAAGAAGACTAACAATTAAAGAAGTTTATATTGGTAAGTTTTTGTTCAAAGATAAATTTTATGTTATTTTTTATGTTGTTGTAACTAATCTTCTGTATCTATGTCTAAACTCTAAAGAGAGGGAAGAGAGAGAGGGACAAATATGATGTATACATATATATATATGTTTGGATGAACAAATTTTTTAAAAACGACAGGTATATATGTTAATCTTGATTATAGACAACTATATATATATTTTTGAAGATGCAATACTCATTTTTAATGTTTGGATGAACAAATTTTGAATATAGAGTTTTTGAGGTAATGTTTGTTTGAGGTAATATTTGTATCATATAATGGCATCTTTGCTATGTGGGTTTGCAGGTTTTTTGTCTATTGTTTATGCTATTGTTTTGGCAATCAGTTTGCTGTTTGGAGCTATAATATTGTTGTTTTTTCCCAGGTTTTATTCTGTTGTTTTAGCTGCTGTTCGGAGGTTGTTGTGCAAATTTTTGTGGTCTATATGAGTTTTTTTTGCTGCTGTTTTGAGGCTATTTTGTGCAGCTTTAGAGGCTCTTTTGAGGCTGATTTTGCTAATGTTTTGGCTGTTTTTTTTACCCCGCAGATTTGGAGGCTTATTTTGCTAATGTTTTGGCTGTTTTTTTTACCCCGCAGATTTGGAGGCTTATTTTGCTATTGTTATGGGCAGATTTGAAGGTTGTTTTCAAGCTATCTTGGTGCCGTTAAGGTTTTGACCATATTATAATTCTAAGTTAGAACACCATATGCTGTGATTATGTGAGTCCCTTTAAATACGAGATGGTTAACCCAAGAATGTGTAAATACAACAAGTCTAATAAGCACTAGAATGGACTAGTATTACTTTAATATAAATGCAAGTATATAAATAAAGTAATACAAGACTTAAAGCAATAAACAAATAAAGTGGACCATTATGTATGTTTCATGGGTATTTCATTTATTGATGTTTAAATAAAATACAAGGTTGTTGCGGAATCAAGATAACACAATTAAGTATGTATCCTAACAACCTATGAGTTACAAATGATCTATATTTGTCAAATAGCTCTTTAGGATCGAGATACTTAAAGTTGTGAAGTATCCCTGTTTAAGATCGAGAGTATTTGGACAAATTCACTTAAATGCAAAATGAATGCTTAAAAGTATTTATGTCAAGGAATGACTTTGTATTTATAGGCAACAAAATTCACCAGTGAATTTTGTGCCGTACAAATATGGTTGCATGCATTTAATGATCCGACAAGAACATTAAATGCATTAGATAAGAATAAGGATAAAGTCACATCAAGTGTAAGTGTATCCTTTTATCCAACCACCTTAACACACGTATACTTTGTTAAAGAACAAGTGGATTGTTCTTTGGAAAGTGTGTAAAGGCAAAAGTCAATCCTTGTTTATCAGTGTTCAGACTTGTAGAATCTAGAACACTGACAATCCTCCAGTGAACAGATCTGGTAAGACTTTCCAGTGGACTCCGCCATTTGTTAAGTCTTCTTTCTTCAGACTTCAGTCTTTGACTTCAGTCAGAATGTCTTCAGTAGAGTAGATCTGGACTGGGGTGAAGTCTTCAGTGAGCTAATCTGGAGAATACTCCAGATTTCCTATACAAGTATTTGCTCACTAGTCTTCAATTATTTCTGGACAAATCTTCATATGGGAACTCCAGTTTCCAAGTCTGGAGTAGGTCCAGTAGAGAAACGTTTTCTGGTCAGATCTTCAGTAAGGCTCCAGTAGTCGGGTCTGGAGCGAGACCAACAAAACAAGTTTTCTTAACAAACCTAAATAAGGTTCCAGTAGTCCAGTCTGGAGCCAGTCCAATAAGTCTGGACTAAATCTGGACCTAACAAATTCCCCCTATTTGTTTAGAAATAATGCAAGTGTTTTCAGACTTATAGATATACAAATTTGTATGCCTGGAAAACACTTGGTCGATTTAAGTCTAAAAAATCTAAGTTACTGGAAAACACTTTATAGATCATGAGTGTTTTTCAGTTTCATCTTTTAAGTTCTAACTTAGACTAAATCTGGTCATTTACTTATATGAAATTAAAAATTACAACTATTTATTACATTCATCAACTGAAAAATAGTTATAACTTTCATAAAACAATAATTACAATAAGTACAATGATTTTAAAAGATTCAGGCCCTTCTTCTTGATGAATGCCCTGGTGCATCTTCAGTGGCCTTCCTCTTTGGAGATGGAGATGATGGAACAGACACTGGTGGTCTCCGACCCAACACAGCTTCCATTTCTTGAATTCTCTTCCAGACTTTCTCAATCCTCTTCATAAAGGCTTTCACATCTGGAGTGAGATCAGTCTTACCTTTGAAGGTCAATCCAATCTCCTTTAGTTCAGTCCATCCAAAAGCTTGGACTGAAGTATCCTTCCTTTCATCTGTAAAGTTACCCTCTCTGGTCAACTTCACATTAAACCTGGTCATACCTTGATGATTTTCAGCCAGTTTAATTTCAGCATTCACAATCCTTCTGGCATTAGCTCTGAAATTCATCATTTCTTCAAATTTTGCCTTCTGCTTAGCCAACTGAATCATTTCTTCAGTATCCCTGGATACACCACTCTGTTGTCCTTCAGTGGACTGATGTTCTTGTCTATTAATTCTCAGAGTTGTATCAAGAGGAATAAAGGTGCTTAGATCACCATCTTTTATTTCCTTTAATTGTTTGGCAGTAAGCTTGGGCAGACCAGTCATTCTCTTCCTGTATTCCAACTCCAGAGCACCAGCATTTTTTCGTATCTTTTTCTGGAGGCTTACCAGCTCCTTCTTTCTTTGTCTGATCAGCTCTGGAATGGTTACACCATAAATCAACGAGTCATATACCTGCTCTTCTTCAGCATAGAATGAGCGTATATGGACATCGTTCAGTGCATCAAGACACTGATGAACTCTTGGGTCATCTTTCATCCTTTTGAAAACTTCAATGTTTACGCCTAACCTGCCAGCGTTGTAGGAGTCCAGAGTACCCATTGTAGCCATATCCCTATGATGGGCCAGCAGTTCATCTCTTTGATTGTTCTTGAAAATTTCTATCATGATACACTGTTGTTGTAATTTCCTAGATGTTTCATTGTCAACATCTTCAGTTTGTTCTTCTTCTTCACCAGACACAACCTTTTCTTTTCCTTTAACCGCCTTCAATGTGGTAGGAATGTCTGGGAAGCTTTCGAACTGGGGCTCACTGGCTTCAGTACCAGTAGCTTCTTGTGTTCTTTTTACCATACGTGCACTGGCATCAGTACCAGTCACTTGTCTCTGTTGCACAACGCTTTCAGTTGCAACTGCCCTGGCAACTTCTCTCTTTTTCCTTATTAACCCTTCTTGTTCACCAGTAGATGGAACTGAACGTTTTTCCCCCTTGGAATGATCTCTAGTCCTTGACTTCAGATCATTCCACAACTCTTCCATCATGTGTCTATCAACCGAACCAAAGGTTCTTCCTTGTTCTAGTAAAGAAGCAGTCATACCAGTTTTGAGTGCCTGGACTTCCCTTTTAATACTTTCAATTGATTCTGGCAAGTCCTTGGGCAACTCAACTTCAACCATCTTTACAACTTCTGGCAACATAACCTCCTGAAATGATCTAAGGATAGATCCAGATATTTCATCAGATATCTCTTTCATCATATCACCCCTGACCTTTCTAACAACTTCATCACTGAGGGTGTTGACCAGATCAGTCTGGTCAAATGTAGGCCTGCTCTCCAGAGCACCAACTCTTG
Organism: Erigeron breviscapus; assembly: GCA_034093135.1. NCBI lineage: Eukaryota > Viridiplantae > Streptophyta > Magnoliopsida > Asterales > Asteraceae > Erigeron > Erigeron breviscapus. Next base: position 32,503,038 of record CM067169.1, on the reverse strand, counting down.
TTACAATCTTTTCAACCTCTTCTTTAAGACCTGCCAGTGGTTGTACAACCTTATTCTCCACTGCAGTCTCAACAGAATTCACAATCTTTCCTTCCAACCCTTGTACTGCCACCCTTAAATTTTGAGAGTTAACATTCGTGGCCAGTACCAGTTCATCCAGTTTATCAAATACTAACTTCTCATTCCCAGCGAAGAGGTTCATTTCTGACGCTAAATTATTTGACAACATTGATTTGAAGTCAGAAATAACCTGGGAAGATGACTGGAGTGATCTCTCCAGGTCCGCCACCCTACTAAGAAGGCCTTGGACCTCGGCTGAAGAAGATGTGGAGAGACCACTGGGTTGTTCCAGATGAGAAGTTACTCTGGTCATCATTGGTACTTGTGCCCAGTCCTCTTCAGTTTCAACATTTGAGACTGGCACATTTTGTTCGGTTGGGTGTACTGGAGTTTGTGTTGGTTGAATGAATGGTGTGAAGTATGAAGTTGATTCAGGAATTGATGGTGGTGGTGGTGGTGGTATTGAAGGTTCTGGTGGTGGCATTTCTGGTGTAGGAAGTGGTATTTCTGGTTGAGGTGTTTCGGTTTCTGGTGGAGGAGGTGGCATTTCTGGTGAGCTTTCAATCTGTATATCTTCACCCAAGAAATCCATATTAACATCCAAATTCTGATCTCCAGAAATAGGAGAGTCAGCCTCATTCCAAAAAGAAGCACCAGCAACATCAATTTGTTCACCAGCTTCCATATTTAAGTCCAGTGGAGCCTCTTGCTCACCAGAAGCTTGTTCTTCAGTTTGAACAACTTCAATAACCTCTTCTTGTACAACAGCCTGGACATCAGTATCCACTCTCTGTTCAGATTGTACAGTAGAATCAATATTCTCCTCTTCAAAGATAGGAGATCCATCAACATTAATTGTATCACCAGGATGGGTTAATGGATTTACCTGGACTCCACCTCTCATCAGACGCCTATGTGATCTTGGTCGTCTGGAAAGCTCAACAACTGCTTGACTTGAACTTTCTGGAGCCACTTGTCTTATAGGTTGCACCATCTCAATAACCTGAACATCTTCGCTACCAGTAGGTACTTCAACAACTTGTACCCTAGCTGGTGCCACATTCTCTTCAATTCTTTGAAGAGTCAACATCGCTGGAGGAATATCTACCTCACCATCTCTGGACCTTAAATTTGCCAGGTCCCTCATGTACTCACTCATTGAAAAATGAGTGGTCTCAAAATCGTACTGGGCTCCAAGGGCATTTCTGAATATGATTGAAAGAAAGCGAATATATGGTACATGGGGTTTTCTACCTTTTATCTTTAGACGCTCTACCAGATCGTCAAACAATATCTGAGCAAAATCAACCCTTAGCCCAAACCATAGACAATAGGCAATCTGGAGGTGTGTTTGATTGATTTGATCCAATCCTCCAGAACTGCCTCCAAGACACTCGACGATGTGTGTGAAGAAGTATCTCCACGAATCCGTCAGTCTACTCATATAAATGGTCCCTTTCCTCAACAACTGACCATGCTCATCAACTATCTCTGTATGCCCCATCAATCTGCATACCTCCCTGAAATTTATGCCAGTAGGGAGTGGCATAGCCAACTCATTCTCATCCAGATAATTTAACTGAAGAGCCATTCTGAGAGAATGTACAGAAAGAGTCAAGGGTCTGGTCCCTTGCTCAAGAGAGTAAACAATACAAGAATTGGCTTCATTGTATGCGGCAGTGTACCAGAATTCACAAAGATAATCGTGATACATCTTTTCTGGATTTATTGTTAAAGCACCATATAGTGGACATGAGAGAAAAAAGGCGTTTAATCTCCCAATGATAGATTGTGGATCATGGACACTGGATAGTGAGAGTTTTGCCATCCAGTTATTCATATTCATTCTTATAGCCTTTGCTTCAAGAGTGATATGAGGTGCTTTAGTGACATCTGCAGCCGGAGCATATTCAGCAGATAGAAGATTTCTAGGTGAATTTGATTGTCTAGGAGCCATTGGATTTGATTAAATGAAGATGAAATTGAATGATTTTAAGGTTTTGATGAAGAATTTAATGAATTGAATGATTTTAAGGTTTTGATGAAGAATTTAATGAATATGCAGTTAATATGAGAAATTTAAGAATGAAATTGAATGAAGAATTTATGAATTGAATGAAGGAATTTTAGGATATGGGAGTAAATGTTCGAAGTAAAGGTAAAGTGAAAGTGAAAATGGGTATATATAGGAGAGATAATGTGGAACTCAAACAGGTTAATTTGAATTTATCAAATATCATTTTGATCGGGTTTTGAGATCCGCATTAAGTACATCACATCACACATAAATGTGTGATGGTTTACCGCCCATAAAAACTAACAACTTGTTCTTTTTGTCTTCCCAAGGTAAAAATACCATCATTTCGTTTGAAAAATTACATGCCACGTAGGATTTATAAGATAAATATCTTTGAGAAAAGTTTGCTTACGTGGCACTCACAATGACCAAGTATTTCAAAATTATTGTGACTCAATTCAGTCCATCTGGAGGTTGACTAGACACTCCAGTATCACTGGTGGATTAGTCCAGTGATCATGTACTGATGGTACACTGGAGAGACACTCCAGTAAAGTACCAGTGAAAACCATTTTGAAAGACTGGTAACTTCAAACTTGCACGTCAACTAATACAGACAAATGAGAGGGACACATTTACAAGAAGACAAAAAGTCAACTCAAACACGCACTTCAATCTGTCCAGTTACCAGTGAGAGGGACATATTTACAAAGCACCAGTAATATTTTCTGGACAATTTGTCCAGTAAGAAAATTTTGTTCAGTGAGAAAATAAATTAATAAATTCCCTTTGAACTTTAAACATTTTTAAGAACAAAATATTTCTTTCAAAGTCTTCCCTGGAATGTTGATCCAGAAATCTATTAATGCAAAGATAGTACACAAGGGCGTTCGATATCTGGGCATTAATAAATTAATAAATCTTTAAATCAAAGATCCTTGATAGTACACAATGGCGTTCAATATCAAGGTTCCAGATTTAAGGGTTTAACATTCCCAACTCACCAACAAGATATTCAAAAGTTTTGATATCCAGTGGTTTTGTAAAAATGTCAGCGAGTTGTTTGTCAGTAGGGATAAAATGGAGTTCAATGTTTCCTTTCACAATATTATCTCGTATGAAATGATACCTTAGATCAATGTGCTTTGTTCTGGAGTGCATGACTGGATTGTTTGAGATAGCGATGGCACTGGTATTATCACAAAAGATTGGAGTCTTTGAATATTTAATACCATAATCAAGCAACTGGTTCTTCATCCAGAGTATCTGAGCACAACAACTGGCTGCAGACACGTATTCAGCTTCAGCAGTGGACAATGAAACTGAAGTTTGCTTCTTACTGGTCCAGCTGACCAGTTTGCCACCAAGGAAATGACATCCACCAGTTGTGGATTTCCTATCTATCTTACAACCTGCATGATCTGAATCTGAATAACCCATTAGATCCATGCCTGAGCCTTTAGGGTACCAAAGACCTAGACTGGGGACACCTTTAAGGTACTTCAGTATGCGCTTTACAGCAAGCATATGAGATTCCTTTGGATTAGACTGATATCTGGCACATAAACATGTTGAAAACATAATATCTGGTCTACTGGCCGTTAAATACATCAGTGAACCAACCATGCCTCTATAGACAGTGGTGTTCACTGGTTTGCCATCTGGATCAGAGTCCAGTGTCAATGGTGCAGAAATTGGAGTTGGTTTAGATGGTGAAGAATTTATATCGAATTTCTTTAAAAGATCTCTAACATATTTTTCCTGATTAATAAAAATTCCATCTTTGTTTTGTTTAATCTGGAGTCCAAGAAAATATGTTAATTCACCCATCAAACTCATTTCATATTCAGTGGACATGATTTTTGAAAATTTCTTGCACATGTTTTCATCAGTAGACCCAAAAATAATATCATCAACATAAATTTGTACCATTAACAGATTACCTCGTTCATGAAGAATAAACAAAGTATTGTCAATTGCACCTCGTTTAAAACCATTTTTCAACAAATGTTTAGTCAGAGTATCATACCAGGCACGTGGGGCTTGTCTGAGGCCATATAGCGCTTTGTCCAGACGATATACCCAATGTGGATGTTTTTCATTAATGAAACCTGGAGGTTGTCTGACGTAAACTTCTTCTTCAAGCTTTCCATTCAAGAAAGCACTCTTTACATCCATCTGGTAGACCTTGAACTGATGATTAGCAGTGAATGCTAAGAAAATTCTGATCGCTTCAAGTCTAGCCACTGGAGCAAATGATTCATCAAAGTCGACATCTGACTGGCAGTAGCCTTGTGCTACCAGTCTGGCCTTGTTTCTGATTACTTGGCCATCTTCATCTACTTTGTTTCTGAAGACCCATCTTGTTCCAATTGGTTCTTTCTTTCCAACTGGGAAAGGAACCAGATACCAGACCTTGTTCCTTTCAAACTGGTGAAGCTCTTCTTGCATAGCAGTCACCCAGCTTGGATCTTCCATAGCCTCGTCAATCTTCTTAGGTTCGTTCAGTGATAGGAAACTGACATATAAGCATTGATCACTGGAGGCTCTTCTGGTCTGAACGCCACGACTGGCGTCACCTATGATTTGATCAATAGGATGAGCTTTTGTCCATCTGGAGTATTGACCAGGATTGTTACTGACAACAATATCAGTGCAAGAATTCAGTTGAGTCTCCTCTAGAGTTGCTTCTGTAGGAGGATCTTGCCAGATTACTTCAGTATCTTCATCTGAGTCATTTAAATCACGATTTGCATCATGAAATTCTTCATTTGAAGGTATTTCTTGTAGAACTGGTTCAGTTTGGTCACCAGAAGTCATTTCTGGTAAATTCTCAACTGACATTGATACTGGGGGAGTAGTACGAACATCTGAACCAATATTAATTTCTGAAGGTAGTTTGAAAATAATAGAGGGATAGAATGGAGTACTACTGGAAATTTTCTGAGTAGGTTCCAGATCAGGATGACTGGAAGCTATGTCTGGTGAATCTTCATTTTTGTCGTTTATTGGATCAGATTCACAAAAGACAATTGGAATTTCTGGGGGGTTATCAAGGGCTGGCTTCTTGTTGATTGAGACATTTGATTCATCAAATGTGACATGAATTGACTCATGGACCTTCTCCAGTCTCTTGTTGTAGACTCTGAAGGCCTTGCGAATGGCTGAATAGCCTAAGAAATATCCTTCATCAGCTTTGGCATCAAATTTGCCTAGCTGACTGGAGTCGTTCAGGATGTAAACTGGACATCCAAAAACGTGAAAATAACCAATATTTGGCTTTCTATTTCTTAAGACTTCATAGGCTGTCTTTTTGTGTCTTTTGATGTACACTGATCGATTCTGGGTGTGGCAAGCAGTTGCAATTGCTTCCGCCCAGAAACTGGTAGACAGACCAGATTTAGCAAGCATACTCCTGGCAGCTTCTATCAGCGTTCGATTCTTCCTTTCCACCACTCCATTCTGTTCTGGAGAGCGGGCTGATGAGAAATTCTGGGAGATGCCAGTGTCAGTACAGAATGACTCCAGAGTTGCATTCTGGAATTCTGTTCCATTGTCACTTCTTAACTGACACACTTTTCGACTGTACTTGAGCTCAATTTGCTTGATAAGACTGATGATTTCAGCAGCAGCTTCACTTTTAGACCTCAGAAAGATCACCCAACAAAATCTGGAGAATTCATCTACAATCACCAGGGTGTATCTTTTACCAGCACGAGTCTGAACGTTCACTGGACCAAATAGGTCCATATGAAGCATATGAAGAGGTTCAGAAATGCTAAAATTCTGTCTGGTCTTGAAACTGGTACGTTTCTGCTTACCCATCTCACATCCTGGACATGGTCTTTCCTTTTTGAAGGAAACTGAAGGTATCCCATCTGCAAGTTGTTTTCTGGACAACTTGTTAATGTTTTTGAAATTTAAATGGGATAACCTTTTATGCCATAACCAGTTTGTGTCTTCATCAGCTTGAGTATAGAAACACTGCTCTGAAGGAGAGCTTTTCATATCCATCACGTACACATTCCCTTTTCTGGGAGCAATCAACACTACCTTCCCGTCCTTGTTGAATACGATGCCCTGAGCAACATTAAATAAGACTTGATAGCCATCGTCACACAGTTGGCTTACACTGATCAAGTTATATTTCAAACCATTCACAAATGCAACACGTGTAAACTTGACTTGTCCATTGTTCAGAATACCATATCCCTCAGTCTTTCCACAACCATCATTTCCAAAAGTGATGGAGGGTCCATCAGAAATGGTGAACTCCTCCAGTAGGGTCTTACATCCGGTCATAGTCCTGCCAGCTGCACTGTCAAGATACCAGATAAACTTCTTTCGATCGCCCTACACATACACCAGATATTGATCAGTTAGATTTGGGAACCTATCGACTGATGGGTTCACTGGACCCTCCCTTATAGGTCCCTGGGGCAATCTGGTCTAGTTCACTTACTTCAACAGTAGTTTTTGTTGAAAACACTACTGGAGTTGATAGTTTAGAAACCTTTTTCTTTTTCTCAACTGGAGAAATAGATTTAACTTTCTTAGCAAAAGGTTTTATATTTTGTCTAGGGCCAGATGAAGTACCCTCAATAAAGTTTAATCTTGCATTAAAACTTTGTGATTGACGAGTCAGATTTGAATCTGGCTCTCTAACCTGGACAAAATATTTTCTTCAGATGATACCTTAACCTTTCCAGTTGTTGGTTTAGGTAGGGGATTGGTCTGAGGCAAAGGTTTATTCTGCTTAACCTTTTTAACTGGAGCAGTCATCTGGACAGCTCCAGTCTTAACCTCTGGACAAGGAACTGGAGAAAAGTTGGTCTTAGGAGTAAAAGGTTTATCATAAACAGTGGTTGGCCTTAACTCCTCTGGTAATCGATCGATTACTGGTATTAATGATGCTACATTTGTATTTCCATCTAAATATGCACGTTTTTGAGCAGGAAATTGTTTGACTGAAGCATCATATGGCTTTTTGGTTTCTAGCCATGACTTAATTACCAGTTTTTCTTTCTCTAATATGATCTCAAGATCTTGCTTTTCTTGGATCAATTGTTCAGTTACCAGAACCTGGGCTTGAAATGCCAGTTCAATGTCTTGAAGTTCTTTTAATTTTGATTTTAATGCATTTATTTCAGAAGAATCTGTTTCTAGACCATTTACACAATCAGATCTAACAGTTTCTACGAAAATCAAATCAGAATTTAAAGCTTCAGCAATGTCCAGTTTTAGTTCTTGGTCAGTTGCACAATCATAATCACTAACCTTTTTTATAACAATGTCCACCCATCGTCCAGATGTGACATCTTCCTTCACCAGGTGCTCTTCGTCTGCCAGAGCCATGTAACAGCAATCTCTTTCTTCTTCTTCATCAACAGATGAGTCATCAGAAGGAACCCACTTCTCTTCAGTTGTAGCAATCATGCACTTATTATTGGTTTCAATTTGTTGTGCCATGAGAGCAATTTGGGCCTTAAGCTTTTTATATTTCATTTTATAGCTATCATCAGGCTTATTATTAGAAGAGAATGGACCAGGCTTGGATGCAAAATGGTTGGACCTGCACTCTTTCATGAAATGACCCTTTTTGCCACACTTAAAGCATGTCAAATTGGTCTTGTCAGTGGAAGAACTGGATGCAAATTGTCCAGATGGCTTATTTGCTCTTGCTTTGAAACGGTTGAACGTTTTAGCAATCATTGCAATAAGGTCATCATCTTCAGTTTCATCACAACAGTCTGGAGAGACTTGACTGGACTCTCCAGAATCCATAAGTTCAGACACCATCTTCTTCAAAGAAAATACATTCTCAGAAGATATCAGTGCTGTACTTTGTGGTTCAGAATAACTAACCACTTTAGGAGTACTGGAGGCATGGTTAAAAGCATCTTGTTCTGCAACCACTCTCTGAGCTTGATTTTCTTCAGTGTACCTGAAAGCTCCATATAGAGTTGAGAGAGTGTGTGTGTGCAGAGTTTTACCTTGTCGTAAGACCAGGATCATGTGAGACCATTTGGTGGGTAGAATGTCACAAAATTTCTCCAGAAGTATATCCTTGTCCTTCTCAACCCCAAGACCTCTCAATTGGTTTATGATACTCATAAATCTGGTGTAAGTACCAGTGAGAGACTCGTTAGGTTGAGCAAAAAATGACTCATACCTCTTGTTTAAGGAGACCTTTCTGGTGACAATGGTGTCATCTCCTCCTTCATGTTGGTTTAAAAGTTCATCCCACATGGTTTTAGCACTAGGAAAAAGAACTAGTGTGGGAATGAGGGTTTCTGGAACGGCCCCGAGGATCATGTTTTTGAGAAGGGTGTCTAGATTCACCAGTCTCCTCTCCTCTTCTGACCAATGTTCCTCCCTCTTTTCCCTTCCTCTTCGAGAACCAGAAGGATCAAGAAGGGGATTGAGAGGTGATGTTGGTACATATGGACCTTCGTTTAAAATTTTCATCATATTCCTCTCAATACCAGTGACATGCAACACCATCCTAGCCTTCCACGTACCAAATTCATCACTGTTCCCACTGAATTTAGGAACAGGATTATTTGAATAGTGCACATGCACGTGTGGAGAAGCAGGAGTAGGAGGAGGAGGAGGTGGATTAGTGTTATTAACATTTTGTGGTTCATTTTGATCATTAATATTTGCATTAGGATCGGGACCAAGACTAAAACCTTGTGTATTTTCTTGGTTAGCCATCAAGAACAGATCTAGGCAATGATTAGCCTTCTGCTCTGATACCAAATGTGAGTCCCTTTAAATACGAGATGGTTAACCCAAGAATGTGTAAATACAACAAGTCTAATAAGCACTAGAATGGACTAGTATTACTTTAATATAAATGCATGTATATAAATAAAGTAATACAAGACTTAAAGCAATAAACAAATAAAGTGGACCATTATGTATGTTTCATGGGTATTTCATTTATTGATGTTTAAATAAAATACAAGGTTGTTGCGGAATCAAGATAACACAATTAAGTATGTATCCTAACAACCTATGAGTTACAAATGATCTATATTTGTCAAATAGCTCTTTAGGATCGAGATACTTAAAGTTGTGAAGTATCCCTGTTTAAGATCGAGAGTATTTGGCCAAATTCACTTAAATGCAAAATGAATGCTTAAAAGTATTTATGTCAAGGAATGACTTTGTATTTATAGGCAACAAAATTCACCAGTGAATTTTGTGCCGTACAAATATGGTTGCAAGCATTTAATGATCCGACAAGAACATTAAATGCATTAGATAAGAATAAGGATAAAGTCACATCAAGTGTAAGTGTATCCTTTTATCCAACCACCTTAACACACGTATACTTTGTTAAAGAACAAGTGGATTGTTCTTTGGAAAGTGTGTAAAGGCAAAAGTCAATCCTTGTTTATCAGTGTTCAGACTTGTAGAATCTAGAACACTGACAATCCTCCAGTGAACAGATCTGGTAAGACTTTCCAGTGGACTCCGCCATTTGTTAAGTCTTCTTTCTTCAGACTTCAGTCTTTGACTTCAGTCAGAATGTCTTCAGTAGAGTAGATCTGGACTGGGGTGAAGTCTTCAGTGAGCTAATCTGGAGAATACTCCAGATTTCCTATACAAGTATTTGCTCACTAGTCTTCAATTATTTCTGGACAAATCTTCATATGGGAACTCCAGTTTCCAAGTCTGGAGTAGGTCCAGTAGAGAAACGTTTTCTGGTCAGATCTTCAGTAAGGCTCCAGTAGTCGGGTCTGGAGCGAGACCAGCAAAACAAGTTTTCTTAACAAACCTAAATAAGGTTCCAGTAGTCCAGTATGGAGCCAGTCCAATAAGTCTGGACTAAATCTGGACCTAACAGATTATGGGTTTGTTGGTGAAGGTGGAATAAACTGAGATTTAGTTGGAATTAAGTCCGATTTTATTGGATTTAGTCTGATTTTTTGTATATATGGATTTAATCTTAGTTTTGTATCAGATTTTGTAAGGAGAAAATATGGCCAAAGATTTATGTGATAACTCCTTTGATGTAGATTGAAAGAGGTAGCCAAAGATATATGTGATAATGCCATTGAAATATTGAAAAAGCTTCTAAGGTATGTATATCTTATTTTTATTGCATTATTAATGTTTTTGCTATTGAGTTTTTTTATATTTTGTTTTATTAATTGTTTTGGTTATATTTGTCTAATTTTGATTTGATTTTTTGTGTTTGGATTGAGATTTGGTGCAAGGTTTGTTTGTCTTCATTGAAGAAGAACAGCAAAAAACAAAGAATTTATTGGTAAGTTTGAATTTCACAAGTTTATTTTCCTGAATATTGTTGGTTATGAAGTTATTAGTGTTATACATGAGAATTGAACTTTTATGTTGGTGGGTTTGTTTTGGATGATGTACACTGTTAACATAGGAAAAATGGGTAACCTTTTCCTTCTTTTGTGTTTCCAGTGATTTATCCATTATTGATCAGCAACAACCCTTGCTGATGTGTCATCATTCAGCAATGATCAGTTCACTGAGTGCACTTCGGACTAACACCAGTTGTGGGTCAAGCGGAAGCCCTTGGACTTGGCTTCTGGGTTGGATTTCAATATGATTAGTGATTTCGGTTTATTCTTAGTATGATAAGTGATGGATGGCTGCAGCAGTACTTCATTTGTCATCTTTGTATATGTAGGTTTTAATAATCTATAAATGCTTTTGGTATCTTTCCTTATGCCAATGCTTATATTTTTGAACAAAAAGTTTAGAGAAATGATACACTGTTTTCTAATGCAGGTAGATCAATTTCCGATTTTGAGAAAAATGTTTGGAAAAACTTTGATTTCTAAACAAGATGAGAAAACTTTGATTTCTAAGATCAAAGATGTTGGAGATTTTGTTTGTTATAATAGCTGGAGGGGATTAACAAAATATTTATAGTCGGGATAATTGGTGTTTTTCGTGATGCTCCCAGTTTGGGATTTTATGCTTTTTTTTTCCCCCCGATTTCTATTATTAGGGTTTCTTTTATCCAAAAAATACAACTTTTGGTTGTGATATTATCTAATGTATGATATTGGCCATACATCTAGGTTAATGCTGCCACCAAGAAACTTATCTTTGTTTTGATTTCACAGGTTCACCATCCTCATCGTCGCCTTCTTTATACTCTATCATTGTCATCTTCATCAGTTTTTAATTTTGTAGAAATTGAGTTTATTGTGAGCAGGTGAGAATATCAAATATATTCAAAGATTTTGCATTCATATGGGCTTGGTTTACATGTGACATAACATTTTTTCAATCTTTTGTGACATGAGTCTTGGTGAACAGCGCGGGTTCAATTGTGACATAACATTTTTGCAAAGTCATTATATTGAGTCTTTTGACAATGCTCTAGATTTTTACTATTTCAGAAGTGGCAGCATATTTGGAGGTCTTAGAGGAAAGTTCAGAAAATGTGCTGCTTTGATGTCGTGTTCCAATTGGTAAATCTTAAAACCGTCAAATGGAAAGGTAAAAGCATGTATAATTTTAGCTAACAATCGGGTCGACCCAGCAACATTATTTCTGCTCTTTTCAAATAATGGGACAATTTTTGCTACTTATTCTATACTCCTCTTTTTTTTCACTTAAAATTTGGGTAGGAACATGACTTTTGGAATGAAAAACTGAGAGTGGCTGCAGCAGGACTGTATCCTGGCATATGAATGTCTATCTATTTGCAGAAAAATAGTTCCAGCAATAAGAAGATGCTGAAAGGAAAAATACAACTTTTGGTTATGTTATTTTTTGTTAGGGTTTTGATTTGAAATGAAAAAGGTTGGTTTAATTTGGTTAATATATGTTTATACCTTTCTTTCTTTTACAGGTTTTAGACATGATATTTGTTTAATGAGTTTTGGGCTTTTGGATATAATGTCAAAAATAAAAGTGTGAAAAAAAAAACAGATTTTACAAATCGTAGTTGCAGTTGCTGTCACGACTGCTGTTTGGGCTGTTTTCATACTTTGGCTGGAGCTGTTAACGTGCCAGTGGGCTAGATATGCTATGAGGTAATATTTTGTGTTGTGCATATGGAAAAAAGTAATGGTGCATGCTTCCCGATTTAGGGCTGTATTATTTTCTATTGCAGCCACTTTCAATGTATTTTAGTCCATTGGACCCATTTTATACTTAGCGAAGCATTTAAAGTTAACTCCTTTTAAAGTTTGATATTTTTGTCATACTAAAAGTTTTGGTGCAAAATCACAGCCGTTTGAAGGTCATATTGGTAGGAAACACTTTGGTAGTCTAATTTGGGTTATTTGGCCCGTTTAACCATTTTGTACCAATTTTGGGAGTCTAATTAGGATTATTTAGCTTTTCAGAAGTGATTATTTTGTTATTTGAAAGTAATCTGTAGATTTAAGCACGACTCATAAAATTTGCTGAAACGGGTCGGCTGGCAAGTTGGGTAAAAAAGCAATAATGGCTTTGCGGCTGTTTTTTAATTTGTATATAACTTTCTGTTTATTTTGTTTTAGTTAAAACTGAAAGTAGCTAATGGAAGTATGATTGAAGTTCTTTCAAATGGTGTATGATTTGCATAAAACGCATGTGTTTAGGTTGTGAGAATTGGGCTGCAAAATTGCCGGTTGGAGCTGTTGGGATGAGTTTCCAGCAACCAAAATGACTTTTGCCAGTTTTTGAGAAGCTGTAACTGTTTGAATATAATCGTTTGTAAGAGTATGACGTAGGAGGTTTAATATGCATTTATCTATAATTATTTTACCTAGGTATCACCCATTTTGTGCCTAGATTATACATAAGTGAAATTGACTCATTGATATTAACCAAAGGGTTTACTTGCTGTCTATACATCTCATCAATTATATCAGGATCATCACAAATCTGTATTTGGCTTTATAAGTACTTGGCTGAAGTTGCAGAGGAGTATGTTACTGAAGAGGTGATCAACGCTCCAAGTGACAGTTTATGGTGTCTGAAAGAACACAAACAACCAACCCAGTTCTGCCCAAAGTATATATACAAACCCTCGGTCTTTTAGCCATAAACTAAACTATATGTTTAATGAGCCATATTGATATATACATGATGATATATTGTGAATCAGAGATTTGAGGGTGTAACTATGGTTCGATCAAAGAAAGTTAACGAACAAGGAAAATATGGAATCATTATATATTGATACTTTTATGTGAATTCAAGTTTATGATTGTAACTATGGTTCGATCAAAGAAAGTTAACGAACAAGGAAAATATGGAATCATTATATATTGATACTTTTATGTGAATTCAAGTTTATGATTGTAACTATGGTTCGATCAAAGAAAGTTAACTATTTCAAGAGTTAATTACAGAAATCGTCCCTGTCGTGAACATCCACTTGCAGCTTTCGTCCCTAAGTTTAATAAATTACAGTTTTAGTCCAAAAAACTTTGCTCCGTTAACACTTTTGGTCCTGACCATAAACGTCCGTTAAAAAGAAGGTCACGTGTTTGGCACGTGATGGGTAATCTCGTAATTTGGCTTAGATTTAATTACAGATTTCGTCCTTATCGTGAACCACCACTTTCAGTTTTGGTCCCTAGCTTTTAATAATTAACTTTAAGCCAAATTAGTTAAACTAAATCCAAAAACCTAAAATCTTATCAACATATACTAAACTAAATCTTATATACAAACTCTTAGAAATAATATATACAAACTTTTAATAATTAACTTTAAGCCAAATTAGTTAAACTAAATCCAAAAACCTAAAATCTTATCAACATATACTAAACTAAATCTTATATACAAACTCTTAGAAATAATATATACAAACTTTTAATAAATTTATAAATTTATTTTAATTACAATACAAATAAAAATTGGTGGGCAGCAATGATTTTACATTGATTAGGGTTTTTATGATTTTACTGTTTGGGTTATTCAGATTGCTTATTCGGAGTGCTGCTCGGGTAAATCAATGATTTTTACATTGATTAGGGTCTTATGATTTTACTGTTTGGGTTATTCAGATTGCTTATTCGGAGTGCTGCTCGGGTAAATCAATGATTCTCACATTGATTAGGGCTCTTATGATTTTACTGTTTGGGTTATTCAGATTGCTTATTCGGAGTGCTGCTTGGGTAAATCAATGATTTTTACATTGATTAGGGCTCTTATGATTTTACTGTTTGGGTTATTCAGATTGCTTATTCGGAGTGCTGCTCGGGTAAATCAATGATTTTACATTGATTAGGGCTCTTATGATTTTACTGTTTGGGTTATTCAGATTGCTTATTCGGAGTGCTGCTCGGGTAAATCAATGATTTTTACATTGATTAGGGTCTTATGATTTTACTGTTTGGGTTATTCAGATTGCTTATTCGGAGTGCTGCTCGGGTAAATCAATGATTCTCACATTGATTAGGGCTCTTATGATTTTACTGTTTGGGTTATTCAGATTGCTTATTCGGAGTGCTGCTTGGGTAAATCAATGATTTTTACATTGATTAGGGCTCTTATGATTTTACTGTTTGGGTTATTCAGATTGCTTATTCGGAGTGCTGCTCGGGTAAATCAATGATTTTACATTGATTAGGGCTCTTATGATTTTACTGTTTGGGTTATTCAGATTGCTTATTCGGAGTGCTGCTCGGGTAAATCAATGATTTTTACATTGATTAGGGTCTTATGATTTTACTGTTTGGGTTATTCAGATTGCTTATTCGGAGTGCTGCTCGGGTAAATCAATGATTCTCACATTGATTAGGGCTCTTATGATTTTACTGTTTGGGTTATTCAGATTGCTTATTCGGAGTGCTGCTTGGGTAAATCAATGATTTTTACATTGATTAGGGCTCTTATGATTTTACTGTTTGGGTTATTCAGATTGCTTATTCGGAGTGCTGCTCGGGTAAATCAATGATTTTACATTGATTAGGGCTCTTATGATTTTACTGTTTGGGTTATTCAGATTGCTTATTCGGAGTGCTGCTCGGGTAAATCAATGATTTTTACATTGATTAGGGTCTTATGATTTTACTGTTTGGGTTATTCAGATTGCTTATTCGGAGTGCTGCTCGGGTAAATCAATGATTTTTACATTGATTAGGGCTCTTATGATTTTACTGTTTGGGTTATTCAGATTGCTTATTCGGAGTGCTGCTGGGTAACTAGTTGTAATGTATTTAGATAGTTTATGCATATATAAATACGCATAACAATATAATGGGTGGAGCATCAGAACTTTCTGATCATGATTCTAAACACAAAAATTATAGTGTATACATACCTTGAGTAGAGCATGCAAAACCAAAACTCACAAACATCAAAAATAAACGGTCAGACACAACCCATGGTAAGCAACCCCCTAATACACACCATAAAGACTAGAGAAAATGATTTGAACTTTGAGGAAGTGTTTTTAGGGGGAAACTTGGATCAAAATTTTGGAAAAATCAAATTGGCAGATTTCAAAAGAAACTTTCAAATTTTTCATAAAGTTGAAGTGACCTTTATTGGATCATATCGTATCATGTTAAAACAGGAGGAGATTTGAGGGTGTAACTATGGTTCGATCAAAGAAAGTTAACGAACAAGGAAAATATGGAATCATTATATATTGATACTTTTATGTGAATTCAAGTTTATGATTGTAACTATGGTTCGATCAAAGAAAGTTAACTATTTCAAGAGTTAATTACAGAAATCGTCCCTGTCGTGAACATCCACTTGCAGCTTTCGTCCCTAAGTTTAATAAATTACAGTTTTAGTCCAAAAAACTTTGCTCCGTTAACACTTTTGGTCCTGACCATAAACGTCCGTTAAAAAGAAGGTCACGTGTTTGGCACGTGATGGGTAATCTCGTAATTTGGCTTAGATTTAATTATAGATTTCGTCCTTATCGTGAACCACCACTTTCAGTTTTGGTCCCTAGCTTTTAATAATTAACTTTAAGCCAAATTAGTTAAACTAAATCCAAAAACCTAAAATCTTATCAACATATACTAAACTAAATCTTATATACAAACTCTTAGAAATAATATATACAAACTTTTAATAAATTTATAAATTTATTTTAATTACAATACAAATAAAATATTGGTGGGCAGCAATGATTTTACATTGATTAGGGTTTTTATGATTTTAATCACATTGATTAGGGCTCTTATGATTTTACTGTTTGGGTTATTCAGATTGCTTATTCGGAGTGCTGCTCGGGTAAATCAATGATTTTTACTATATGTATGATCGATCCATTCAATGGGTTTTTATCAATTCTGCCATCAATTTAATGACTGATCCATTTAATGGGTTTTTTGAAATTCCATCCACCAGTTTCATTATTTTTGATATTCAATTCAATTCAATGATAATTTAATGACTGATCCATTTAATGGGTTTTTTGAAATTCCATCCACCAGTTTCATTATTTTTGATATTCAATTCAATTCAATGATAATTTATTTGAGCTTCCATTTTTGATGGGTCAGAAACAAACACATACTATGACGTGACCCATATATCTTTCTCTGTGTTTTTGTAATTATTCTTCTTTATAATAGTTAAGTCTTTGTAAATAATTCAAAACGAGGTCCATCAGTCTTAAACGTGCTCATATAATATAATTCAGCTCAATTGGCTAATTGGTAATGCGTCTACAGCTTCTCCCACTTACATAAAAACTGATGGCGGAGCAACAACACCAGCTGTTCTTATTTCAGCATCGATAGTGCATGCTTTTGCACTTTTTGTGGTTGTCTCAGTTGGTGCTAACATCTAGGGGGTCACGTTAACCTGCTGTCATGTATGGGGCATTTGTTCGGAACCATATTTCATTCTTTAAGAGGGTTTTATATTGAATTGCACAATGCCTTGGGTATGTGGTTACTTGCTTCCAAAGTTTGCAATGGGTAGCTTGGTAAGGCTGTGAGGAAAAAAATTAGGTGCTAACGGTCAAAAGTAAAGGTGGGAAGATGGGTGGGTTGGGTAACGAGTTGATATAAAACACAACCCAAATCAAATCATTCATAACTAAAATGGTCAAAGTTGTCACATCTAATAAGACTTAATGAGACATAGACTAAAGCAATACTATCGCAATGAAAACACTGATTTCACTTATTTTTGGAAACTGTGCTGGACACTTATGCTTTTGCTCTTGAGTTGGGTGTAGATGAATGGAATGCAGTGGTGTTTGAGATGATGATGACTTTTAGAATGTTGTTTATTCAATAGTAGTTGATCTTTTTTTCTGAACATTAGTAGATGATCTTAAGAAGGGAGTTTTGGGAATTATTGCATCGATGACAGTTGGTTTCATAGTGGTGCAAACAACTTATTAGCTGGCGGTGCCTTCACTGGAGCATCCATAAACCCTGCAGTGTTCTTTGCCCCGACAGTAGTGAGCTCGACCGGGGACAACCACTGGTAGATTTTAACAATGTTTGAATCTTTGGTTTTGTTAGCGACATATGTTTTGTTTTTATATTTAAACTTATATTGTGGTCCGCTCCCTTCTCCACTTGGCGATTTGGAACAATTCTTCAAACTGTAAGTTTACTTTTAAATTTATCTCACGTTAGACATTCTCTA
Organism: Erigeron breviscapus; assembly: GCA_034093135.1. Taxonomy (NCBI): domain Eukaryota; kingdom Viridiplantae; phylum Streptophyta; class Magnoliopsida; order Asterales; family Asteraceae; genus Erigeron; species Erigeron breviscapus. The sequence continues at coordinate 32,485,400 of CM067169.1, read as the reverse complement.
TTAGTCGTTCATGTTCTTTTATTAGTTTGATGACTAACTCATTGACCCATTCGTTTAGTTCAACGGATAACTGTCTACTTTTAAATTTAAATTTTATATAGGAAGCTTAATCAATGACAATGCATTCCTGTGACCAACTCAACTCATTTGACCCATTTTGAATAGTTCATTCTGTTACTTTATCCTTTTGATGTTCGAGATAAAACACTAGCCAAGTTGACGGCTTCATAACCTAATGGGTCAAAAATAGCTTTCCGTGTTATTCATTTGCTCGATCTTTTCCTTTTTGGTTACCAAAGGTTGGTGGTGACTGTGTTTGCAGAAGAATTTAAAATCAAAAGAAGGATCAATGGGCTCTAAGGATGCTTCATCTCTCATCAACCTGACAAGAATTCTATCTCTTAATAGAAACAAGCCAAAAGATAAGCCTTTAACATAGGTTTATACTCTCCAATCTGTGATTAAATTTGCTGCTCATTTTACGTGACCAGCATGAGAAATAATTGTGGCATTTTTTGTCATGAGCAGAATGGGACTATTAAAGTTCTGGTACGTGTAAGTAAATAATTGTTGTTATAATTGTATGGTTCATTTTATAAATTAGTCTATTTGTACTAATTTGAAATTTTAATTGAGTACTATTTATAAACTTTATGATTTCACTGTACTTGAATTCAAAAAGCTATGTTTAATGAAACATTAGTTAATGTATTTGATAGATAGTGCTGACCTTTTACTCAGAAAAACAAAAGTAGGTTTAGCTTGATGTTTTGGATCGAGTCGCTTTAACCATGCTTCACTGATCAAGTGAGTCACATCGTAGCTCACAGGTACCTCTAAGAAGAAGTGTATATGATACGAAGAACATGTTTTAAGTTACCATAACAATTGATCATGTTGAGAAACTAGCCCAACTAAAATTGAGACAACTTAACTGGTCCATTGGTGAAGCTGAAAATTGTCATGTTGAATTGTTGACTCTGGATGGCCTGTTTATTAGAGCGGAAGTTACAGATGATTATGAAGTTAAGCTTATCTGCAAGCTGCCATATCTATACATTTCATTAGAGTAAGGTGAACGAGCTCATTGGTACGAAGGTCATGGAGTGGTATGTTACTTAAGGTGATCACTTAATGATAGTCGCTATCATGCTACCTACCTTATGAGATTGAGATAATGATAGTCGCTATCATGCTACCTACCTTATGAGATTGAGATAATGATAGTCGCTATCATGCTACCTACCTTATTACATTATTAAAAGTTGGTACATGTTGCCTGCTGTTTGAAGGTATCGCCTATTAATTTCTGACATAAGCCCCATCTCTTACTTTATACACTACATATATTAGAACGTTGCCCGGGTATTACCCTGGCTGATTAGCTAATTTACATATCAACCAAGCTGTTAGTTATTGATTGTCTACTCCAATATTTTGTAGGCACGATCGTTTTTGGAAGAAGGTACCTTTAATGAGTTAATCGACCCTCGCCTTGGAAACTATTATTTAGCTCACGAGGTTTATTGCATGATGCAAGCTGCTTTAAAAGGGATCCTCATTTACAACTTCACACGTCCAAGGTAATTCATGGTTTTTAGAAATTCACCTTTTACAAATCACGTAGAGGTGACAAAATGTATAGGTAAGGTGGGTAACGGGTCAAAACATGTCAGTTTTGTAGTTTGATTTGGGTTCAGTTGTCAAAAATCACTTATACCCAATTACCCATACTATGCATAAACTATTCTTCCATTTACAGCCGATGCTCCCCCGTTTTTTTTTGGAAAGAAGACACTAACAACTAACAAGTGTTTGTTTTGTATCTTATTAATTTTTATATGTGTGAAGGTGTTAAGGATGCTGGAGGGCAACATGATGAAGGGATTCGGTCATGGCATGGCGTGTTGGATATCATCTTTCAACTGTAAAAGAGTAGTAATTTAGCATTAATAGTAACGTACGTTTTGGTAGTTAATATAAGTTCATAGAGGGCAAGTTAGATATCTGTACGATATGTTCATCTTAAAATGAAATGTAGGAAATTCGGGCTTCCATGTATTTTTTGATTATTATCGAGGATATGTATATGTATGTATGTATCTATGTAACTAAGCGGACACTGTAACATGAATTATACAACATGTATTATTCCCTTAACTATTTGTTACATTCTCTTATATCAATGTCTCAATCTTTAACTTTTATTAATGATTTAAACAAACCGGCAACATTATACATACAACCAAAAATACTTCAACCTTCTCTATTTATAATCATGAATATAAACATAATAAATATAAATATTTCCAGTCTAAATAATAAATAGTGATATGGATTGAGATGTAAATTGACATATGAACCTTTACGAGAAGTGAAAAGGCTAGTTAGGCCACTTCATCACAATTTAGACAACAGATTCCCAACAAACACATATACCGACGGCGGCTACCTCTACTTTCCGACTTAACGGCACCGTCAGCTACTTTAGCACTTTTCTCAATTTTCTTCACAAACGACGTTGCCTTACCTTCGCTGTTATTCCGGAACAAAATATTACGGATTTTCCACCGGCGTGAGGAACTAGACTTTTCCGGCGGTTTCCAGTCGGATTCAGATGACGTGGATTCCGATGATGTGAATTCACGTTCTTCATTGAATAGCTTATGTAACGAAGGCCGTACGATTTCCGTCGTGTCATTAACGAAGTAAATTAAACTAGGATCAACGTCTAGTAATAAGTTTCTACCAAATAACGGATATTGTGGAACTACATCCGTACGAACAACAGCAAACTCGAATTCATCATCATTATCATGATGATTATGCTCTGGATTATAGTCAAGCTTACTGTTATGATGATCGTGATCGTTGAAGTTAATGATGTCGTCGTTATTGTGACGGAATTCTTCAACAACATCGGTGAGGTTGTTAGAGGAATTGGTGGTGAAGCTAGCTGGAGAAATTATAGAAACTGTGCTGGACTGCATGGTGAAAGAACCAAGAGGATCGAGTGTGTAAAATACTAAAATGAAAAGAAAAGAAAAGAAAGGAAAAGGTGTATGACGAAAGCTAATGTCTTCAAAAGCAGCCGCTGTTACATTAGCATCCGCTGGCTTTGCAGTGTCTATGAGGTCTTCACGAACACAACTCACTCTATCAAGTGGTGGCTTCTCTGGCGTGCTAGTGATGACATACCCGATAGCCTTGTAGCCGGCAGGTGCATTTGGAAGCCAAACATAGCCTTCACCATCTTTCGTGACATTTAAAGAATGACTGCTCCATCTAAGAATGTAGTCAATGGGTGACTTGAGAGCAGGCTTCAAATGATTATTTGATACGTCTTTCCCAACAAGAATATGACCAGAAAATGGAATATTGTTTGGATGAGCACAAGAGCCAAAACTTGAAAACCCATGCGGGGTTGAAGTTGGCTCATAAAATGTTTGAACGTCGAAGTTGTTCAACGTTGGCAAAAGACATATCAACATTGACAAAAGCCATGCAAACCTTGTAAAACCACACATTTTAAAGAAATAATGTATTGATCGAATGTTAATGTATAAACATGTAAGATACTTAGTATTGAAGAAAATATTGTAAGAGATGTAAGTTGTTGAGGTTTAAAAGGTATATATATATATATATGTGCAGATTTCCTATCACTCGTGACATTATGTTGACCATATAATCTTCCATATAATTTCCAAAATTAGTTGTTGCAAAATTATGGCTAATTATCTTCCATATAATCTTCCATACACTTTAAATATATTAAGGCTAATTATCTCTCTCTCCAAATCTATACAATATTTATTTCCTTCATTAACCTGGTAAAAACATGGCTACGGTTGTAACATCCGTGAGTTTTGACCGTTTGACTTTACGTGTAATTTGATTAACAATTTAAGTTAGCGAAATATTTGGGGTCATTTTGTGATTAAATGGCAATGTGGTATGTTAGTCGGGTCGATAATACGTTTTAATCGGGTTTTAAATGTAGAACGATGTGTGTTTTGGCTTAGGAAGAGAAGCGGGTCGACCCGTGGGTGATCCACGACCCACCAGCCCCCCTTGACCCATCTCCCTCCCCTTATCTCTTCCTTCACCTCTCATTTCTTTCTCTTCTCTTTTCTCTCTAGCAAAAGCAAGAACTTCACATATCTCTTTCTCTTATTAATTCTTGCATCATTGAGTGTGTTGAATCAAAATCTATACAAGATCATCATCATCTTCATAGTATTAAAAGCTTGAATCTCATAGTGCAAGATTTTTACCCATTTTGACCTAATTTCGGGTTTGAGCTCAAGAAGGAGTTTTGGTAAGTCTAATTCATCCCATTTACTTCTATTTATGTTTGTTTGTGCATTTCTAGTCATCTTGAACATTTACAAGTCCTAAATCGGCTTAAATCTTGTTTTGGGTCAAATTAGGGTTTCAATTAGGGTTTGAAGGTTTTGGTGTGATTTTGATGTTTTGGTCGAATTTGTGGATTGGGTTATGTTTATTTATGGTTAATGGTGTTTATTTATGCTTCAAATTAAGTTACAAGTTCCTACAAATCGATTTGGGTTGGTTTGAGTCGAGTTTCAAAGGGTTTTGGTCTTGTTTCCTGCACATGCTGGTGCTGCTGCTATTTCTGGTCAGAACCAGGCCACTGCGGCGCAGTGGCTTAGGCCTAGCCCACTGCGGCGCAGTGGCTAGAGCCTGGTCAGTTCGTGGTTAGCCCACTGCGGCGCAGTGAGCTTGGCAATGGCTCACTGCGGCGCAGTGGTTAGTTGCTGGAAATCGTATGCGCGTCAATTTTCAAACGTCAATAACTTTTGATCCGTAAGTCCAATCGAGTCATATGACCTATCGTTGGAATCGTAAGAGAGTCTAGTTTCTTGTAGTAACACTCATTTTGTATGATTCTTAATCCATTTCTAAAAATGTCGAGTCAAAGCGTCTTGTTTCATATACGGTAAAGTTGTAGAAGCGTTCGTGGGTTCGTGACTCGACGTAAACTTACTAAACCAACTTAATTATGATTATAGAGTTAACATTATGACATATGACATGCTTTGCTAGGTTGTGGACGCGTGGGGCCCATTACTCGCTATTAATCTTACCGTGACTTGATTTTTAACTGCTTTGCCAATCAAGGTGAGTTCCGTAGTTCCCTACTCGCTTGAGATTCGGGCTGAAAAGTGTAAACTTAGGCGATTACTTGTTTAATTGTGTTTGTAAATGATTGTTGGTGTTGTTTGATTTTACTCACGTACAAAATGTCTAGTTGGTGACATTGGATGAATGACGGATAGTTTTGCTTTAGGGTTTGATGGGTTTGTATGAGATTGTGATATTGTTAAATAAATTAGGATAGTAGTGCATACATAGAGGTCGGTTTTACTTTCAAAAGGTTTTAGATGTGGTGGGAAGGCTGCGGGTGACCCTATACATAAGCATCTAGAACTCGATGAAAGTAAAATCCTCCGAAGTGTATGTACGCGTTGTTTAGAGTAAATGATGGACTTTGGGATTACATTTGAGATAGACATGAATGTCTTCATATGCTTGATTTGTGTGATACACACTCGAGCATACCTTTATCGTTGTATTGACGAACTTATGAATTAATGTTTGACGATTGAATGATTGATTGAGCGATGGAATAATGGGTTATTGGTTAAGTTTAATGGATCTTAGTAAGGGATTGTGATGTATTATTTTTATGGTTATTGTTATTATTATTATTATTATTATTGCTAGGATAGACGTGCATACATGGAAGTCGGTTATGCCTTCATTGGGTTCTAGATGTGGTGGGAAGGCTGCGGGTGACCCTATATATAAGCATCTGGGACTCGAAGAAAGTAGAATCCTCCTAAGTGTATATACGTATAGTTTAGTTGGTTGAATATTTGGGTGTTGGACTTGTGTTTGAAATCGACATTTACGCATTTATACGGGTACTATATGTACTTGATGACATTAAACGGGTACCATACGTACTTGATGACATTACACGGGTACTATACGTACTTGATGACATTTGGAGGACATGAGAACATTTGGAGGACATTGATGGGCATGTTTGACATTATTGAACTTGCACAATACCTTGTTGATATCATTATTTGTTCTTGTTATTGCGTGTATCCTAACTATCTTATGTAGTTCATTACGTGACTACATGTGTGATAAGATTGTGCTATAAGCAAACCTCTATTGCATGCATTATACTTGTTTTAAGGGCTCATGGTAAGTGTTTTACTTCCCCTTTTTATCCTTGATCATATTGTGATTGCTGACGATGGTTCCTTGTGATCCATTACTATGAACTCACCAACCTTGTGTTGACTATGCTTAGTACACTTTTCAGGTAACCAGGTTAATCCAGGGCGTGGAGTTTGATTGTTAGCTTGCTGTTAAACCCGGACTTGGACTTATATGGATCAAGGATCTATTTGCCTTCTTTTGCATTGTACTTAGAACCGTTAGCCACCTTTTGATGATCCGTTGTAATATTTGATGATGACTTGCTCTGTATGTATTTTTGATACTTGTATGGATTCACTGAATCCTTTATTTGCATTTAGTTTATGTTCTACATAAATTCCACCTTGTGCTATATGATTTCCGTAATATTTCGAGCCTCGGCTTGGGGTGTTACAGAATGGTGGCCCATGCAGGTCGTAGAGAATTAGGTGGTTTGACCTAGACTACGGCTTAAGTTAAAACTCTTCATATAGCATGCATGGTTAGGAAATTTGTGTGCAACGTGAATTCTGTAAACCCTAGAAAGTGTATATTGTGAGTTCGTAGTTAAGACCACTTATGTGATGGCTTGAATTCTACGTGATGAATGTGGAATGGGTACAAGGTGGTTAATGTGTGCATTGATTGAAATTAATTGTAATTGATATGGATTGTTGTTACTGATTTATGTTTGTTGGATGCGTTAGAGCAAAATGAAGTTATGGTATTAACTTAGTATAATATTGTGGCAACCCTAAAAGAACCCGATCAACTCTTTTATGGTCGCCCAACATTATAACAAGTTAATGACATCATGGATTGCGCACGTGTGGCTTAGTGTATAATAAGGAACCGATATGCTTAATGGAAGTTGATTGGGTGGAGGGTTAGCCGTTGGTACACCCTGTATACATACCTGGTCAATAACTAGAAAGCATATCGAATTCGGATTATACTTTGAATCATTCGTGTTAGTTGCTTGGCTTAGTGTATAATAAGGAACCGATATGCTTAATGGAAGTTGATTGGGTGGAGGGTTAGCCGTTGGTACACCCTGTATACATACCTGGTCAATAACTAGAAAGCATATCGAATTCAGATTATACTTAACCCATTTGTGTTAATTGTTTGATCTTATGACGTATTGAGCATGATTACTTGAATTAACAATGAACAATTGTAATGAAATTGACATGATAATATGCTAAGTAACAATCTCATAGGAGTCTAGCACCCTTGCCCTAGCTTAACAATATGAAATGAGTATGTGGTATCGGTGTGAGAGCATTGACTACTTGTGTGATTAACATGTGAGCATTTGAGACTAACTCTCGGGTCAACGTGTCACTTGCTTTATAGAAATGGTGAGGCCAAGAAGAGCCGGAACGAACTATAGGGCTGAACCGGAAGAACCTCAACCGGAAGCTCAACCGGAAGTACAAGGAGGTAGAGGTAGGGGCCGTGGTAGGGGCGGTGGTAGAGGTCGTGGTAGAGGCCAAGGAAGGGGTCGTGGTGAGGTCCCTGAACCAAACATGGCTGAGGTGATCGCTCAAACGATCGCCAATCTCATGCCAACCATTATTGCTCAAGTCACGGCAAGTCTTGGGCAGAACAATGTGACTCAAAACAATGAAGCCCCAGAAAATGTGAATAATGAAAATGCTCAACCTCAGGCCGTGGAAAACGAAGAAGAGGAACCGGTGAGAATTGATAACCGCATGCCCATGTATAATCAATATGGGGGATACCGTCGGGGGTGTGTATTTAAAGACTTCAAAAGCTGTGGAGCACCGGAGTTTAATGGAAGGGGTGGTCCCACTGAGTGTATAAGGTGGTTTGAAGAGATTGAGGCAGTGATTGAAAGAAGTCATTGCACATATGACGACCGGATTTCCTATGCATCCGGCATGTTTAAAAATGACGCCTTGAGTTGGTGGAACCAAGAGATAACTTTGGGACGGACTTATAACTTGGAATGGATCGATTTCAAGAACAAGGTGAAGGCGAAGTTTTGTCCTCCCTATGAACTACAAAACTTGACCATTGAGTTTGCTAATCTCAATATGGAGGGAGCCGATTACAAGAGTTATGTTAGACGATTTCAAGAGTTGTCTACCCTCATTCCTCACTTGGTGGATTCTGAGGCTCGGGCCATCGAGAAGTTTGTATTGGGCTTGAATCCTCAATTCCGATCCTATGTGAATTCTAACATGCCTACTTCTTTAGCCGATGCTGTCAACCGGGCCGGTAGTGTGACTGAAGACTTGTTGAGGAGCGGTGTTTTGAGTAACTCCTCAGCAAACAAGAGGAAAGAAGTGGGAGAGTCAAGTGGGGTGAATAAAATGGGAAGGTTTAATCCCAAAGATGCTAATAGGGGTAGAGTGATGGCGGCGACGGGACCGGTGAAGAAAGCTTATGCAGGACCTCACCCGTTATGTGAAAGATGCAACAAACACCATTCTGCCAACGTCCAAGGTGGGGAGTGTTTTAATTGTAACCGAGTTGGGCATTTGTCCAAGGATTGTAGAGCTCCGAGAACGGGCCCAATGAATGTGACTCCTATTCGAGCCGTTCCTCCTCAAGGTAATCAACAAAGAGGCGAGTGTTTTGGATGTGGTAGTCGTACTCACTACCGTAACAATTGTCCGCAATGGATTGGACAACAAGTCGAAGTGGCGGTCCATCCGAATCAACTCCAAATTACCGGGCCGAATCAAAACCGTGGCCAACAAGGCCATCAAGTTCATCCTCGTGGCCGAGCTTTTGCGGAAATTGGCAATGAAGACCAAAATGATCCAAACGTTGGTTAAGGTACCTTTCTCTTCACGGTTATGATGTTATGGCATTACTCGATGTCAAAACCGACTGTGACCTCGTTTATCCTAACGTTACTCCTTTGAATTACGCTCGTTCGTGTGTTTTGGTACTATATGTTTAATATTTCGGGTGTTTAACGACTCATTAACCAAATTTGGTCAAATACCCCGTGTGTACATCTTGACTCTAGAAGACGACAAACTCTTCACGTACGTTGTGCCTTATGATATTAAAGTTCTTGACGATTAAGTGAGTACAATTTGAATACCAACGGATAATACGGTTCTTAGTTGTGTAGTAGGGTTACCAATGTAGAAATATTTAACGGTAGGGTTTCTAGGGTTTCATGCAAATTGTCAAACTCGAGCGTCCTTAGAGCTATCGTCTTAAGAATCTGAAAAGTAACGTCATCTCTGATAATCTTGAGTCTCCCGAGGTTTCTCCGGGTGACTTACCGGACTTGTCCCATTTCGATAACTTAAATTTCGTATATGCTTAACCTTTCTAACGTCGCACACGTAGCCAAAGCCCTTATAGGCTTGCCACGATCGGATTACAAATGTAAACACACGACTTGAAGAACCCCAAGGAGGCAACTCGTTCATCCTAGCTAATCACTGTAAAAGTCTGTAGCTCATATTGTAAGGTAGCACGTGTCGTTTCGAAATGTATGATAACTTGAGGGATGTGAACAAGCTCGTGGTGAAAGACCGGGAGATAAACTTGAAGGAAAACAAATTATGATGGACTTCACTATGAAGTCACCGAAGACAAGAAATGGGTTGATGTGTGGCGGAGATCGCTAGAGTTGAGGCCTAAGTACCCACATTTGTCTAACGATTAGTGATTTGTTGAATTTCGGGACGAAATTCTTTTGACGGGGGAATAATGTAACATCCGTGAGTTTTGACCGTTTGACTTTACGTGTAATTTGATTAACAATTTAAGTTAGCGAAATATTTGGGGTCATTTTGTGATTAAATGGCAATGTGGTATGTTAGTCGGGTCGATAATACGTTTTAATCGGGTTTTAAATGTAGAACGATGTGTGCTTTGGCTTAGGAAGAGAAGCGGGTCGACCCGTGGGTGATCCACGACCCACCAGCCCCCCTTGACCCATCTCCCTCCCCTTATCTCTTCCTTCACCTCTCATTTCTTTCTCTTCTCTTTTCTCTCTAGCAAAAGCAAGAACTTCACATATCTCTTTCTCTTATTAATTCTTGCGTCATTGAGTGTGTTGAATCAAAATCTATACAAGATCATCATCATCTTCATAGTATTAAAAGCTTGAATCTCATAGTGCAAGATTTTTACCCATTTTGACCTAATTTCGGGTTTGAGCTCAAGAAGGAGTTTTGGTAAGTCTAATTCATCCCATTTACTTCTATTTATGTTTGTTTGTGCATTTCTAGTCATCTTGAACATTTACAAGTCCTAAATCGGCTTAAATCTTGTTTTGGGTCAAATTAGGGTTTCAATTAGGGTTTGAAGGTTTTGGTGTGATTTTGATGTTTTGGTCGAATTTGTGGATTGGGTTATGTTTATTTATGGTTAATGGTGTTTATTTATGCTTCAAATTAAGTTACAAGTTCCTACAAATCGATTTGGGTTGGTTTGAGTCGAGTTTCAAAGGGTTTTGGTCTTGTTTCCTGCACATGCTGGTGCTGCTGCTATTTCTGGTCAGAACCAGGCCACTGCGGCGCAGTGGCTTAGGCCTAGCCCACTGCGGCGCAGTGGCTAGAGCCTGGTCAGTTCGTGGTTAGCCCACTGCGGCGCAGTGAGCTTGGCAATGGCTCACTGCGGCGCAGTGGTTAGTTGCTGGAAATCGTATGCGCGTCAATTTTCAAACGTCAATAACTTTTGATCCGTAAGTCCAATCGAGTCATATGACCTATCGTTGGAATCGTAAGAGAGTCTAGTTTCTTGTAGTAACACTCATTTTGTATGATTCTTAATCCATTTCTAAAAATGTCGAGTCAAAGCGTCTTGTTTCATATACGGTAAAGTTGTAGAAGCGTTCGTGGGTTCGTGACTCGACGTAAACTTACTAAACCAACTTAATTATGATTATAGAGTTAACATTATGACATATGACATGCTTTGCTAGGTTGTGGACGCGTGGGGCCCATTACTCGCTATTAATCTTACCGTGACTTGATTTTTAACTGCTTTGCCAATCAAGGTGAGTTCCGTAGTTCCCTACTCGCTTGAGATTCGGGCTGAAAAGTGTAAACTTAGGCGATTACTTGTTTAATTGTGTTTGTAAATGATTGTTGGTGTTGTTTGATTTTACTCACGTACAAAATGTCTAGTTGGTGACATTGGATGAATGACGGATAGTTTTGCTTTAGGGTTTGATGGGTTTGTATGAGATTGTGATATTGTTAAATAAATTAGGATAGTAGTGCATACATAGAGGTCGGTTTTACTTTCAAAAGGTTTTAGATGTGGTGGGAAGGCTGCGGGTGACCCTATACATAAGCATCTAGAACTCGATGAAAGTAAAATCCTCCGAAGTGTATGTACGCGTTGTTTAGAGTAAATGATGGACTTTGGGATTACATTTGAGATAGACATGAATGTCTTCATATGCTTGATTTGTGTGATACACACTCGAGCATACCTTTATCGTTGTATTGACGAACTTATGAATTAATGTTTGACGATTGAATGATTGATTGAGCGATGGAATAATGGGTTATTGGTTAAGTTTAATGGATCTTAGTAAGGGATTGTGATGTATTATTTTTATGGTTATTGTTATTATTATTATTATTATTATTGCTAGGATAGACGTGCATACATGGAAGTCGGTTATGCCTTCATTGGGTTCTAGATGTGGTGGGAAGGCTGCGGGTGACCCTATATATAAGCATCTGGGACTCGAAGAAAGTAGAATCCTCCTAAGTGTATATACGTATAGTTTAGTTGGTTGAATATTTGGGTGTTGGACTTGTGTTTGAAATCGACATTTACGCATTTATACGGGTACTATATGTACTTGATGACATTAAACGGGTACCATACGTACTTGATGACATTACACGGGTACTATACGTACTTGATGACATTTGGAGGACATGAGAACATTTGGAGGACATTGATGGGCATGTTTGACATTATTGAACTTGCACAATACCTTGTTGATATCATTATTTGTTCTTGTTATTGCGTGTATCCTAACTATCTTATGTAGTTCATTACGTGACTACATGTGTGATAAGATTGTGCTATAAGCAAACCTCTATTGCATGCATTATACTTGTTTTAAGGGCTCATGGTAAGTGTTTTACTTCCCCTTTTTATCCTTGATCATATTGTGATTGCTGACGATGGTTCCTTGTGATCCATTACTATGAACTCACCAACCTTGTGTTGACTATGCTTAGTACACTTTTCAGGTAACCAGGTTAATCCAGGGCGTGGAGTTTGATTGTTAGCTTGCTGTTAAACCCGGACTTGGACTTATATGGATCAAGGATCTATTTGCCTTCTTTTGCATTGTACTTAGAACCGTTAGCCACCTTTTGATGATCCGTTGTAATATTTGATGATGACTTGCTCTGTATGTATTTTTGATACTTGTATGGATTCACTGAATCCTTTATTTGCATTTAGTTTATGTTCTACATAAATTCCACCTTGTGCTATATGATTTCCGTAATATTTCGAGCCTCGGCTTGGGGTGTTACAGAATGGTGGCCCATGCAGGTCGTAGAGAATTAGGTGGTTTGACCTAGACTACGGCTTAAGTTAAAACTCTTCATATAGCATGCATGGTTAGGAAATTTGTGTGCAACGTGAATTCTGTAAACCCTAGAAAGTGTATATTGTGAGTTCGTAGTTAAGACCACTTATGTGATGGCTTGAATTCTACGTGATGAATGTGGAATGGGTACAAGGTGGTTAATGTGTGCATTGATTGAAATTAATTGTAATTGATATGGATTGTTGTTACTGATTTATGTTTGTTGGATGCGTTAGAGCAAAATGAAGTTATGTATTAACTTAGTATAATATTGTGGCAACCCTAAAAGAACCCGATCAACTCTTTTATGGTCGCCCAACATTATAACAAGTTAATGACATCATGGATTGCGCACGTGTGGCTTAGTGTATAATAAGGAACCGATATGCTTAATGGAAGTTGATTGGGTGGAGGGTTAGCCGTTGGTACACCCTGTATGCATACCTGGTCAATAACTAGAAAGCATATCGAATTCGGATTATACTTTGAATCATTCGTGTTAGTTGCTTGGCTTAGTGTATAATAAGGAACCGATATGCTTAATGGAAGTTGATTGGGTGGAGGGTTAGCCGTTGGTACACCCTGTATACATACCTGGTCAACGACTAGAGAGCATATCGAATTCAGATTATACTTAACCCATTTGTGTTAATTGTTTGATCTTATGACGTATTGAGCATGATTACTTGAATTAACAATGAACAATTGTAATGAAATTGACATGATAATATGCTAAGTAACAATCTCATAGGAGTCTAGCACCCTTGCCCTAGCTTAACAATATGAAATGAGTATGTGGTATCGGTGTGAGAGCATTGACTACTTGTGTGATTAACATGTGAGCATTTGAGACTAACTCTCGGGTCAACGTGTCACTTGCTTTATAGAAATGGTGAGACCAAGAAGAGCCGGAACGAACTATAGGGCTGAACCGGAAGAACCTCAACCGGAAGCTCAACCGGAAGTACAAGGAGGTAGAGGTAGGGGCCGTGGTAGGGGCGGTGGTAGAGGTCGTGGTAGAGGCCAAGGAAGGGGTCGTGGTGAGGTCCCTGAACCAAACATGGCTGAGGTGATCGCTCAAACGATCGCCAATCTCATGCCAACCATTATTGCTCAAGTCACGGCAAGTCTTGGGCAGAACAATGTGACTCAAAACAATGAAGCCCCAGAAAATGTGAATAATGAAAATGCTCAACCTCAGGCCGTGGAAAACGAAGAAGAGGAACCGGTGAGAATTGATAACCGCATGCCCATGTATAATCAATATGGGGGATACCGTCGGGGGTGTGTATTTAAAGACTTCAAAAGCTGTGGAGCACCGGAGTTTAATGGAAGGGGTGGTCCCACTGAGTGTATAAGGTGGTTTGAAGAGATTGAGGCCGTGATTGAAAGAAGTCATTGCACATATGACGACCGGATTTCCTATGCATCCGGCATGTTTAAAAATGACGCCTTGAGTTGGTGGAACCAAGAGATAACTTTGGGACGGACTTATAACTTGGAATGGATCGATTTCAAGAACAAGGTGAAGGCGAAGTTTTGTCCTCCCTATGAACTACAAAACTTGACCATTGAGTTTGCTAATCTCAATATGGAGGGAGCCGATTACAAGAGTTATGTTAGACGATTTCAAGAGTTGTCTACCCTCATTCCTCACTTGGTGGATTCTGAGGCTCGGGCCATCGAGAAGTTTGTATTGGGCTTGAATCCTCAATTCCGATCCTATGTGAATTCTAACATGCCTACTTCTTTAGCCGATGCTGTCAACCGGGCCGGTAGTGTGACTGAAGACTTGTTGAGGAGCGGTGTTTTGAGTAACTCCTCAGCAAACAAGAGGAAAGAAGTGGGAGAGTCAAGTGGGGTGAATAAAATGGGAAGGTTTAATCCCAAAGATGCTAATAGGGGTAGAGTGATGGCGGCGACGGGACCGGTGAAGAAAGCTTATGCAGGACCTCACCCGTTATGTGAAAGATGCAACAAACACCATTCTGCCAACGTCCAAGGTGGGGAGTGTTTTAATTGTAACCAAGTCGGGCATTTGTCCAAGGATTGTAGAGCTCCGAGAACGGGCCCAATGAATGTGACTCCTATTCGAGCCGTTCCTCCTCAAGGTAATCAACAAAGAGGCGAGTGTTTTGGATGTGGTAGTCGTACTCACTACCGTAACAATTGTCCGCAATGGATTGGACAACAAGTCGAAGTGGCGGTCCATCCGAATCAACTCCAAATTACCGGGCCGAATCAAAACCGTGGCCAACAAGGCCATCAAGTTCATCCTCGTGGCCGAGCTTTTGCGGAAATTGGCAATGAAGACCAAAATGATCCAAACGTTGGTTAAGGTACCTTTCTCTTCACGGTTATGATGTTATGGCATTACTCGATGTCAAAACCGACTGTGACCTCGTTTATCCTAACGTTACTCCTTTGAATTACGCTCGTTCGTGTGTTTTGGTACTATATGTTTAATATTTCGGGTGTTTAACGACTCATTAACCAAATTTGGTCAAATACCCCGTGTGTACATCTTGACTCTAGAAGACGACAAACTCTTCACGTACGTTGTGCCTTATGATATTAAAGTTCTTGACGATTAAGTGAGTACAATTTGAATACCAACGGATAATACGGTTCTTAGTTGTGTAGTAGGGTTACCAATGTAGAAATATTTAACGGTAGGGTTTCTAGGGTTTCATGCAAATTGTCAAACTCGAGCGTCCTTAGAGCTATCGTCTTAAGAATCTGAAAAGTAACGTCATCTCTGATAATCTTGAGTCTCCCGAGGTTTCTCCGGGTGACTTACCGGACTTGTCCCATTTCGATAACTTAAATTTCGTATATGCTTAACCTTTCTAACGTCGCACACGTAGTCAAAGCCCTTATAGGCTTGCCACGATCGGATTACAAATGTAAACACACGACTTGAAGAACCCCAAGGAGGCAACTCGTTCATCCTAGCTAATCACTGTAAAAGTCTGTAGCTCATATTGTAAGGTAGCACGTGTCGTTTCGAAATGTATGATAACTTGAGGGATGTGAACAAGCTCGTGGTGAAAGACCGGGAGATAAACTTGAAGGAAAACAAATTATGATGGACTTCACTATGAAGTCACCGAAGACAAGAAATGGGTTGATGTGTGGCGGAGATCGCTAGAGTTGAGGCCTAAGTACCCACATTTGTCTAACGATTAGTGATTTGTTGAATTTCGGGACGAAATTCTTTTGACGGGGGAATAATGTAACATCCGTGAGTTTTGACCGTTTGACTTTACGTGTAATTTGATTAACAATTTAAGTTAGCGAAATATTTGGGGTCATTTTGTGATTAAATGGCAATGTGGTATGTTAGTCGGGTCGATAATACGTTTTAATCGGGTTTTAAATGTAGAACGATGTGTGCTTTGGCTTAGGAAGAGAAGCGGGTCGACCCGTGGGTGATCCACGACCCACCAGCCCCCCTTGACCCATCTCCCTCCCCTTATCTCTTCCTTCACCTCTCATTTCTTTCTCTTCTCTTTTCTCTCTAGCAAAAGCAAGAACTTCACATATCTCTTTCTCTTATTAATTCTTGCGTCATTGAGTGTGTTGAATCAAAATCTATACAAGATCATCATCATCTTCATAGTATTAAAAGCTTGAATCTCATAGTGCAAGATTTTTACCCATTTTGACCTAATTTCGGGTTTGAGCTCAAGAAGGAGTTTTGGTAAGTCTAATTCATCCCATTTACTTCTATTTATGTTTGTTTATGCATTTCTAGTCATCTTGAACATTTACAAGTCCTAAATCGGCTTAAATCTTGTTTTGGGTCAAATTAGGGTTTCAATTAGGGTTTGAAGGTTTTGGTGTGATTTTGATGTTTTGGTCGAATTTGTGGATTGGGTTATGTTTATTTATGGTTAATGGTGTTTATTTATGCTTCAAATTAAGTTACAAGTTCCTACAAATCGATTTGGGTTGGTTTGAGTCGAGTTTCAAAGGGTTTTGGTCTTGTTTCCTGCACATGCTGGTGCTGCTGCTATTTCTGGTCAGAACCAGGCCACTGCGGCGCAGTGGCTTAGGCCTAGCCCACTGCGGCGCAGTGGCTAGAGCCTGGTCAGTTCGTGGTTAGCCCACTGCGGCGCAGTGAGCTTGGCAATGGCTCACTGCGGCGCAGTGGTTAGTTGCTGGAAATCGTATGCGCGTCAATTTTCAAACGTCAATAACTTTTGATCCGTAAGTCCAATCGAGTCATATGACCTATCGTTGGAATCGTAAGAGAGTCTAGTTTCTTGTAGTAACACTCATTTTGTATGATTCTTAATCCATTTCTAAAAATGTCGAGTCAAAGCGTCTTGTTTCATATACGGTAAAGTTGTAGAAGCGTTCGTGGGTTCGTGACTCGACGTAAACTTACTAAACCAACTTAATTATGATTATAGAGTTAACATTATGACATATGACATGCTTTGCTAGGTTGTGGACGCGTGGGGCCCATTACTCGCTATTAATCTTACCGTGACTTGATTTTTAACTGCTTTGCCAATCAAGGTGAGTTCCGTAGTTCCCTACTCGCTTGAGATTCGGGCTGAAAAGTGTAAACTTAGGCGATTACTTGTTTAATTGTGTTTGTAAATGATTGTTGGTGTTGTTTGATTTTACTCACGTACAAAATGTCTAGTTGGTGACATTGGATGAATGACGGATAGTTTTGCTTTAGGGTTTGATGGGTTTGTATGAGATTGTGATATTGTTAAATAAATTAGGATAGTAGTGCATACATAGAGGTCGGTTTTACTTTCAAAAGGTTTTAGATGTGGTGGGAAGGCTGCGGGTAACCCTATACATAAGCATCTAGAACTCGATGAAAGTAAAATCCTCCGAAGTGTATGTACGCGTTGTTTAGAGTAAATGATGGACTTTGGGATTACATTTGAGATAGACATGAATGTCTTCATATGCTTGATTTGTGTGATACACACTCGAGCATACCTTTATCGTTGTATTGACGAACTTATGAATTAATGTTTGACGATTGAATGATTGATTGAGCGATGGAATAATGGGTTATTGGTTAAGTTTAATGGATCTTAGTAAGGGATTGTGATGTATTATTTTTATGGTTATTGTTATTATTATTATTATTATTATTATTATTATTATTATTATTATTTTATTATTATTATTATTATTGTTATTATTGTTGTTGTTATTATTATATTATTATTATTATTATTATTATTATTATTATTATTATTATTATTATTATTATTATTATTATTATTATTATTATTATTATTATTATTATTATTATTATTATTATTATTATTATTATTATTATTATTATTATTATTATTATTATTATTATTATTATTATTATTATTATTATTATTATTATTATTATTATTATTATTATTATTATTATTATTATTATTATTATTATTATTATTATTATTATTATTATTATTATTATTATTATTATTATTATTATTATTATTATTATTATTATTATTATTATTATTATTATTATTATTATTATTATTATTATTATTATTATTATTATTATTATTATTATTATTATTATTATTATTATTATTATTATTATTATTATTATTATTATTATTATTATTATTATTATTATTATTATTATTATTATTATTATTATTATTATTATTATTATTATTATTATTATTATTATTATTATTATTATTATTATTATTATTATTATTATTATTATTATTATTATTATTATTATTATTATTATTATTATTATTATTATTATTATTATTATTATTATTATTATTATTATTATTATTATTATTATTATTATTATTATTATTATTATTATTATTATTATTATTATTATTATTATTATTATTATTATTATTATTATTATTATTATTATTATTATTATTATTATTATTATTATTATTATTATTATTATTATTATTATTATTATTATTATTATTATTATTATTATTATTATTATTATTATTATTATTATTATTATTATTATTATTATTATTATTATTATTATTATTATTATTATTATTATTATTATTATTATTATTATTATTATTATTATTATTATTATTATTATTATTATTATTATTATTATTATTATTATTATTATTATTATTATTATTATTATTATTATTATTATTATTATTATTATTATTATTATTATTATTATTATTATTATTATTATTATTATTATTATTATTATTATTATTATTATTATTATTATTATTATTATTATTATTATTATTATTATTATTATTATTATTATTATTATTATTATTATTATTATTATTATTATTATTATTATTATTATTATTATTATTATTATTATTATTATTATTATTATTATTATTATTATTATTATTATTATTATTATTATTATTATTATTATTATTATTATTATTATTATTATTATTATTATTATTATTATTATTATTATTATTATTATTATTATTATTATTATTATTATTATTATTATTATTATTATTATTATTATTATTATTATTATTATTATTATTATTATTATTATTATTATTATTATTATTATTATTATTATTATTATTATTATTATTATTATTATTATTATTATTATTATTATTATTATTATTATTATTATTATTATTATTATTATTATTATTATTATTATTATTATTATTATTATTATTATTATTATTATTATTATTATTATTATTATTATTATTATTATTATTATTATTATTATTATTATTATTATTATTATTATTATTATTATTATTATTATTATTATTATTATTATTATTATTATTATTATTATTATTATTATTATTATTATTATTATTATTATTATTATCTTCTTTTATTATTATTATTATTATTATTATTATTATTATTATTATTATTATTATTATTATTGTTACCATTTGTAAATATCATTAATTAGTAAATAATTATATTCCAATTTTACCTTCTATATTAGCTGTACGAATAATTTTCCCCCATTTTTTATCTTTTTCACTAACATCTTTTCTTATTTTCTGTATTATTTTAATTAAAAAAATTAACAACCTCAAAATCAATACTTTAACATTGAGCAATGCATATACAGATACGACACCATATCATTTACCATGTATTACATAATATTTATATTGAAAGATTATGTATAAGAACGTAATCATGTATGACATTATAATACCTACTGTATAATTTTTTTTTCAATTTAGCCATCTCCTGGAGGAACTGCAGCACAACAATGTTGAATCTTTTTAAACATTAATATGGTAAATTCAATTATACATCATATTTGAGATGTAAGTTGTTGAGGTTTAAAAGTATATATATATATACATATAGATAAAGTCTCCACCGATTCATATGAGTTTTGATGACCTAACAATTAGGCCTACTCATTAACCTAATCATAAAATGTTACCATTTGTAAATATCATTAATTAGTAAATAATTATATTCCAATTTTACCTTCTATATTAGCTGTACGAATAATTTTCCCCCATTTTTTATCTTTTTCACTAACATCTTTTCTTATTTTCTGTATTATTTTAATTAAAAAAATTAACAACCTCAAAATCAATACTTTAACATTGAGCAATGCATATACAGATACGACACCATATCATTTACCATGTATTACATAATATTTATATTGAAAGATTATGTATAAGAACGTAATCATGTATGACATTATAATACCTACTGTATAATTGTTTATATTGAAACACTGTATATGTTATTTACAAAAGTACATACTGTATATTGAAACAA